>BSQZ01000007.1:705000-1145000 GCA_033239005.1 Lamellibrachia satsuma
GCTGATGTCAAGACAGATTAATCTAGTTTCTTGCTTTTCATCAATGGCACTGTGTAGCTGTTGTACAATGTATGTTAAGACATTGCTTGTAGAGTGGCCAGCTCTGAATCTAAACTATTTGTCTGGAATCAGACTATGCCTACACATACATTTCCAGATTGCTGAGTTTAAACGTCTTTCCATCACCTTGCTGATGATGCTGAGCAGTGATACTGGTTGATAATTGTTCGGGTCATGCCTGTCTTTCTTTTTGTGGCAGCAAAAACATAGGCTACCTTCCATTTCTTAGGTTTGATTCCCTTTTTAAAGAATAGCTGAAATAATTTGGCCAATGGTTTGGTCAGTTCTGGGGCCCACTCTGCCACCCTGTCCTATCAATCTTTCCACAGTCCACTACCAGCTTTTGTACCCTTTCTTTAGTTCGGTTGTCATTTTTTTTCACTCTTGCTTTGTGTTCTGTCATTGCTTTCCGGGTGATGTAAATGTATATGTTTCGGGCTTGGTTGTACATTGTGTGAACCTGCTCTCTGGTGTCTTGTTGGCTTTGTATGAACCTGCTCTCTGGTGTCTTGTTGGCTTTGTATGAACCTGCTCTCTGGTGTCTTGTTGGCTTTGTATGAACCTGCTCTCTGGTGTCTTGTTAGCCTTGTATGAACCTGCTCTCTGGTGTCTTATTGGCTTTGTATGAACCTGCTTTCTGATGTCTTGTTGGCCTTGTATGAACCTGCTCTCTGGTGTATTGTTGACCTTGTATGAACCTACTCTCTGGTGTATTGTTGGCCTTGTATGAACCTGCTCTCTGGTGTCTTGTTGGCCTTGTATGAACCTGCTCTCTGGTGTCTTGTTGGTCTTGTATGAACCTGCTCTCTGATGTCTTGTTGGCCTTGTATGAACCTGCTCTCTTGTGTCTTGTTGGCCTTGTATGAACTTGCTCTCTGATGTCTTGTTGGCCTTGTATGAACCTGCTCTCTGATGTCTTGTTGGCCTTGTATGAACCTGCTCTCTTGTGTCTTGTTGGCCTTGTATGAACCTGCTCTCTGATGTCTTGTTGGCCTTGTATGAACCTGCTCTCTGATGTCTTGTTGGCCATGTATGTACCTGCTTTCTGGTGTCTTGTTGGCCTTGTATGAACCTGCTCTCTGGTGTCTTGTTGGCCTTGTATGAACCTGCTCTCTGGTGTCTTGTTGGCCTTGTATGAACCTGCTCTCTGGTGTCTTGTTGGCCTTGTATGAACCTGCTCTCTGGTGTCTTGTTGGCCTTGTATGAACCTGCTATCTGGTGTCTTGTTGGCCTTGTATGAACCTGCTGTCTTGTTGACCTTGTATGAACCTGCTCTCTGGTGTCTTGTTGGCCTTGTATGAACCGGCTCTCTGGTGTCTTGTTGGCCTTGTATGAACCTGTTCCCTGGTGTCTTGTTGGCCTTGTATGAACTTGCTCTCTGGTGTCTTGTTGGCCTTGTATGAACCTGCTCTCTGGTGTCTTGTTGGTCTTGTATGAACCTGCTCTCTGGTGTCTTGTTGGCCTTGTATGAACCTGCTCCCTGGTGTCTTGTTGGCCTTGTATGAACCTGCTCTCTGGTGTCTTGTTGACCTTGTATGAACCTGCTCTCTGGTGTCTTGTTGGTCTTGTATGAACCTGCTCTCTGGTGTCTTGTTGGCCTTGTATGAACCTGCTCCCTGGTGTCTTGTTGGCCTTGTATGAACCTGCTCCCTGGTGTCTTGTTGGCCTTGTATGAACCTGCTCTCTGGTGTCTTGTTGGCCTTGTATGAACCTGCTCTCTGGTGTCTTGTTGGCCTTGTATTGCTTCCAGGTGCTGAGTTTGGCAAGCCAACAGTGGTTCATTATTGAGTCAATGTTGGCATTACAGTGTTCTAATGTTGACACACCATCATTATTATAAAGTTGGCATACCAAGCTACTACCATGCAATAGCTGCAGATCTACAACCAATGTTGGTCCAAGGTTGACATATCAATACTTTGTACGTCTGCCATTCATTGCTTATACATTGGCCCAAACTAGTAGTCTGGGAAGGGAATTAACTTCACAACCAATCCCTCATTTTATTGCCCATTATAAGTAGACAAGCCACAAAGATATATGTTTCTTCGATTCAAATACTGAAGATCCAAATAATGTTGATACATTGTTTTAGCAGTTTTCTTTGGTCATTTTTGTATCATGGAAGTGGAACACATGTAAATTTTTATCACCAGTAATGTACAACACTGAGTTCATCAACCATACAAATCTCACAATATCTGTGTCTTTAAAAGTTTTATTTTTTATCATTAGTTTCATGTATAATAGTGATGGAAGTGCACATCACTGAAAAGACTAATTGAAAGGAGAATTAACCCAGACAGCAAAACTGACTAGGCCAATGATGGCTATAAAAACATGATTGGCCCAATGACGACTGTCATTGGCTCAACTGACATTGGCTGGTCATGATAAAAACATGATGCAGGCAATGATGGCTATAAATCATTGACCCAGTTAGGTTTTGTTACCAGCAAAGGGCCAATGATATTTTCATTGGCTTTTGGCATGGCCTGGTGTGCAAATTCCCATTGGGCCATTAAAAAACAACCAATAATGAGCCAATGAAAAAGCATATTTGAACTTCATTGGCCCAATGTAAATGATGTTTTGCTAGTCGGGAACCCCAATCAAATACTAACTGTGACACAGGCAAGAAACAAAAGAGTTGTGAGAATTATTTGTGGAGCAAAGGTTCATGACCGTACAAATACCTTGTTTATTAATCTTACATTTTTCGACTTAATTGAATGCAAAACATCTGCATTGATGTACAAAGTGAAAAATAAACTATTACCCAATAGCATTCAAACATTATTGTATTGTAGCGAAAACAGTTTGCACAACAGAAGGCAAATTGAAATGGACAATTAAAAAAATTCAAGTTCATACTACACTGAGAGTTAGATGTTTTTCTATTGCTGGTATTAAGCTTTGGAATGGCTTACGCACTGCACTAAGAAATTGTAAAAATATTTTTACTTTAAAAAAATGCAAAAAAACATATATTTTTTATAGATATAAAGGGAATATTTTATTCTGAGATACTGTATTAGCTATATTTATACACTGAATATATGTGTCTTAGTAGTATGATGCAAGGGATTGCAATATAACTAACTAAAAGAGGTATAATATATAAAAGGAATAATATATAAAAGACGAATAATATAATATATAAGTATGTATGTATGCAGATTTTTTTAAGGTTCACCTCACGCAGGCAGTGCAACATTTCACACGGCCACGGGCAGACATGTTTTTACTTTTATTAGGCGCATTACCGCGCATATATACACAACACAATATGTTTTTTACTTTTGAATTTCACACGGGCATGGAGGGTTTTCACACGGGCAATATGTATGTATGTATGTATGTATGTATGTATGTATGTATGTATGTATGTAGTTATGTATGTATCTATGTATGTATGTATCTATGTATCTATATATCTATGTATGTATGTATTCACGCATGTATGCATGCACACATGCATGCATGTATACATACATACATATACATATATGTATGCATGTATATACATAGATTATGGATGTATGTGTGTATGTATGTATGTATGTATGTATGTATGTATGTATGTATGTATGTATATACATATAGTTCTGAAATTAAAACAGCTTCCTCATCTGATTTAGCCTATCGCAAATCTGGTTCACTGGCGTCCAAATAACAATAATGTATAGTGTGTGAATAGTTTATGTAACATCCGCAGTCAATTTAATAAAAAATGCCTATTTTTTTTCAAATCATCGAAAGAATTGACTTTAGTCATTAGATCTGGTAAGGATCAAAATAGTGGACATCCAAAATGGTAAACACTGTGTGGGTCAATGCTGATCATGGGCGTGACCTCCATCGTCTCGCCGATCACATGACAAAGTTACGAAATTTCACCAAGGAACAAAATCATGATTTTTCAGCATTTCGATT
This sequence comes from Lamellibrachia satsuma, assembly GCA_033239005.1. Lineage (NCBI taxonomy): Eukaryota > Metazoa > Annelida > Polychaeta > Sabellida > Siboglinidae > Lamellibrachia > Lamellibrachia satsuma. The sequence continues at coordinate 708,997 of BSQZ01000007.1, forward strand.
TTCACTTCACTAATTTAATAGCTTGTCTGATGATTTCACAAAAACTACATACAAAAGTTGCACAAACAAGTTGTTGTTGGGCCTATATAGTGGATACGAGGTAGGTTTTTTTTGCAAACTTAATTTGAAATGAGACGAGCAAGACAATCGAATTGATTAAGCACCTTTAAATGGAAGAAGAAGATATGAATATATAACCTTACCTTACCTTACCTTATATATAACCTTACCTTATATATAACCTTACCTTACCTTACCTTACCTTACCTTAATCAATGTAATAAGGGAGAGTGCACATAAGTTTACAATTGTAGCATAATATTACCTTACCTTATATATATAACCTTACCTTACCTCACCTTAATCAATGTAATAAGGGAGAGTGCACATAAGTTTACAATAGTAGCACAATATGGTTGTAGCTATTCATGTTTTTATATACTTGATTTAAGTTAGTATCGTGTTTATAAATGTTTGCATTAGCAATATATACACCACATAATGTAATGTTGGAAATAAATGTAAGAAACCAGTAAATTGTTGATGAACAGGTAACATACGAGTGCATTCAGCTCCTGTATGACATAATTCGGGCATAGAAACAAGTAACCACGCTACACTTATTATAACATAAAAGAAAAAAAATTGTTCGGCCAATTACATTAATAGCGTGAAACATTACTGGCGACATCAAAAATCGGAAGTGGGAAGGGCCGCCATGTTCTAGATGCGTTGGCAATGTTTTGGCGTTTATAGTAAGTTATTATGTTCCCTTTCTTACATGCCCGTGTGTAGTCCCGTTAGTTACAGAACGTATGTATTTTACATGGCGTAGTTTAGAACTCCTCTCTGGCGTTATCATTAATCACTGTACTAGCATTTAGTCGGAAACTGGATGCACCGGCATATCGGTATCGCCCTTCGGTGCCAGACCAATCGTTAGAGCCTAGCCATAGGCATAGCCTAGCATATATCTACGCCAGGGTTCATCAAGATTCAAGGCAACATAGTTAACAAACCAACGTTGGCACTTGTCTAGAATCTGGGCCCACCTCGATTTCGACGTAATTAACATTCAATTTGTACAGTAACCACGCACAAGGTCAATGCATGCACAGACCCACAGTACATACTGAGCTTTGGAACATGTAAATTATTAAACACGTTTATGCGTAAAGACACATTTAATCACCGTTATCGATGCTTGAATTCACACATTTACCTTGCTTTAAGTGTCGCCATCTTGGGAATAAAGGGAGCAATATGATGGTCAGCGCAGGTTATATGAGAATTCGATCCTCGAAAAATGTGATTAAATGTGGTTTTACGCATAACATGTTTAATAATTTACATGTTCCGTAGCTCAGGATGCACTGTGTATGCATTGTGCAAAGTTACTGTACTAATTGCATGTTAATAACGGTGAAATCGAGGTGGGCCCAGATTCTAGACAAGTGCCCCAACGTTAAAGCAGACTTATTACCTCCATCATTAATATTGTGTCTGGTGATAAATAAACAGGGTAACCATTTAGGTACCTATGTACAGGTAATCTTGTAATTATTTGGCCTAGAAGGCTAAGCCTTCTCTAAGTTCTCACCTCATTAAATTATGGGCTGTTAAATTATCGGGGGTTCCAAATTATCTATCCCAAAAACGTTCATTCTATCACGCCACATAATTTGAGGTACACGTTTTTTGCACCAGCCTCCCGTGGTATCGCATGTTGGGCGATAACACCGACATGATATTTAATAATAATATCTGCTCTGCCCATGACTTTGTTTACCCCTAATAATATGGTGTGATGGAATGGCCATTTTGAGATAGATAAAATGAGGTAAGAATTAAGTAGAAAGCCATAATAATAAGGGTTTGATCTAATCTGAGTGTTCTTACTTTGTAACAAAATATGATTTGGTGCCATGTTTATGTGAACACCCTTGTAACTAGATATCCGACATGCACATCATTTTCCCACATTAATCCTAGTTCTTGTTAGTATTCAGCACTTAACATGTTTTATTAATTAACTGACTAGTTTGAATATATGTTGTGTGTCATGGTTGCCCAACTGTCATACATCACACCATGGCCTTGCTGACCTTTCTATGCTGGCACTGAGGGTGCTCTGTCCCAGGGTGCATGTCGGCCCCAGTGGTTCTTTTACATCCCCAATTAATGATACAAGGTCGACATTAATGTGGTCAGTGAGGGGCGTAGCTAAGTACAAATACATATGGAAGCAGAAGAGAGTCTGGAGAACAGTTTGGAAAACAAAACTGTTCATTTGTAATCTGGTGCATTTTTAAGACAAAAAATAATAAAGCATAAAAAGAAGCCCCCTGTGGTCATAAAGACAAACCAGGACCACTACTTGACCCCTATCCCTGGTAACTAATAAGTGTTTATAAGACTAACGTAATATCTGCAGCAAAGGTTCAGTTGCTAGCCCAATCCTTCATTGGTGCAGAATATTAAGGCTATTAACGCCTGCTGTTTTGATGACTGAACTGGTGGATGATATGTTCTGCATTCAACTGCTTGTCCGGAAAATCCTCACAAGTGCTTAGTTGTCATCGTGGAGAATTTCTTGATACATTGCATGGCACCGAATGATCGCTCTATCGTGGCAGTCGAATCAGATATTATCAACAGTATCACATTAAGGTACATATCAGGATTGACTTCCTGTATCGTGTCGTCGAGTGTGTGGGTCTCTCAACATGCTGCATCCAACTTCTTGTTCTTGTGGACATGCATGAAGTTCATGAAGTCATTGTGAAACGTAGACAGTTCTTGAGGTGTCGTATTTCACTGAATAACCACTGAATAACCACTCTGCTGTGGCAGTTGAGACACAGATTCGCCAGCTGTCATGTGTGAAGTGCTGGACTATGTAGCGATCCTGAGCTACTAATAGACACATGTCTAGCATGAACAGTGTTATGATTAAGCCAAACGTTTTGATGGATAACAAGTAGTTTCTGCCTTTGTCGTTTTTATCTTCTTCCAAATGTTTCAGGGCAATGACTACATCAGTGAATACAGACTTGCGCAAGGTGATTTTTTTTATTTATTAAATTTTTTTAATTTTTTTGAAATCTGGTATATAGACATTTATATAGATGTTTATATTATAAACTCTTTCAAACTTGTTCTATTAATTAAAGTAAAGGACAAAAACACAGCAGTAAAAACAATAAAATGCTCCACATTTCAATTACGCAAACACGCACATTCTATGCTGAAATGTTCAAATAATAAAAATATATAAAAATTATACAACAATAATAATTTTCAAACGGGCTAGACATGCAGCAATGTAAAAAACAAGCACAAATCAGCATGAAACATCATGTTGATAAAAAGGCAATAAAATAAAAATACCATGCCAGAATTATACAAAGCTATACACAATTCTGACTGAGATTGATAAATATAAATGTAAAAACTGCCTGGAATGTGCAAATGACATAAATAAAAATACACTGATGTATAAATACACAAAATACAAACAACATATAGATATAACTGTACAACATATAGATACAGCTGTACAACAAAATGCTCTAAATAAAATTCACACTCGCTCCTGTGCCGAGCTAGTGCACAAGTCGTTGTATGACGTGCAAGCGACGCATGCCAGCCGCAGTGTGCGCTCACAGGGAGCGAATTCAGTACAGATAGTGTCCTCGTTCAACATGCACTTCAGCAGTGCTGAGTCGAATTCCCCAATTGTGAAAGCTGCTTGGTGAAGATCTTCTTCATCGTGCTGAAGGTCCTCTTTGGAGCAGTGTTGGGGATTGTTAGCAGCGCCTTCGCCAGTGCACCGGGACGAACAAACGGCAAAATGCATGGTTTGTCGATTGCAAACTTTTTCCGGCCCACAGAAAATCGGCCTCGAAGGCAACCTTGTATGTGTTGGCATACTTCACCTTCTTAGGCGGTGCCCGCGGCTTAGCTGCCGTGGCACGCTTCATCGTGCCGTAGAGAAACTAGCGATCAGTGATTAAAAATTGTAGATAGAAATAGCTGAAGTGAAAGAAAAATTTAAACCCCATAGATCATGAGGGCGCGTAGCTGCGATATCATTGGTCGTCGGAATAACGCGGCTGCGATATCATTGGTCGTCGGAATAACGCGGCTGCGATATCATTGGTCGTCGGAATAACGCGGCTGCGATATCATTGGTCGTCGGAATCAATGATTTAAATCAAACAACCCTGGACTTGAGTGTATACAGAGCATTTGCACGACTGGACCAGTTTGTCTCGCAGAGAGATTGTAGATTGGCGGGCTACACATAGATGAGAAAATTGTTGGACTCTCGATAAGCCAATGGCTTCCTTGTCCACTTGCCATCTGGAACTTGTTGTTCGAGATGGCAATCTTGTTAAATCTTGTTGTTCATGCCAGCTTGTGTATCCTCGTCTAACTCAAGCTCTGCCTGTAAGTTGTAACACATGCAACCTCTAGGCTGAGTAGATGAAGAAGGCAATATGATGGACTGTGTCAATCATATTTCTCATTAACAGCCCAGTTAAGGGGAGACATCCCAGGTAGAATGGCATTTTTTTTTAAAATACTAAAAATCTGTTTCTACTGTATTGTGATGGCTTTGTATATTTACTATCCATAAAGATAAATTTTATAGCAATAACCTAACTTTAAATAACTTTTATTCATAGATAAAGCGTGCCTCATTCAAGTAATAAATACTGTTTTTCAATCTTTGATGGGCGTTTGACTGCAAAATACTGTATTTTTCCAATTTGGAAACATCATATATCTTGTAATAATGAAGCTACACCAATAATGTTTTGATTGAGGTGCTCCTTCTTATCTTCTTTATACAACACCAAAAATATATTTGATTATTTAATGTATAGTTTTAGTGTGATCTTGGTAGTTATAATGAAATATTTAGAGTTTTATCAAAAACAATTAATATATATTTTTTTAATATGAAGTAATGGCAATACATTAAGTACATTATAGTTGCATAACACGAGGTGTTGTGAATAAGTAATGGCAATACATTAAGTACATTGTAGTTGCATAACATGAGGTGTTGTGAATAAGTAATGGCAATACATTAAGTACATTGTAGTTGCATAACACGAGGTGTTGTGAATAAGTAATGGCAATACATTAAGTACATTGTAGTTGCATAACACGAGGTGTTGTGAATAAGTAATGGCAATACATTAAGTACATTGTAGTTGCATAACACGAGGTGTTGTGAATAAGTAATGGCAATACATTAAGTACATTGTAGTTGCATAACACGAGGTGTTGTGAATAAGTAATGGCAATACATTAAGTACATTGTAGTTGCATAACACGAGGTGTTGTGAATAAGTAATGGCAATACATTAAGTACATTGTAGTTGCATAACACGAGGTGTTGTGAATAAGTAATGGCAATACATTAAGTACATTGTAGTTGCATAACACGAGGTGTTGTGAATAAGTAATGGCAATACATTAAGTACATTGTAGTTGCATAACACGAGGTGTTGTGAATAAGTAATGGCAATACATTAAGTACATTGTAGTTGCATAACACGAGGTGTTGTGAATAAGTAATGGCAATACATTAAGTAATTGTAGTTGCATAACACGAGGTGTTGTGAATAAGTAATGGCAATACGTTAAGTACATTGTAGTTGCATAACACGAGGTGTTGTGAATAAGTAATGGCAATACATTAAGTAATTGTAGTTGCATAACACGAGGTGTTGTGAATAAGTAATGGCAATACATTAAGTACATTATAGTTGCATAACACGAGGTGTTGTGAATAAGTAATGGCAATACATTAAGTACATTGTAGTTGCATAACACGAGGTGTTGTGAATAAGTAATGGCAATACATTAAGTACATTGTAGTTGCATAACACGAGGTGTTGTGAATAAGTAATGGCAATACATTAAGTACATTGTAGTTGCATAACACGAGGTGTTGTGAATAAGTAATGGCAATACATTAAGTACATTGTAGTTGCATAACACGAGGTGTTGTGAATAAGTAATGGCAATACATTAAGTAATTGTAGTTGCATAACACGAGGTGTTGTGAATAAGTAATGGCAATACATTAAGTAATTGTAGTTGCATAACACAAGGTGTTGTGAATAAGTAATGGCAATACATTAAGTACATTGTAGTTGCATAACACGAGGTGTTGTAAATAAGTAATGGCAATATATTAAGTACATTATAGTTGCATAACACGAGGTGTTGTGAATAAGTAATGGCAATACATTAAGTAATTGTAGTTGCATAACACGAGGTGTTGTGAATAAGTAATGGCAATACATTAAGTACATTGTAGTTGCATAACACGAGGTGTTGTAAATAAGTAATGGCAATACATTAAGTACATTGTAGTTGCATAACACGAGGTGTTGTGAATAAGTAATGGCAATACATTAAGTACATTGTAGTTGCATAACACGAGGTGTTGTGAATAAGTAATTGCAATACATTAAGTAATTGTAGTTGCATAACACGAGGTGTTGTGAATAAGTAATGGAAATACATTAAGTACATTGTAGTTGCATAACATGAGGTGTTGTGAATAAGTAATGGCAATACATTAAGTACATTGTAGTTGCATAACATGAGGTGTTGTGAATAAGAAACTGAAAGAATTATATTGATACCTGAATTATTGCAGGAGTTACTGTGTTTCCAAACTTTGTTATATTTGGACCACCATCGGCTATTTCATGATTTATGCACCGCGTTCAATGATTTGCTGTAATGTAATTCTTACGTGGCGGGGCTAGCGATGTGAAGGCTGCCATTGGTTGAACAGGCAAGGAAGCCTTATCTGATGTGGAATCGTGTGTACAGTTGGCTGTTGATGTGGAAGCGTGTGTGTACGGCTGGCTATTGATGTGGAAGCATGTGTGTACGGCTGGCTATTGATGTGGAAGCGTGTGTGTACGGCTGGCTATTGATGTGGAATCATGTGTGTACAGTTGGCTATTGATGTGGAAGCATGTGTGTACGGCTGGCTATTGATGTGGAAGCGTGTGTGTACGGCTGGCTATTGATGTGGAATCATGTGTGTACAGCTGGCTATTGATGTGGAATCGTGTGTACGGCTGGCTATTGATGTGGAAGCGTGTGTGTATGGCTGGCTATTGATGTGGAATCATGTGTGTACAGTTGGCTATTGATGTGGAATCGTGTGTACAGTTGGCTGTTGATGTGGAAGCATGTGTGTACGGCTGGCTATTGATGTGGAAGCATGTGTGTACGGTTGGCTATTGATGTGGAAGCGTGTGTGTACGGCTGGCTATTGATGTGGAATCATGTGTGTACAGTTGGCTATTGATGTGGAAGCATGTGTGTACGGTTGGCTATTGATGTGGAAGCATGTGTGTACGGCTGGCTATTGATGTGGAAGCATGTGTGTACGGCTGGCTATTGATGTGGAAGCATGTGTGTACGGTTGGCTATTGATGTGGAAGCATGTGTGTACGGTTGGCTATTGATGTGGAATTATGTGTGTACGGTTGGCTGTTGATGTGGAAGCATGTGTGTACGGCTGGCTATTGATGTGGAAGCATGTGTGTACGGCTGGCTATTGATGTGGAAGCATGTGTGTACGGCTGGCTATTGATGTGGAAGCATGTGTGTACGGTTGGCTATTGATGTGGAAGCATGTGTGTACGGTTGGCTATTGATGTGGAATTATGTGTGTACAGTTGGCTGTTGATGTGGAAGCATGTGTGTACGGCTGGCTATTGATGTGGAAGTGTGTGTGTACGGCTGGCTATTGATGTGGAAGTGTGTGTGTACGGCTGGCTATCTATGCACCTGTCTGTCCACAATGTTGAGGCCCTCACCCTACCTCCATGGTGTATCTGACTAGCATTTCTTCACAACATCAACCATATTAATTATTAACAAAATGATGTAATAGTCATAAGTCGGCATAAAAACAGCATTGTCCAGTCTGCACAAAACTTGATTGAACTGACCACTGTTGTTGTTGGCATGAGTACAGGGGGGGTTGATGATCTTTTGTTAAATGAAGCCACATAAAAATAATTTTTGTTTCATTAGAGATCCAGGAGATTTGTTCTCCCGTGCAGGAGACTGGGAGATTTGATAGATTTCCGGGAGTCTCCCAATGATTCCGGGAGACTTAACATAATAAATGAATGCGGTGGAAATTATTGTCATTTTCTGTCATCAATAAATGCAACAGAATATTCACAATTATATATATTTGTTTATTTTGTGATTTTAAAATCCCAGTTTTATGTTGTTACATTCTATAGGCTTGTTTTGTTCCATGTCACTGTAGATTTAGAAACTGATTTCAACAAGAAACGCTGCCTGTAAACTTGGGTGAAACCGACAGTCATGTCGGCCTCAGCCGTTTATTTCCTGGATGTCAAGGGCAAGGTAAGTTGTTGATGTGATATCTTTTTCAGCAGATAATACAATTGATACCCTCATTTTAAGACCACCTAAAAATCAAAGTAAAAGCTGTTTTAAAAGATGTGTGATAGACCTCTTAAAACCAAGTCTATGTTTCATCTAAGCGCAGCTTTGGCCCACACTGGTCACACACAGGTACAGATACTGAGATACATAATATATAACTTGTGATGTTGCTAACATAGTATTTGCTAAGATTATTTAGAGAATGTTAAATATGTAGTGTGGCTGTACACTGGTGAAGTGGTCTCTTGTCAACTGTACACTGGTGAAGTGGTCTCTTGTCAACTGTACACTGGTGAAGTGGTCTCTTGTCAACTGTACACTGGTGAAGTTGTCTCTTGTCAACTGTACACTGGTGAAGTGGTCTCTTGTCAACTGTACACTGGTGAAGTGGTCTCTTGTCAACTGTACACTGGTGAAGTGGTCTCTTGTCAACTGTACACTGGTGAAGTGATCTCTTGTCAACGATACACTGGTGAAGTGGTCTCTTGTCAACTGTACACTGGTGAAGTGGTCTCTTGTCAACCGTACACTGGTGAAGTGGTCTCTTGTCAACTGTATACTGGTGAGGTGGTCTCTTGTCAACTGTACACTGGTGAAGTGGTCTCTTGTCAACTGTACACTGGTGAAGTGATCTCTTGTCAACTGTACACTGGTGAAGTGTTCTCTTGTCAACTGTACACTGGTGAAGTGGTCTCTTGTCAACTGTACAGTGGTGAAGCTGTCTCTTGTCAACTGTACACTGGTGAAGTGGTCTCCTGTCAATTGTACACTGGTGAGGTGGTCTCTTGTCAACTGTACACTGGTGAGGCAGTCTCTTGTCAACTGTACACTGGTGAAGTGATCTCTTGTCAACGATACACTGGTGAAGTGGTCTCTTGTCAATTGTACACTGGTAAAGTGGTCTCTTGTCAACTGTACACTAGTGAAATGATCTCTTGTCAATGATACACTGGTGAAGTGGTCTCTTGTCAACTGTACACTGGTGAAGTGGTCTCTTGTCAACTGTACACTGGTGAAGTGTTCTCTTGTCAACTGTACACTGGTGAAGTGGTCTCTTGTCAACTGTACAGTGGTGAAGCTGTCTCTTGTCAACTGTACACTGGTGAAGCGGTCTCCTGTCAATTGTACACTGGTGAGGTGGTCTCTTGTCAACTGTACACTGGTGAGGCAGTCTCTTGTCAACTGTACACTGGTGAAGTGATCTCTTGTCAACTGTACACTGGTGAAGTGGTCTCTTGTCAACTGTACAGTGGTGAAGCTGTCTCTTGTCAACTGTACACTGGTGAAGCGGTCTCCTGTCAATTGTACACTGGTGAGGTGGTCTCTTGTCAACTGTACACTGGTGAGGCAGTCTCTTGTCAACTGTACACTGGTGAAGTGATCTCTTGTCAACTGTACACTGGTGAAGTGATCTCTTGTCAACTGTACACTGATGAAGTGGTCTCTTGTCAACTGTACACTGGTGAAGTGTTCTCTTGTCAACTGTACACTGGTGAAGTGGTCTCTTGTCAACTGTACAGTGGTGAAGCTGTCTCTTGTCAACTGTACACTGGTGAAGTGTTCTCTTGTCAACTGTACACTGGTGAAGTGGTCTCTTGTCAACTGTACAGTGGTGAAGCTGTCTCTTGTCAACTGTACACTGGTGAAGCAGTCTCCTGTCAATTGTACACTGGTGAGGTGGTCTCTTGTCAACTGTACACTGGTGAGGCAGTCTCTTGTCAACTGTACACTGGTGAAGTGATCTCTTGTCAACGATACACTGGTGAAGTGGTCTCTTGTCAATTGTACACTGGTAAAGTGGTCTCTTGTCAACTGTACACTAGTGAAATGATCTCTTGTCAATGATACACTGGTGAAGTGGTCTCTTGTCAACTGTACACTGGTGAAGTGGTCTCTTGTCAACTGTACACTGGTGAAGTGTTCTCTTGTCAACTGTACACTGGTGAAGTGGTCTCTTGTCAACTGTACAGTGGTGAAGCTGTCTCTTGTCAACTGTACACTGGTGAAGCGGTCTCCTGTCAATTGTACACTGGTGAGGTGGTCTCTTGTCAACTGTACACTGGTGAGGCAGTCTCTTGTCAACTGTACACTGGTGAAGTGATCTCTTGTCAACGATACACTGGTGAAGTGGTCTCTTGTCAATTGTACACTGGTAAAGTGGTCTCTTGTCAACTGTACACTAGTGAAATGATCTCTTGTCAATGATACACTGGTGAAGTGGTCTCTTGTCAACTGTACAGTGGTGAAGTGGTCTCTTGTCAACTGTACACTGGTGAAGTGTTCTCTTGTCAACTGTACACTGGTGAAGTGGTCTCTTGTCAACTGTACAGTGGTGAAGCTGTCTCTTGTCAACTGTACACTAGTGAAATGATCTCTTGTCAATGATACACTGGTGAAGTGGTCTCTTGTCAACTGTACACTGGTGAGGTGGTCTCTTGTCAACTGTACACTGGTGAGGTGGTCTCTTGTCAACTGTACACTGGTGAAGTGGTCTCTTGTCAACTGTACACTGGTGAAGTGGTCTTTTGTCAACTGTACACTGTTGAAGTGGTCTCTTGTCAACTGTACACTGGTGAAGTGATCTCTTGTCAACGGTACACTGGTGAAGTGGTCTCTTGTCAACTGTACACTGGTGAAGTGATCTCTTGTCAACGATACACTGGTGAAGTGGTCTCTTGTCAACTGTACACTGGTGAAGTGGTCTCTTGTCAACTGTACACTGGTGAGGCAGTCTCCTTTCAACTGTACACTGGTGAAGTGATCTCTTGTCAACTGTACACTGGTGAAGTGATCTCTTGTCAACGATACACTGGTGAAGTGGTCTCTTGTCAACTGTACACTGGTGAAGTGGTCTCTTGTCAACTGTACACTGGTGAAGTGGTCTCTTGTCAACTGTACACTCGTGAAGTGGTCTCTTGTCAACTGTACACTGGTGAGGTGGTCTCTTGTCAACTGTACACTGGTGAGGTGGTCTCTTGTCAACTGTACACTGGTGAAGTGATCTCTTGTCAACGATACACTGGTGAAGTGGTCTCTTGTCAACTGTACACTGGTGAAGTGGTCTCTTGTCAACTGTACACTGGTGAAGTGGTCTCTTGTCAACTGTACACTGGTGAAGTGGTCTCTTGTCAACTGTACACTGGTGAAGTGGTCTCTTGTCAACTGTACACTGGTGAAGTGGTCTCTTGTCAACTGTACACTGGTGAGGTGGTCTCTTGTCAACTGTACACTGGTGAAGTGGTCTCTTGTCAACTGTACACTGGTGAAGTGGTCTCTTGTGTGCAGTAATGACACACACCGGGTCATACTAAATACTTAATAGATTTGGGGCTGATGATACTTAACTAATGATTAATTTAATTAGCTGATGATTCTCATATTCTGCTTTCAAACTCATTCACAGGTCACAAACACTTTGTGTGAGCATAGCATTATAAGGACATGCTTCCTTGTATCAAACACTTTGTGTGAGCATATCATTATAAGGACATGCTTCCTTGTATCAAACACTTTGTGTGAGCATAGCATTATAAGGACATGCTTCCTTGTATCAAACACTTTGTGTGAGCATAGCATTATAAGGACATGCTTCCTTGTATCAAACACTTTGTGTGAGCATAGGACATGCTTCCTCATATCAAATTTAATCACATGCAACAATAAATGTTGAATAATTGGTTGTTCATTGGGGTAAAGTTCAAAATGACATGATCGGTGGTTATGTTGTAGGGGTGATTGTTAATGAGAGGTCATTGATACAACTGTGTGTAGTACTACTGTAGTCTGGCAGAGAACATGGTCAGTACTGGAGGCTCATCAAGGGTTCTACTGTACAATAGTTGCTCTGCAATGCAACGTACACAATTTATGCTATTTGCACTTTTCACAGCACTACTGACACTGGTATATGACCACTGACTGACCACTACTGACACTGGTATATGACCACTGACTGACCACTACTGACACTGGTATATGACCACTGACTGACCACTGACTGACCACTGAGTGACCACTACTGACATTGGTATATGACCACTGACTGGCCACTACTGACACTGGTATATGACCACTGAGTGACCACTAGTGACATTGGTATATGACCACTGACTGACCGCTACAGACACTGGTATATGACCACTGACTGACCACCACTGACCACCACTGACATTAGTATATGACCACTGACTGCGCCAAACTGGTTGTTTTGCCTCCAGGTGTTGATATGTCGCAATTACCGGGGTGACATTGACATGTCGGTGATTGACAAGTTCATGACCCTGATGATGGAGAGGGAGGAGGAAGGGAGCACGACGCCCATCATCCAGCACGGCAACGTTACCTTCATCTTCATCAAGTGCAACAACCTCTACTGTATCCTTACACTCAAGATAACACATTCAATCATAGTTCAGAATTTATGTCAATATGTTTTTTATGTATCTTAACTTTTTACTGCTTCTGAAATATGACACTAATAATTATAATTTATTTGTGTGCTTACGTGCATTTGTGTGTGAGTCAAAAATCTTTTATTATTTTTTTCATACATTTGGCCCAAAGTCTATTAAGAGATATAATCTAAATGCTTTTTTAGATTACTTGATTTTTGGTCAACCCTTCACTCAGCATGGCTTTAATTAAAGAGGGAATGTTCAATATAATACTTTTATGGGTGCTGTTTTGAAGCAATTTTGTGAGAAATATCAGTAGATATATTTATATCAGAAAGTAACAGAAGTTGAAACAGGCCAGAATGTTCATAGAGCAATATACATGTGCTGTGCCTACTGCCTAGCAAGACAAATGACCTGGTGTTTCACATAGGTAGAGCAGTATTTGGTTACATACTACAGTTGACCACTCAATGATCCTTGACCGCACACAGTGGTGGCTGTCACAAAGAAGAACGCCAATGTTGTACTCGTTTTCCAGTTTCTACACAAGATTGTACAGGTAGGTTACACCTTGGTTTCTCTTGCGTGGTTCCATGCATTTCACAAAGTTGAGAAATTCATTGAAGCAGAAGAGGGTCTGGAGAACGTTATGTTAGGAAAAAGAACACCTAACCTGTCCTGACAGCTTAAATGTTACATAAAAACACATCCTATATGTAGGTACCGGCAGCCTATGTAACGTCCTGTCTCAGCAGTCAGATCATGGAAAATTGTACATTTTCAAGTCGTTGTAACTTCCGTGTTTTCTCATGAAACAAAATCTGTGTGTACTTGTTGATTGACTACTTATCTTTCATTTGGGTGCTATTTTGTGTGTGTGTATGCTTGGAAATACAAGAAAAGCAATGATCAACCACAGTATCATGAACGCGTTTCGCCACGGGAAGCACTTGCCGTCACAGCAGAAAAACACAATCGGTTGTTTTTCGTGTGGCCCCGAGATTTTTGATAATTAGAACAATGCTTTGACCTACCACAGGAAAGAGGAGATCGAGAACTTTCCATTGGTGTAAGGCAGTACACCATTTTCTCTAACATTGTAAACGAAACAGCTTTTTTAATATTTTAAAGGCGATTTTTTAACAGAAATAACGAAAATACCATCAATCCAGGTATTTTTTGAAAACACATTAAATTTTCTGTCAGTCAAAACATCCGGTTAGAGGCTATGATTGTAAAACGCCACCCGATTGGTCGAAAACTAAGCCCGTGAGGCAGCATGGCGACCTCCTTTGCCGGCTCGATCCCGAACGATGTTTTGGCCGAACTATGTAATTTTTCACAAAGTTTAGCCATTCTTCCATATAAGTGATGCATTAACTATAACTACAGATAATAATTTGCTATGCTGACATTAACATATGTATTTACAGAACTTTTTGGTCGAAATGGGGCTGTCTCTAGTTCGAGTATGAACGCAGCAAGATGCTGCTAGATGGCGCCGCCCGTGCAGTGATACATTTCTACTACATAAATGATGATTTATGGCACTCATTTTTAATATTTAGCATCTGGTGAACGGTGAACTTTGATTTACAAACATGAATATACATAAATTATGCATTTTATTGATATATTTTCATAATCTAGCAGGATGCTTAAAATCAAGAACAGTACCACCTAGTGAGTGTTGTCACAGTGAGCATTTCAAATTAGCTTGTATAATTGATTAATTACACGTGTATTTACATAAACACAGTCCCTTGATCTATGCAATCTGATATATGACCTGGGGGCAACATTCTGAAGACAAATTGGAGCTTCATTGCTTCATGAAATTCACAGTGACATTTGTGATAGAAAGATGTACGGGGACACTTCTTTTATTTGCTTATTTCAATATTTCATAAGTTTTTGGCACTTGGAAAACTTAATTTAAAAATAATAAAATTAAATGCACTTGACAACTTTCTGAACTCTTCTTCTTGCTGAACTCTTCTTCTTGCTGACTTTTATGTTTGGATTGTGACTGGTGATTGTGACTGGTGATTGTGACTGGTGATTGTGACTGGTGACTGTGACTGGTGACTGTGACTGGTGATTACTGAATAAGGGACGACTTTGGGTGCTTGGCGGTAAAGTTGTATTTTTTGTTTAAATCTCTCTTTCTGAACATCAGCGCAGGCATATTTACCTTTTGGCAGTAATGAGCCTAAGTGTAAGGTGAAGTACATAACTTCCTTTATGTCATGTAAACATTTCTTGAAGATGGGTGTAATGGTTCAAGTGTTATGACCCAATGAATATGGGGATCAAATAGCGTAAATCAAGTACTTTGTAACAAAAGTACCAATTGCACATTTTGCCATTTTTGAAAGAATGCCAAATGCCCTATGGTGTGGGTGACAGCTCTAAAAAAATTGGGTACAGTCTCTATGTATAGTAGGCCATGTTGAGTGATTTAGGAGATGTGTTGCTGTTTAAATGGATGTGTGACACACTATCAAACATCGTCCGTCGTAAAGGTTGCCAAATCGTGACATTTTACAAAGACAAAAATGGCTGTAATTTCCTTAATTTTTAAGATAGAACATTAATTTTTTTCGTGTTTTTTTATTTTCTATTCATTGCAATAAATTTCACTGTCATAAATCATCATTGCATTTTTGGCTGCCATTACCTACTATATGTAGACTAATTATGACATTGTCCAAATGTTACAGATCCTAACTATTGTCTGATCACATTCATTGTGTGAGACGTGGTGGCTTGCTCATTAGCCTTGATTTAGGGTGCAAGGTTGGATTTGGATGAGAGCCTTTATTACTATAAAAATATGTGATGGTAATAACCTGTAGTTGGTACACTGGTTGTAAAATAAAAAATTATTAGTTAGAATGTCTGGGCACTAGAGAGTTGGGTGCATGTTGAAATTTCAGTTACATGATTATATATTAAAAAATATTAATTTATTACATGGATTATTTATAGTTAATCTGTTGACATAATTTCCAATTACAGCATGCAATGTAATTGATTACACACTTGATTACAGATGTAATGAAACATGTTAACTGAAGCAACTGTTGTAGGTGTTCTCTGAGTACTTCAAGGAGCTAGAGGAGGAGAGTATCCGAGACAACTTTGTCATCATCTACGAGTTGTTGGACGAACTCATGGACTTCGGCTACCCACAGACAACTGATAGTAAGATATTACAAGAGTAAGTATGACATCAGAACGGCAGCTTTTAAAAACGTGCCAGTGTAGTATATTGGTTTTGTTTGATATTTGTGAAGTTGCATAACAAGCTTAGGGTTATAGTGATACAGTATTACAGAGACAGTGATGTCACAGACATTCATTCATGCAACCATTCATGGAACCACTGTCTTGTTCCCTATAGATGCGCAGTACGTGAGTGCGAAGGCTTCGGTGTAAGTGCGAAGGCTTGGGTGTGAGTGCGAAGGCTTCGGTGTAAGTGCAAAGGCTTGGGTGTGAGAGCGAAGGCTTGGGTGTGAGTGCGAAGGCTTGGGTGTGAGTGCGAAGGCTTGGGTGTGAGTGCGAAGGCTTGGGTGTGAGTGCGAAGGCTTGGGTGTGAGTGCGAAGGCTTGGGTGTGAGTGCGAAGGCTTGGGTGTGAGTGCGAAGGCTTGGGTGTGAGTGCGAAGGCTTGGGTGTGAGTGCGAGTGAGCGATAAAAGAAATAAATAAAAGCTAGTCCTAGTACTTCAACAGACATCTGGCAAAAGCCGCCAGTAGTGATAACAATGTGCTGCCACGTTGCGGCTAAAAACACACTATGAATTATTTCTAAAGAGTCCACAAGGTGACTTTGTACATTGGTGTGACAACAACCACCTCAAACTCAATGTTAGTAAGACGCAAGAGATGATTTTTGATGCTAAATGTATTGTTGCCGATCACTTGCCTGTTATCCATGGTGAAGAAATTGCCCAGATCGGTCAGTACAAATACCTAGGTGTCCATCTTGATAACAAACTTAGCTGGAATGTCCGTCTTCACAGTGTGTGCTCCAAAGTCCACCAATGGTTGTATTTTCTCCGAAGACTGAGAGCTTTTGGTGTTAATGAGAAAATACTTGTTCTTTTTTATCTCTCCATTATTGAAAGCATACTGCCCTATGGGATTACTGTCTGGTTTGGCAATCTGTCTGTTCAGTCGAAATCACAGCTTTCTCGCTTAATGAGAACTGCCATGAAAATAACAGGTTCCACATCTCCCATGATCTCCCTTCAGGAGATTTATGAACAGACATTAAGAAGACAGTCAGTAAAGATTATTTATGATACCAAACATGTTTTACACAATGAATTTCAGCTCCTGCCATATGGCAGACGCTATAGAACTCCTCCGTGCAGGTTTAACAAATACAAATACTCATTTGTGCCACTGTCCATTAAACAACTCAAGTCATGATGCCTGCTGCAACAGTGTCACTTGTCGTTCCTAGCATAACTAGTAATGTGTATGCAATGTATATATATTGTCTAATCATTATTTATGTGTGTATTTATTTTTATTATTATTACTATTATTTTTAGTCTGTTTCACTGTCTACTTATCTGCTGCTTTTATAGAATGGTATTATTTCTCAATTCATTGTTGAGACAATAAAGAATTATCTTATCTTAACACTTTGTTGGTGATGTTTATCTTTTGGAATACAACTTTTTAGGTTACGTGAACCACCGTCAGATAAAGAAAGAGTAACGTTTGTTTAGCCTAAAACACGATTATTAGTTTTGTGACAGAATAAAAGCTAAATATTTGTTTTATTTTAATTGCAGATATATCACCCAGGAGGGGCACAAGCTAGAAGTGGCCCCAAGACCCCCCATGGCAGTCACTAATGCTGTATCCTGGCGGTCTGAGGGGGTGAAATATAGGAAGAATGAAGTGTTCTTGGATGTCATTGAATCTGTCAACTTACTGGTGAGTATACAGCAGAATGAAGTGTTCTTGGATGTCATTGAATCTGTCAACTTACTGGTGAGTACACAGCAGAATGAAGTGTTGTTGGATGTCATTGAATCTGTCAACTTACTGGTGAGTACACAGCGGAATGAAGTGTTCTTGGATGTCACTGAATCTGTCAACTTACTGGTGAGTATACGGCAGAATGAAGTGTTCTTGGATGTCACTGAATCTGTCATCTTACTGGTGAGTATACGGCAGAATGAAGTGTTCTTGGATGTCATCTTGAATCTGTCATCTTACTGGTGAGTATACGGCAGAATGAAGTGTTCTTGGATGTCACTGAATCTGTCATCTTACTGGTGAGTACACAGCAGAATGAAGTGTTCTTGGATGTCATTGAATCTGTCAACTTACTGGTGAGTACACAGCAGAATGAAGTGTTCTTGGATGTCATTGAATCTGTCAACTTACTGGTGAGTACACAGCAGAATGAAGTGTTGTTGGATGTCATTGAATCTGTCAACTTACTGGTGAGTACACAGCAGAATGAAGTGTTGTTGGATGTCATTGAATCTGTCATCTTACTGGTGAGTATACAGCAGAATGAAGTGTTGTTGGATGTCATTGAATCTGTCATCTTACTGGTGAGTACACAGCAGAATGAAGTGTTGTTGGATGTCACTGAATCTGTCATCTTACTGGTGAGTACACAGCAGAATGAAGTGTTCTTGGATGTCACTGAATATGTCATCTTACTGGTGAGTATACAGCAGAATGAAGTGTTGTTGGATGTCACTGAATCTGTCAACTTACTGGTGAGTATACGGCAGAATGAAGTGTTGTTGGATGTCATTGAATCTGTCAACTTACTGGTGAGTACACAGCAGAATGAAGTGTTCTTGGATGTCACTGAATCTGTCAACTTACTGGTGAGTACACAGCGGAATGAAGTGTTCTTGGATGTCACTGAATCTGTCAACTTACTGGTGAGTATACGGCAGAATGAAGTGTTCTTGGATGTCACTGAATCTGTCATCTTACTGGTGAGTACACAGCAGAATGAAGTGTTGTTGGATGTCATTGAATCTGTCAACTTACTGGTGAGTATACAGCAGAATGAAGTGTTGTTGGATGTCATTGAATCTGTCAACTTACTAGTGAGTATACGGCAGAATGAAGTGTTCTTGGATGTCATTGAATCTGTCAACTTACTGGTGAGTACACAGCAGAATGAAGTGTTCTTGGATATCATTGAATCTGTCATCTTACTGGTGAGTACACAGCAGAATGAAGTCTTGTTGGATGTCACTGAATCTGTCAACTTACTAGTGAGTATACGGCAGAATGAAGTGTTGTTGGATGTCACTGAATCTGTCAACTTACTGGTGAGTACACGGCAGAATGAAGTGTTCTTGGATGTCACTGAATCTGTCATCTTACTGGTGAGTACACGGCAGAATGAAGTGTTCTTGGATGTCACTGAATCTGTCATCTTACTGGTGAGTACACAGCAGAATGAAGTGTTGTTGGATGTCACTGAATCTGTCATCTTACTGGTGAGTATATGGCAGAATGAAGTGTTGTTGGATGTCACTGAATCTGTCAACCTACTGGTGAGTACACAGCAGAATGAAGTGTTCTTGGATGTCACTGAATCTGTCAACTTACTGGTGAGTACACAGCAGAATGAAGTGTTCTTGGATGTCACTGAATCTGTCATCTTACTGGTGAGTATACGGCAGAATGGAAGTGTTCTTGGATGTCACTGAATCTGTCATCTTACTGGTGAGTACACAGCAGAATGAAGTGTTCTTGGATGTCACTGAATCTGTCATCTTACTGGTGAGTATACGGCAGAATGGAAGTGTTCTTGGATGTCACTGAATCTGTCATCTTACTGGTGAGTACACAGCAGAATGAAGTGTTCTTAGATGTCACTGAATCTGTCATCTTACTGGTGAGTATACGGCAGAATGGAAGTGTTCTTGGATGTCACTGAATCTGTCATCTTACTGGTGAGTACACAGCAGAATGAAGTGTTCTTGGATGTCACTGAATCTATCATCTTACTGGTGAGTATACGGCAGAATGAAGTGTTCTTGGATGTCACTGAATCTGTCATCTTACTGGTGAGTATACGGCAGAATAGAAGTGTTCTTGGATGTCACTGAATCTGTCATCTTACTGGTGAGTACACAGCAGAATGAAGTGTTCTTGGATGTCACTGAATCTGTCATCTTACTGGTGAGTATACGGCAGAATGGAAGTGTTCTTGGATGTCACTGAATCTGTCATCTTACTGGTGAGTACACAGCAGAATGAAGTGTTCTTGGATGTCACTGAATCTGTCATCTTACTGGTGAGTATACGGCAGAATGGAAGTGTTCTTGGATGTCACTGAATCTGTCATCTTACTGGTGAGTACACAGCAGAATGAAGTGTTCTTGGATGTCACTGAATCTGTCATCTTACTGGTGAGTATACGGCAGAATGGAAGTGTTCTTGGATGTCACTGAATCTGTCATCTTACTGGTGAGTACACAGCAGAATGAAGTGTTCTTGGATGTCACTGAATCTGTCATCTTACTGGTGAGTATACGGCAGAATGGAAGTGTTCTTGGATGTCACTGAATCTGTCATCTTACTGGTGAGTACACAGCAGAATGAAGTGTTCTTGGATGTCACTGAATCTGTCATCTTACTGGTGAGTATACAGCAGAATGGAAGTGTTGTTGGATGTCACTGAATCTGTCATCTTACTGGTGAGTACACAGCAGAATGAAGTGTTCTTGGATGTCATTGAATATGTCAACTTACTGGTGAGTATACAGCAGAATGAAGTGTTCTTGGATGTCATTGAATATGTCAACTTACTGGTGAGTATACAGCAGAATCAAACATGTTAATTTAAAAAGGAAAATTGTATGTTCGAGCATTTCTGTCATAACTTGTTTTGTTGATTAAATGTTTATTTTGCTGCTATTTCTAACTGGGATTGCTATAACATAGATGCTGAAAAACAAGAAAGCTGTATCTCCAGCAGTCTGGTAAACACTGAAAAGGTTCTATTTATTATGTACATGATCAATTTAATCTTACTAATGGTAACATTGTGGAAATGTTCTCAAATGATGTGACACGTACATGTCTACTGATTGTGTAGGTCAGTGCGAATGGCAACGTGCTGCGCAGTGAGATTGTGGGTGCAGTAAAGATGCGAGTGTACCTGTCTGGCATGCCTGAACTGAGACTGGGACTCAACGACAAGGTTCTCTTTGAGAGCACTGGAAGTAAGTCTTGTGTCAACACTCTTGTGTCACCACTGGAAGTAAGTCTTGTGTCAACACTCTTGTGTCAACACTCTCGTGTCAACACTCTTGTGTCAACACTGCAACCAGTGCTGCACACATATCAGGGTTCGTACGGGTCTTGGAAAACCTGGAAAGTCATGGAATTTTATAATTTGGAAAGTAATGGAATTGTTTGTAAAGGTCCTGGAAATTCCTGGAAAACGGGAATGATGGAAAAAAATATGTAAGGAAATATTTTACATGAAAACCAACTCTCGCCATGCTGAGCGATTCCATGAGTCGAATTTGTATAGTACCGATGGATTCGATTAGTCTAAATTTGCTCGTGCACTAGTTAATCCAACGGTAGCGCCACCTGGCGATTAAGACTGTCGGTAGAATAAGCTGATAGCCATTTTGTTCTTGAAAATCAATCGACTTTTTCTTTGTTAATTGTTCTTAAGTTTGGGTGTGTTCAAATATGCTTGGAAAGTGCAAATTCCAAGACAGATGGATCAGTGATGCATAATATTCCAAGTGGATCACGCGCGTAGTTAGTTCACATGGCTAGGCTAACTGTCAAGTTTGTCAAACAAAAAAGAATAAGTGATGGTCGCACGTTCAGTTTAAAAAAAAAACAGAACAGTTTGTGACATTTGCAAAGGCAGTCATTGCCAATATAATAGCAAACACACTGATTGCACATCCGTTTGCACGGAAGCTGACCTGCCTTGACCCAAGCCACATTGCATTGCCAGTGACCGTTGTGGTGCGACAGCTGAATTCAAGATCGTGCTGGACCATCTATGATCTAGTGAAGTGTCAGCACCTCCAGATGCGTGATGTTGACACTCTGATGCAACAATTTGATCTCTTCACGGAGAGGGCTGTTCATACTGTCACAAGCTCGTGCATTTCAAGGATTTAAGTACACGGAAGATGCCTGGACACTTTCCTGGTGCAGCATCTATGCTGATCTTGTCGCATGGTCAGGCAACAATGGAGACAGGCTTCTCCATCAATCACCAGATTGTTGTGGAGAACATGAAGGAAGCCTCCTTCATTGCCAAGCGCTCCATTCACAACCACATGCTGCACATCAGTGGTACTGATGCTCTGATTGTGAGCAAAGTGTTGCTGACTTCTGCTGTGAGTGGCCGCAAACGCTACTTCAAATACCTTGGAGAGCAGAAGAGTAAGGCAGCATGGGTGGCACGTGGCACAAAGAGGCAAGCTGTGGTGGAGGAGATGAGTGGGCTTGAGAGGAAAGCCAAGCTGTGGTGGAGGAGATGAGTGGGCTTGAGAGGAAAGCCAAGCTGTGGTGGAGGAGATGAGTGGGCTTGAGAGGAAAGCCAAGCTGTGGTGGAGGAGATGAGTGGGCTTGAGAGGAAAGCCAAGCTGTGGTGGAGGAGATCAGTGGGTTTGAGAGGAAAGCCAAGCTGTGGTGGAGGAGATGAGTGGGCTTGAGAGGAAAGCCAAACTGTGGTGGAGGAGATGAGTGGGCTTGAGAGGAAAGCCAAGCTGTGGTGGAGGAGATGAGTGGGCTTGAGAGGAAAGCCAAGCTGTGGTGGAGGAGATGAGTGGGCTTGAGAGGAAAGCCAAGCTGTGGTGGAGGAGATCAGTGGGTTTGAGAGGAAAGCCAAGCTGTGGTGGAGGAGATGAGTGGGCTTGAGAGGAAAGCCAAGCTGTGGTGGATGAGATCAGTGGGTTTGAGAGGAAAGCCAAGCTGTGGTGGAGGAGATCAGTGGGCTTGAGAGGAAAGCCAAGCTGTGGTGGAGGAGATCAGTGGGTTTGAGAGGAAAGCCAAGCTGTGGTGGAGGAGATGAGTGGGCTTGAGAGGAAAGCCAAGCTGTGGTGGAGGAGATCAGTGGGTTTGAGAGGAAAGCCAAGCTGTGGTGGAGGAGATGAGTGGGCTTGAGAGGAAAGCCAAGCTGTGGTGGAGGAGATCAGTGGGTTTGAGAGGAAAGCCAAGCTGTGGTGGAGGAGATGAGTGGGCTTGAGAGGAAAGCCAAGCTGTGGTGGAGGAGATGAGTGGGCTTGAGAGGAAAGCCAAGCTGTGGT
This sequence comes from Lamellibrachia satsuma, assembly GCA_033239005.1. Classification (NCBI taxonomy): domain Eukaryota; kingdom Metazoa; phylum Annelida; class Polychaeta; order Sabellida; family Siboglinidae; genus Lamellibrachia; species Lamellibrachia satsuma. The sequence goes on from BSQZ01000007.1 coordinate 732,155, forward strand.
GGAGGAGATCAGTGGGTTTGAGAGGAAAGCCAAGCTGTGGTGGAGGAGATCAGTGGGTTTGAGAGGAAAGCCAAGCTGCTCAAGACCACCAAAGAGTCTCCCCAGGATGATGCAGACAAGCTAGCTGAGAAGGTGGAGTCCACAGGCAATTTGATTTTCTTGATGAAGTAAAATGCCAGCTGTCGTTCTGCCAAGGAGATGAAAGCAGGACTCGGCGAACTTGTTAAGACGGTGAAGGACTTGGAACAGAACTCTAAAGACGTGTGAAACAGTCATGTTTTCCAGGCTCAATAAACCATGCCATTGCATGCAAAATGCATTGTTTTTTGTGATTATTATTAGTTGGTCATATTGTATAATATTGTATAATATTGTGTAACAGCGCGTGGCAAATTGGACAGTTTATGTTGCACAAAAAGGTCATGGAAATTTGCATTGGGAAGTCATGGAATTTGAAATTTGAATTTGAACCCTGTATATTGTCATAGATTGCACAACTACAGCAATGTTATTTCACCCTGGTTATAAAACTGTAAACAGCTAATACTTTCGCACTGCTAGTGTGCTTTAGACAGAAATGAGGGCCTTGGCCCTGGTCCTAGTCTGTCTCAGGAGGCTTGCCCTGGGCCTAGTCTGTCCCAAGTGTCTTGCCCTGGGCCTAGTCGGTCCCAAGAGTCTTGCCCTGGGCCTAATATGTCCCAAGAGCCTTGCCCTGGGCCTGGTCTATCCCAAGAGCCTTGCCTTGGACCTAATCTGTCCCAAGAGCCTTGCCCTGGGCCTCGTCTGCCCCAAGAGGCTTGCCCTGGGCCTTGTCTGCCCCAAGAGGCTTGCCCATCCACAAAGCAGTGTAACGCATTTACACTTGCAATGCATTTACACTTGCAACCCATTTACACTTGCAACAAGTTTATGCTTGAAACAGATTTACACTTGCAACAAGTTTACACTTGCAACACGTTTACACCTGAAACACGTTTACACTTGCAACACGTTTACACTTGCAACACGTTTACACTTGCAACACGTTTACACTTGCAACAAGTTTCTTTGCAGCCATTTTGAAATTACCGAAAAATAGCATTGATATAATATTTATATAAATAGGTCAAAAGGTGGCACTGTCGCATTAGGCAAACAAATAATTAGCTATGCCATTATGGGCAAAACATGATTTTTTCTTCAATGTTCTTAGTAAATATTACATATAAATCTTATAGGGACTAAGCAAGATTTCATACGGGCAATTTATCCGTATGAGAGGCCTTAAAAACCTGGATAATCTTGGTCATCACTGACCATAGCTGACAGACAAACAGGCTTATGTTAACTGTATGATGGTCATACACAGACACGGGATTGATTGCATCAAATGTTTGTTTATTACTTTACAGTTGGTGACCCACAGATAAATGGAGCTATTGTAATTCACTACTAAATAACATTGCTAAAAGAGACTTGGCTAAACTCCAACGAGTACAACATTGTCTGGCACGTGTGGTTCTCAGGGTGCCTCGGTTTTCACCGTCACTACCACTACTTAAACAGTTACACTGGCTTCCTGTCATCTTTCAAATATCTCGAGGCAGCTAAGATCATCAATTTCACAACTTATTGTACCTAAAACAAAACTTAACTTGGGTAAACATGCTTTCTCTGTCGCTGCGTCTAGGGTCTGGAATGAACTCCCTATCACTTTGAAAACATCTGAAACTATAGCTATTTTCTTAAAAAACTCAACATATATATTCCAAATTGCATTTCCACCATAAATGTTCGGTTGTCCCTCGTTCTGATACTCGCTTTTGCGCGTCCCTGTTCATGATTATGCTTAATGATTATGTTTTGTTGCGCCTCTGAGCTCAGGTTCCTGAGGATATAGGCACCATAGAAGTTAATTATTATTATTGTTATGGTATTTGTTTATTATTGTTATGGTATTTGTTTATTATTGTCTTGGTATTTGTTTATTATTGTCTTGGTATTTGTTTATTATTGTCTTGGTATTTGTTTATTATTGTCTTGGTATTTGCAGGAGGAAAGAGCAAGTCAGTAGAATTAGAAGACGTCAAGTTCCATCAGTGTGTGCGGCTGTCCAGATTCGAGAACGACCGGACAATTTCATTCATCCCACCAGATGGCGAGTTTGAACTAATGTCATATCGACTGAATACACACGTGAGTAATGACTTCCATTTTGTGTTTGTGTGTCAATTTAACACAAACTCAGAGCTTGCAAAACTAAAAAAATATAATAAAAATCAACCAAACAACATTTTTTACTGTAAAGCTCAGGAACTGTACTTACAATATAGGGCAGTGGTCGCTTTAACAAGGTAATAAATAAAGCTCAGGAACTACTGTATAGGGCAGTGTAGGGTAGTGGTCGCTTTAACGAGGTAATACATAAAGCTCAGGAACTGTACTTACCATATAGGGCAGTTGACGCTTTAACAAGGTAATAAATAAAGCTCAGGAACTACTGTATAGGGCAGTGTAGGGTAGTGGTCGCTTTAACGAGGTAATAAATAAAGCTCAGGAACTGTACTTACCATATAGGGCAGTTGACGCTTTAACAAGGTAATAAATAAAGCTCAGGAACTGTACTTATAGTATAGGGCAGTTGTCGCTTTAACAAGGTAATACATAAAGCTCATGAACTGTACTTACCATATAGGGCAGTGGTCGGTTTAACAAGGTAATACATAAAGCTCAGGAACTGTACTTACCATATAGGGCAGTGGTCGGTTTAACAAGGTAATACATAAAGCTCAGGAACTGTACTTACCATATAGGGCAGTTGTCGCTTTAACAAGGTAATACATAAAGCTCATGAACTGTACTTACAGTATAGGGCAGTGGTCACTTTAACAATTTAATAAATAAAGCTCAGGAACTGTACTTACCATATAGGGCAGTGGTCGCTTTAACAAGGTAACAAATAAAGCTCAGGAACTGTACTTACAGTATAGGGCAGTGGTTGCTTTAACAAGGTAATACATAAAGCTCATGAACTGTACTTACAGTATAGGGCAGTTGTCGCTTTAACAATTTAATAAATAAAGCTCAGGAACTGTACTTACCATATAGGGCAGTTGTCGCTTTAACAATTTAATAAATAAAGCTCAGGAACTGTACTTACCATATAGGGCAGTTGTCGCTTTAACAAGGTAATACATAAAGCTCAGGAACTGTACTTACCATATAGGGCAGTTGTCGCTTTAACAATTTAATAAATAAAGCTCAGGAACTGTACTTACCATATAGGGCAGTTGTCGCTTTAACAATTTGATAAATAAAGCTCAGGAACTGTACTTACCATATAGGGCAGTTGTCGCTTTAACAAGGTAATACATAAAGCTCAGGAACTGTACTTACCATATAGGGCAGTTGTCGCTTTAACAATTTAATAAATAAAGCTCAGGAACTGTACTTACCATATAGGGCAGTTGTCGCTTTAACAAGGTAACACATAAAGCTCAGGAACTGTACTTGCAGTATAGGGCAGTTGTCGCTTTAACAATTTAATAAATAAAGCTCAGGAACTGTACTTACCATATAGGGCAGTTGTCGCTTTAACAATTTAATAAATAAAGCTCAGGAACTGTACTTACCATATAGGGCAGTTGTCGCTTTAACAAGGTAATACATAAAGCTCAGGAACTGTACTTACCATATAGGGCAGTTGTCGCTTTAACAATTTAATAAATAAAGCTCAGGAACTGTACTTACAGTATAGGGCAGTGGTCGCTTTAACAATTTAATAAATAAAGCTCAGGAACTGTACTTACAGTATAGGGCAGTTGTCGCTTTAACAATTTAATAAATAAAGCTCAGGAACTGTACTGTATAGGGCAGTGTAGGGGAGTGGTTGCTTTGACAAGGTAACTGTACTCACTGTATAGGGCATTGGTCGCTTTGACAAGGTAACAAATAAAGCTCAGGAACTGCACTCACCGAATAGGGCAGTGGTCACTCTGACAAGATAATAAATAAAGCTCGGGAAGTGCACTCACCATATAGGGCAGTGGTCGCCTTGACAAGGTAATACATAAAGCTCGGGAAGTGCACTCTCCATATAAGGCAGTGTCAAAAGTAATAATTTCTGGAAAGTTGTGTTTGCATGAATGTTTGAGACTGTTCCATAAAAAATATTGAAATGAAATAGGAATCAAATGATAGTATTGTCCTCCTTCGTATACTATGTATTTGTTGAAGTTCAATACCAGATCTGAACAAACTGAACAATACAACAAAACATATATATTTCAGGTGAAGCCTCTCATCTGGGTGGAGTCAGTCATAGAGAAGCATATGCACAGTAGGGTGGAGTACATGATTAAGGTGAGACACATATGATGCTCAGTTAAGTTTTAATAATAGTTTATTGCCATTCACTGATGGACCCACCCTTATACACATACATGTTAAGTCTCCCGGATTCGCTGGGGGACTTCCGGAAATCTATCAGAACTCCTGTTCTCCTGGACGGGAGAACAAATCTCCCAGATTTCTGATGAAACCAGAAATATTGTTAGACAAACGGTCCCCCATTATCACCCACATGTGCATATTGAATTCATATATTGCCCATTGATACATCTCCATTATATGCAAGTTTATTTCATTCACACACGCACGCACGCACGCACGCACACACCCACACACACACACACACACACACACAGTTGGAGCACATTACGAACAAAAAGACAATAAAAAAGGTTTTCATCAAAAACTGCCTCCATCACCTCGGATAACAAATGCCTCCGCCACCCAGGATCACAAACTGAAGAAAAAAAAATGCTTCAGTCGTAGCTCTGCCAATAAATAGTATGTTAATTGCTTAAGCGTAATCAAGTATGTAGGCTACTGCCTGCTAGGTAAGGGATTTTTGTCATACCGTAATATATTATAGGACTTTAAATAAAAATTTTGCGTACCAACATAGTATTATAACCATGTTATATATTTTACTGGTCCACAAAGAATTTGTCTACTGCCAAAATGTTTAACATGCAAGTGTACCATTTAATAGTACATATGCAGTGTTGTTGGAACTAAAGCTAATATGGTGGTAATTTTTATGAGTGGCGAGGATGTGAAATACTCTAATTTATGCTAAATTCTCTGATACCTGAGACCCTCCAATTTACATGCAATTCTCCGATATCCCGAGCCCCTCCAATTTACGCACAGCTCTCTGATATCCTGAGCCCCTCCGATTTATGTACAATTCTCTGATATCCTGAGCCCCTCCAATTTACATATAAATCTCTTGCAGTTGCATTTCTGAAACTGATGTACGTGAAACTGAATTTTGTGCCAGTTGTTGTTGCATCACCTAGTGAAACAGTTGTTGTTGCATCACCTAGTGAAACAGTTGTTGTTGCATCACCTAGTGAAACAGTTGTTGTTGCATCACCTAGTGAAACAGTTGTTGTTGCATCACCTAGTGAAACAGTTGTTGTTGCATCACCTAGTGAAACAGTTGTTGTTGCATCACCTAGTGAAACAGTTGTTGTTGCATCACCTAGTGAAACAGTTGTTGCATCACCTAGTGAAACAGTTGTTGTTGCATCACCTAGTGAAACAGTTGTTGTTGCATCACCTAGTGAAACAGTTGTTGTTGCATCATCTAGTGAAACAGTTGTTGTTGCATCACGTAGTGAAACAGTTGTTGTTGCATCACCTAGTGAAACAGTTGTTGTGTTGCATCATCTAGTGAAACAGTTGTTGTTGCATCACGTAGTGAAACAGTTGTTGTTGCATCACCTAGTGAAACAGTTGTTGTTGCATCATCTAGTGAAACAGTTGTTGTTGCATCACCTAGTGAAACAGTTGTTGTTGCATCATCTAGTGAAACAGTTGTTGTTGCATCACGTAGTGAAACAGTTGTTGTTGCATCACCTAGTGAAACAGTTGTTGTTGCATCACCTAGTGAAACAGTTGTTGTTGCATCACCTAGTGAAACAGTTGTTGTTGCATCACCTAGTGAAACAGTTGTTGTTGCATCACCTAGTGAAACAGTTGTTGTTGCATCACGTAGTGAAACAGTTGTTGTTGCATCACCTAGTGAAACAGTTGTTGTTGCATCACCTAGTGAAACAGTTGTTGTTGCATCACCTAGTGAAACAGTTGTTGTTGCATCACCTAGTGAAACAGTTGTTGTTGCATCATGTAGTGAAACAGTTGTTGTTGCATCACCTAGTGAAACAGTTGTTGTTGCATCACCTAGTGAAACAGTTGTTGTTGCATCACCTAGTGAAACAGCTGTTGTTGCATCACCTAGTGAAACAGTTGTTGTTGCATCATCTAGTGAAACAGTTGTTGTTGCATCACGTAGTGAAACAGTTGTTGTTGCATCACCTAGTGAAACAGTTTGCTAGGATTTCTCATGTCTACATCCGGGCAAGTTTTGACAGAGGCTTACCAAGTAGTGGCAGTTCACTCAACAACTGTATTTGGCAAATGTTGTGACCTTCTTAGACTTCTTTATTGCAAATGTGTGAAATATATGTTGTTTCACATACCTAACACTTTGAATAAACACAAAGAGATATATTGGCAAAATGTAGTTAATTTGATGAAAAATTAAAATGCAGTTGTGCCAGCCCTGGTTATAGAAGTTGATTTAATAATATAACATATCTTTTCTGTGTATCAACCGGGGTGTGTATAAACCATGGGTGATACAAGAACACTTAGATATATATAGACATAGTTGAGCAAGATATAGACATAGTTGAGCTAGCGGGCTGTGTGTCACAAAGTGGTTTAGGAGAATGAATGTCGGTTTATCTTTTGCTCCTTTGTTCAGTAGCATACGGTAGTCTACACAAATAGTGCTGCCATATAACGCACGACAAGGAGTGATATTTGCACAGTGCAAAGGTGCCACCTGGTGACTAAGGTATAACTACTTGAGAGAAATTATGCCATTACAAATTTCAGCATAATTCCTTCGGTTAAGGTGGTCAAATGAAGTCTAGATTGAGGTGCCATAGTGGAACACACCCGGTATATCCTCAACATGATAATATATCAGTGCATTCTTCCATGGATTCACGGAACTGACATTTTGTTGACGTAACAAAACGTGATACAAACTACGCCCGGATAGGAGTCACACTGCCAAGTGGGTGAGCTGTCAATTGTGTGATGTATTACTATACGTCATTATGTGTTACTTTATTTTGTTTCATATTAAATAAACGGGATTCCAGTTGGATTCTCCATTACTATCCACAGTTCTTGTTGTGTTTACGTTCCACCCTACATTGATGCACCTGAACTTTTGTCATGAGCCAGTCACTTTGTTCTCTGCCGCCAAATCCTAAAACCAAAACTTTTTAGTTTCAATTTTAAGTTAATTTTTTAAGCATACAGAATCTGATAGTTTTTATCCTAATATCATGTTACATAGTATAAACTACCTGTGGTACATCATGTTGTATAGTATAAACTACCAGTGGTATATCATGTTGTATAGTATAAACTACCAGTGGTATATCATGTTGTATAGTATAAACTACCAGTGGTATATCATGTTGTATAGTATAAACTACCAGTGGTATATCATGTTGTATAGTATAAACTACCAGTGGTATATCATGTTGTATAGTATAAACTACCAGTGGTATATCATGTTGTATAGTATGAACTACCATTGGTATATCATGTTGTATAGTATAAACTACCAGTGGTATATCATGTTGTATAGTATGAACTACCAGTGGTATATCATGTTGTATAGTATAAACTACCAGTGGTATATCATGTTGTATAGTATAAACTACCAGTGGTATATCATGTTGTATAGTATAAACTACCAGTGGTATATCATGTTGTATAGTATAAACTACCAGTGGTATATCATGTTGTATAGTATAAACTACCAGTGGTATATCATGTTGTATAGTATAAACTACCTGTGGTACATCATGTTGTATAGTATAAACTACCAGTGGTATATCATGTTGTATAGTATAAACTACCAGTGGTACATCATGTTGTATAGTATAAACTACCAGTGGTATATCATGTTGTATAGTATAAACTACCAGTGGTATATCATGTTGTATAGTATGAACTACCAGTGGTATATCATGTTGTATAGTATAAACTACCAGTGGTATATCATGTTGTATAGTATAAACTACCAGTGGTATATCATGTTGTATAGTATGAACTACCAGTGGTATATCATGTTGTATAGTATGAACTACCAGTGGTATATCATGTTGTTGATATTCACCAACTGTTTGTGAGTGTGCTGAAGGGGAAGGTTGATATTCACCAACTGTTTGTGAGTGTGCTGAAGGGGAAGGTTGATATTCACCAACTGTTTGTGAGTGTGCTGAAGGGGAAGGTTGATATTCACCAACTGTTTGTAAATGTGCTGAAGGGGAAGGTTGATATTCACCAACTGTTTGTGAGTGTGCTGAAGGGGAAGGTTGATATTCACCAACTGTTTGTGAGTGTGCTGAAGGGGAAGGTTGATATTCACCAACTGTTTGTGAGTGTGCTGAAGGGGAAGGTTGATATTCACCAACTGTTTGTGAGTGTGCTGAAGGGGAAGGTTGATATTCACCAACTGTTTGTGAGTGTGCTGAAGGGGAAGGTTGATATTCACCAACAGTTTGTGAGTGTGCTGAAGGGGAAGGTTGATATTCACCAACTGTTTGTGAATGTGCTGAAGGGGAAGGTTGATATTCACCAACTGTTTGTGAGTGTGCTGAAGGGGAAGGTTGATATTCACCAACTGTTTCTAAATGTGCTGAAGGGGAAGGTTGATATTCACCAACTGTTTGTAAATGTGCTGAAGGGGAAGGTTGCTATTCATCAACTGTTTGTGAGTGTGCTGAAGGGGAAGGTTGATATTCACCAACTGTTTGTGAGTGTGCTGAAGGGGAAGGTTGATATTCACCAACTGTTTGTGAGTGTGCTGAAGGGGAAGGTTGATATTCACCAACTGTTTGTGAGTGTGCTGAAGGGGAAGGTTGATATTCACCAACTGTTTGTAAATGTGCTGAAGGGGAAGGTTGATATTCACCAACTGTTTGTGAGTGTGCTGAAGGGGAAGGTTGATATTCACCAACTGTTTGTGAGTGTGCTGAAGGGGAAGGTTGATATTCACCAACTGTTTGTGAGTGTGCTGAAGGGGAAGGTTGATATTCACCAACTGTTTGTGAGTGTGCTGAAGGGGAAGGTTGATATTCACCAACTGTTTGTGAGTGTGCTGAAGGGGAAGGTTGATATTCACCAACAGTTTGTGAGTGTGCTGAAGGGGAAGGTTGATATTCACCAACTGTTTGTGAATGTGCTGAAGGGGAAGGTTGATATTCACCAACTGTTTGTGAGTGTGCTGAAGGGGAAGGTTGATATTCACCAACTGTTTCTAAATGTGCTGAAGGGGAAGGTTGATATTCACCAACTGTTTGTAAATGTGCTGAAGGGGAAGGTTGCTATTCATCAACTGTTTGTGAATGTGCTGAAGGGCAAGGTTGATATTCACCAACTGTTTGTGAGTGTGCTGAAGGGGAAGGTTGATATTCACCAACTGTTAGTGAATGTGCTGAAGGGGAAGGTTGATATTCACCAACTGTTTGTAAATGTGCTGAAGGGGAAGGTTGCTATTCACCAACTGTTTGTAAATGTACTGAAGGGGAAGGTTGCTATTCATCAACTGTTTTTGAGTGTGCTAAAGGGGAAGGTTGCTATTCACCAACTGTTTGTAAATGTACTGAAGGGGAAGGTTGCTATTCATCAACTGTTTGTGAGTGTGCTAAAGGGGAAGGTTGCTATTCATCAACTGTCTTTATGTTTGTATCAGGCAAAGAGTCAGTTCAAGAGACGGTCGACGGCCAACAATGTGGAGATCATCATTCCTGTGCCGATGGATGCAGACACGCCAAAGTTCAAGACGACCACCGGCAGCTGCAAGTATGCCCCAGACATGAATGCTGTCATCTGGACTATCAAGTCGTTCCCTGTAAGTAGTTGGCTTCTGTGTGTACACTTATTGGTGTAGGCTTCTGTGTGTACGCTTCTTGTTTTAGGCTTCTGTGTGTACGCTTCTTGTTTTAGGCTTGTGTATGTAAGCTTCTTGGTATAGGCTTCTGTATGTACGCTTCTTGTTTTAGGCTTCTGTGTGTACGCTTCTTGTTTTAGGTTTCTGTGTGTATGCTTCTTGGTGTAGGCTTCTGTGTGTACGCTTCTTGTTTTAGGCTTCTGTGTGTACGCTTCTTGTTTTAGGCTTCTGTGTGTACGCTTCTTGTGTTAGGCTTCTGTGTGTACACTTATTTGTGTTGGCTTCTGTGTGTACACTTATTTGTGTTGGCTTCTGTGTGTACGCTTATTGGTGTAGGCTTCTGTGTGTACGCTTCTTGTTTTAGGCTTCTGTGTGTACACTTCTTGTTTTAGGCTTCTGTGTGTACGCTTCTTGTTTTAGGTTTCTGTGTGTACGCTTCTTGGTGTAGGCTTCTGTGCGTACGCTTCTTGTTTTAGGCTTCTGTGTGTACGTTTCTTGTTTTAGGCTTCTGTGTGTACGCTTCTTGTTTTAGGCTTCTGTGTGTACGCTTCTTGTTTTAGGCTTCTGTGTGTACGCTTCTTGTTTTAGGCTTCTGTGTGTACTCTTATTTGTGTTGGCTTCTGTGTGTACGCTTATTGGTGTAGGCTTCTGTGTGTACGCTTCTTGTTTTAGGCTTCTGTGTGTACACTTCTTGTTTTAGGCTTCTGTGTGTACGCTTCTTGTTTTAGGTTTCTGTGTGTACGCTTCTTGGTGTAGGCTTCTGTGTGTACACTTATTGGTGTAGGCTTCTGTGTGTACACTTATTGGTGTAGGCTTCTGTGTGTACACTTATTGGTGTAGGCTTCTTTTTGTACACTTATTGGTGTAGGCTTCTGTGTGTACACTTATTGATGTAGGCTTCTGTGTGTACACTTCTTGGTGTAGGCTTCTGTGTGTACACTTATTGGTGTAGGCTTCTGTGTGTATGCTTATTGGTGTAGGCTTCTGTGTGTACACTTATTGATGTAGGCTTCTGTGTGTACACTTCTTGGTGTAGGCTTCTGTGTGTACACTTACTGGTGTAGGCTTCTGTGTGTATGCTTATTGGTGTAGGCTTCTGTGTTTACGCTTCTTGTTTTAGGCTTCTGTGTGTACACTTCTTGTTTTAGGCTTGTGTGTGTACTCTTCTTGGTGTAGGCTTCTTGGTGTTGTCTTTGTGTTGGCTTCCATGCTAATTGCAAGGTCTAACTATATCTCAGATTAACTGAATCTTAATATATCTGGGAGTATCACTCAAGCAATTTATTTTAACCTTTTAGTGCGCAAGGTGACCATAACCACCCATTCTGGGGCATTTTAAAGTAGCCAATCGTTTAAAAAAGAGGTCACAGGTTTAACAGGATGCTGGCGAAGCACTTGGAATGACCATCTTGGATACAGGTGCTTTGAACTGACGTTGTATTTCACAGATAATTTGGCCATGTTGATTGTGACATGGTGCATCAACACTTTGAGTGTTTCTTTGAGCTGTGTGAATTTCGCTTTATGTTCTAAAAATTCATTGTAACACAGCAATTTTAACTTCTTATTTTGTTCATACATTCATTTCTGTGTACAGTATAATTCATTTCAAATCATTAATGCATCAGTTGTCGAGATATCATGAACAATGCACAAGATCAACTACAATTGGCAACCATCTTGGTGTATGTGTATTGTATGTGTGCTGTATGTGTATTGTATGTGTGCTGTATGTGTATTGTATGTGTGCTGTATGTGTATTGTATGTGTGCTGTATGTGTATTGTATGTGTGCTGTATGTGTATTGTATGTGTGCTGTATGTGTATTGTATGTGTGCTGTATGTGTATTGTATGTGTGCTGTATGTGTATTGTATGTGTGCTGTATGTGTATTGTATGTGTGCTGTATGTGTATTGTATGTGTGCTGTATGTGTATTGTATGTGTGCTGTAGGGTGGCAAGGAGTACCTAATGCGAGCCCACTTTGGCTTGCCCAGTGTGGAGAATGAGGACATAGAAGGGAGGCCGCCGATACATGTCAAGTTTGAGATTCCCTACTTCACTGTGTCTGGTATACAGGTCAGTGGCTCTCTGTTCATAACCTTGGGCATCTTTAGATTGGCTGCTTTTGGTTAGCTTTCGTACTTTTAAATGCCATGGTATCATAATTTTAATAATACTATTAAAATATGTCTATCCAGTGAGGTCATACTATAAAAACCAGCACAAATTACCAGGCGTAGCCTATCTGTGGAATATAACTATTCCATCTGGTGCGTCATTGCTGTGTTTGATTTGTGTGCAGTGATCCAACAACCTTCACTTGTGATTGATCACTTTCTGAACGGACACTCTAATTAGCAACAATCCAAAGATCTTAAGAACTCCATCTGCATGCGCAATTCTTATAGCAGCTAATTGGAAGTACTCAATGTCTGCTTTATGGTGATTCATTGTAGTATTCACTTTTGCAATTTTTGACAAGTCATTCACTTTTAGCAGGTGTGATGATTGTAGCATAAAATCTTTAAAATAAATCATCAAGACATGGATTGTGCAGTGATTTTAACTGATAGTAGCATTGATACCACTTATTCTACAGGTCTTGGTATGTTATATAACAGCACTGTTGTTATGTCATATAACAGCACTGTTGTTATGTGATATACCAGCACTGTTGTTATGTCATATAACAGCACTGTTGTTATGTCATATAACAGCACTGTTGTTATGTCATATAACAGCACTGTTGTTATGTCATACTTTATGTGCTGTTCTAGTAAGTGATTCTCAACGATTGTCTGTAGGTGCGCTATCTGAAGATCATTGAGAAGAGCGGCTACCAGGCGTTGCCATGGGTACGATACATCACACAGAACGGCGACTACCAGCTACGCACACAGTAACAAAACAGTGTGACTGGCTCCATCTGTTAATCACAAGTGTTTATTGTTTGTGGCTTCGGCTGTGGCAGGAAACGTTCTTGTCCAATGGTTGGAGGTAGGCAGGTCTAGTGTCTTCTGGAAGTTGGCTGGTTGTGCAAGTGTTGTTATGTCATATAACAGCACTGTTGTTATGTCATATAACAGCACTGTTGTTATGTCATATAACAGCACTGTCGTTATGTCATATAACAGCACTGTCGCTGAACATATCTTTAAAGCTGCTGTGACAGCATCACAACTAAGCTACTCCACACAGCGGCAACAATTTGTTTCGATTTTGTTGAAAGAAACCGACTAAGTCTGTCTGTATGTTACTTTTTGAAACATCCCTAAGTTTGTGCGGGTTGAGAACGTGACCTGCCACTGTCTGTGTCCAGTGTTTCATGTATGCTATATGTATGTTATCACTCCATCCAGTATGTATATTGCTCTGTATATACCAACAACCACCACGAATTGCTTGAAAATCCATTTCTTTGTTTCAGGGTAATAACTTGTTCGGAGAAATATCAATATTAGGCAGAAAACAGTATGAGAGTTTATCACCAACATAGAATGTCAAACTGTCTCGTACTCTGACAGGTTGTGTAGAGAGTATAATAACACTAGGCTACATCGCTACAGGTTGGTGTGCCAACATCCTTTGTGACACGACCTGCAAGGTGCTTATGGAGTAAATCATCACCCAAGAACCAACTAAAGATTGCAAACAATTTGATAATAAATAATTTTATTAATCATGATTTCATCATAACTTAGAAAAGGTTTATGACATGTTTTCTGGAGATCTAGATTAAAATGACATTCTGTAGCAAAACAATAATAACAATTTAATAAAACAATTTATTGATTGCTTGGCTACCAGCGCAACACTAAACAATGTACACGTGCCAGTACACTAGTGCCCTGATGAATGACATTATCTCCTGTCAAATACTGTCTGTATACACAGTACTATAGTTACACATAAATGGGTAATACTGATACAAATGTAAATACAACAATGTAATAATAACAAATATAGCATAAGTTATAGTGGAGTACAGGTTACAGTGCATTTACACAGTGTTGTGTATGTTTACATATAATGTGTAATGATTTGATTAAATTGATGTCACATTCGCTGACTGTTTGTACTTCTTGTATATTTGTGAAGACAATTACTCTATCAGAGGAAATGTTGAGAACAGGTCCTGGTGGATATCATTCATGTAAAAGTTATTTATTCATTTTAAAGCAAGAACTTTTATTTATAGCACAAAATGACTGCATACGTGTTAGAGGACCACATCATGATTTGTTATATAGTTACAAAAGTCACAGGCACATCCTTAATTGTATGGACCTGTTCTTAACACTTACTTTCAGTGACACCGTCATGTGCATAATGCCTGCATTAGCTGAGGCTTAAGGCCACAGGGTAATACCTGCATTAGTTGGGCCTTAAAACAACAGGGTAATACCTGCATTAGTTGGGCCTTAGGGCCATATTGTAACACAGGACTGACATTAACAGACTAAGCCAGTGCTTATTGCACAAGAAGAAGGTTTAATATTCTGTCCTAATCCAAACATGTTTCAACTTCACACATTTGCTGATACATGAGTTATGTGTTGAATACTTGTTCCTGAGAATATAGCTCACTTTGAATTGTAGCCCTTGTCCTTTGGTGACTTGCGTGACTTCTGACCTAGTGAGGGTGACCTCGTTGGACTAGGGGTGTCTTTGGTTTCAAAGCGGGGTGGAGGACCTGGAACAAGATGCAACAGTATAAAGCTGTGTCACTGAAACAGTATTCTACTGAATAACATGGCCACTGTAGAGGGGTTCTACTGAATAACATGGCCACTGTAGAGGGGTTCTACTGAATAACATGGCCACTGTAGAGGGGTTCTACTGAATAACATGGCCACTGTAGAGGGGTTCTACTGAATAACATGGCCACTGTACAGGGGTTCTACTGAATAACATGGCCACTGTAGAGGGGTTCTACTGAATAACATGGCCACTGTAGAGGGGTTCTACTGAATAACATGGCCACTGTAGAGGGGTTCTACTGAATAACATGGCCACTGTAGAGGGATTCTACTGAATAACATGGCCACTGTAGAGGGGTTCTACTGAATAACACTTCATCAAGAGTTTAGTTACTGTGTAAACATTTGTTTAATGACTACATATGAGTAATTTATTTTCCAGTCTTGACCATCTGATGAAGGTGATGATAAGCCTTGATCAGTTGGTTATGGATGGTGGGTCATGGTTGTCCCTGGTTCTAGTTCAATTGGTTATGGATGGTGGATCATGGTTGCCCCTAGTTTTGGTTCAGTTGGTTATGGATGGTGGGTCATGGTTGTCCCTGGTTCTAGTTCAGTTGGTTATGGATGGTGGATCATGGTTGCCCCTAGTTTTGGTTCAGTTGGTTATGGATGGTGGGTCATGGTTGTCCCTGGTTCTAGTCCAGTTGGTTATGGATGGTGGATCATGGTTGCTGCCCCTAGTTTTGGTTCAGTTGGTTATGGATGGTGGGTCGTGTTTGTCCCTGGTTCTAGTTTAGTTGGTTATGAATGGTGGGTCATGGTTGTCCCTGGTTCTGGTTCAATTGGTTATGGATGGTGGATCGTGGTTGTCCCTGGTTCTGGTTCAACTGGTTATGGATGTTGGGAATATAGTTATAAGCAAGCGTTAGTAATTAATTATAACCAATGGTCTAACCAGGTAAGAAATGACTAGGTTTTGCCAACAAGAATAAACAACCTTACTGAATTATAAAACATGCAAAACTGGAAGTATAAACAAATATAGCAGCAGTAATGAATGAAATGCAGGGGTATGAAATTGAAATCTTGAAAATATCAAAAGCAACTGGGTGTTACACTAAACATCGGAAGCAGACGTATCTGGGCACTGATTGGAGGAATAACATGCACGACTTCTATGCCTACAACCGCCAGTGTGGTCATCTACAACCATCACTGGTCACAAGTCCACGGTTGAAAGCAAACTGTTTCTCATGCATCTTACTCATTGGCTGATGGAGTCAGAGGCCATTCATGTAAACCCATCTTGTCCTTTTCATGGGAAGTTATCTCTGCGTCTTCAGTACAACTGTCTCTGGCTTTTGAGAGGGGCATCAGAGAATGAGTACGTGGAGCATCAGAGAATGAGTATGTGGGGTATCAGAGAATGAGTATGTGGGGCATCAGAGAATGAGTATGTGGGGTATCGGAGAATGAGTACGTGGGGAATCAGAGAAGGAGTATGTGGGGTATCAGAGAATGAGTACGTGGGGAATCAGAGAAGGAGTATGTGGGGCATCAGAGAATGAGTATGTGGGGCATCAGAGAATGAGTATGTGGGGCATCACAGAATGAGTACGTGGGGCATCAGAGAATGAGTATGTGGGGTATCGGAGAATGAGTATGTGGGCATCAGAGAATGAGTATTTGGGGCATCAGATAATGAGTATGTGAGGCATCAGAGAATGAGTATGTGGGGCATCAGAGAATGAGTATGTGGGGTATCAGAGAATTAGTATGTGGGGAATCAGAGAAGGAGTATGTGGGGAATCAGAGAAGGAGTATGTGGGGAATCAGAGAATGAGTATGTGAGGCATCAGAGAATGAGTATGTGGGGCATCAGAGAATGAGTATGTGGGGAATCAGAGAAGGAGTATGTGGGGAATCAGAGGAGTATGTGGGGCATCAGAGAAGGAGTATGTGGGGCATCAGAGAAGGAGTATGTTGTGCATCAGAG
The DNA here is from genome assembly GCA_033239005.1 of Lamellibrachia satsuma. Taxonomy (NCBI): domain Eukaryota; kingdom Metazoa; phylum Annelida; class Polychaeta; order Sabellida; family Siboglinidae; genus Lamellibrachia; species Lamellibrachia satsuma. The sequence continues at coordinate 748,887 of BSQZ01000007.1, forward strand.
AATGAGTATGTGGGGCACCACAGAATGAGTATGTGTAATACAAAGAGTGTATACAACAACGGTATGCGGTATACCAGCTGAGTCAGTTTATACTAATGAGAATATGTCATCTTGATTTTTTTTTATTTTTGTGTAAGATGTCAATATTTAAAAACACTTAGCCAAGGGTCCAGTGTGAGAATTAGTGCTTTAACTAGTCAGCAAGTTTTGAGCCAAGGTATCCAGTGTTAGAGCCAGTGCTCTATTTAATGAGCAAATTTTGAGCCAAGGTGTCCAGTGTGAGAACCAGTGCTCTAACTACTGAGCCATACTTGCTCACTGTTCACCAGTGTAACATCAAACTGCAGTAAATTGGTAATGTTAGATCTTTGATGGGTGCTGGTATTACTCCATGTTATGGATATGATTTTTAATCTTTTTGACCTTTAAGTAATATCATGGATTCAAACCAAAGCCAAAGTATCCCATAATATTACGCTTCAGTAGAAATAAAAAAAATATTTTGTTGTCATTTATGTTGTTGCGATCTTAGAACAAGTTGAATTGTATTTACCACAGTATAGAGAAGTGTAAACAGATAAAACATAAAGAAGCAAGGTGGTGAATACAGTTAATAAGAGCTGACATGAAAACAGAATTATTTATACTTGTACAATACATGATAAAACATTGTCCCTATGTAACCATCTTATTATGTCGGTATGTTAGTCCATATACATTGTTGTTTGGCTTAGACAAAAATATTATAATTTTGTAGAATAGTTGTAAAAAATTAATAAGTTAAATTCATGCTAACAGTATTCATATTTGATCATATTGGTGCGACCTACCAAGTGCCACTGGCCTTGGAACGGCTGTTGGTTCAAACATCAAGTCAAAGTCATTGACGAGTCTCTTCAAAGAGGCCTCAATCTGGTGTGATGCGACGATGACATTCACCTCCGTCACTTCTTGGATGATCTGTAGTATGTTCTGTGACACAGAAAGCATGTGGGTAATACCATATGGTAATACCATATGGTAATACCTATAGCTTTGCCGGATGTTATGTACAGGTAGGCAATCTCTTGAAGAATTTTACATTGCTATTTCTAATTTCCAAGTAAGTTCACTTAAGAAAGTTAATGTAGGAAAAGAAAGGACTGAGCTGCCTGAAAACATTAAGCAACTGAAGACTCTCAGCTCTTTTAGAAACCATTTAAAGACATCTTTTTTAATTAGCTTATGTGTAACTATTTGAATGTGTCACTTTTCCAGTGTTTTAATGACCTAGATAACACTAATAATTTAAATGTCTTATGTATACATATAAATTTTATAGAGGTATTATAATTTTTAATGCTTTTTGTCCTTTTTAGTGTAAATTTAGAATGTGTTTTAAGTCTTTTAACCAGCTTGTCTATTTTTACACAGTTTATTCTCTTAACTGCATATACATATTTAACTTATGCAATTTTATGTAAAGTGCCCGAGAGCATTTTATTTTAAGTGGATTCAGGTGGTATATCAATTCATATTATTATTATTATTATTAATGAATGTTAAAAAATAGTAATTTGTGGAAAAATACAATGGCATGTTGTGAGCTGATTTTACATTCTACAAAGGATTTACATGTTACCGTATCACAAATATAGACTGAATTCTTTAGAAAAGTGTAATTACTCTGATAACACTGTTGCTCTTTGTAGCACAATATAACAAAACTTACCAAAGTGGACCTTCATGCATAGGCTACTGGTGTATGGTAGGCTAGTGGTGTATGGTAGGCTACTGGTGTATGGCAGAAGACTTTCAAATAATTAGATTTATAACCATGTCATAATCGTACAATTAATATAAGATAAATCTTATTTTTGATCATTGTGCATGAAAGTTATAAACATATATATAAATATATATATATATATATATATATATATATATATATATATATATATATATATATATATATATATATATATATATATATATATATATATATATATATAGCCATCATAGCCTAAAATATGCAAATAAAGATGTAGGTTAATGGCCAAAATCATATATAAATTGGTTCCCATAACGTCAAAAAAACTTGCTAGTTATTTATCTATTTAGTTGCCGAAGAATGTAGTGTTTTGCGCTGATTCACTTATTTTATTTTATTTTATATATATGAATGTATATTTTATTGTATATATGAATGTATATTTTATTGTATATATGAATGTATATTTTATTGTATATATGAATGTATATTTTATTGTATATATGAATGTATATTTTATTGTATATATGAATGTATATTTTATTGTATATATGAATGTATATTTTATTGTATATATGAATGTATATTTTATTGTATATATGAATGTATATTTTATTGTATATATGAATGCATATTTTATTGTATATATGAATGCATATTTTATTGTATATATGAATGTATATTGGTATCTTGGCATGGATGAATTCTTGATGTAATATGTATACTGAATATAACAGAAAACTAAAATGTGGAATTCAATGAATGTTCAGCATCCTGGAGAAATGTTTGTAGCTTTCATGACACCATCCATTAAAGCCATGTTTGTGTGCAGCAGCAGGAAGACCCACCTCCCTGTCCATCGGCACTGCGATGTTATTCAGTCGATCAGCCAACATTTTCTTTCTCTTTTCGTCCTCTTTGAGCACATTTTCCATGTACTGCTCATGTTCCAGTTTGTGTTGTTCCAGTTCCTCTTTTATAGCCTCCACCTTCTTGTCATACTCCCACAGAGTGACAGGCTTTGCTTCTGTGAACGGTTCTTGCTTTGGAGATGTTTCTACCTATCAGTCAAAAGAACGTGGATACATCGCTATTAAATGGCTGAACAATATGATTTATTACAATCATTATTTTACTATACAAGTTCATTTATCAACATGAAATAATGTAACAAATATTATGTAACAGAATGAAATAAGACCTGTCAAATAATAATATTATTTACAACCTAAATTGTTTTGTTATATTATCACTGTTTTATAGCAAATATTTAGATTACACACCCACCACTGACTTTCCGATAAGTGAGTTTGAATTGCTCACCGTGAGAGTGATTTGATTGAGGCTGAGTTGTCGTTGATTGAGGTAGACCCACTGATACAGTTTGTAGTGCTGCATGAATGTGCGGAAGAAGAAGTCACTGTAGAGACTCAGATTGTGCTCGTTCACTGTCTCGAGACAATCAGTGGATTTCTTCTTGAACAGCTTCAGTGTTTCCACTAGTGATAATCCTGTTGACACAATGCTGTGCATTACCCCAGAGGGTCCCAAACTGGGGTTGTGAACCCATGGGAGCTGCCATGTTGTTCCAGGGGGTCACAAACTGGGGTTGTGGATCCATGGGAGCTGCCATGTAGTTCCAGGGGGTCCCAAACCGGGTGTTGGGGACACATGGGTGCTACCATGTAGTTTCAGGGGGTCCCAAACAGGGGTTGTGAACCCATGAAAGCTGCCATGTAGTTCCAGGGGGTCCCAAACCGGGGGTTGGGGACACATGGGTACTACCATGTAGTTCCAGGGGGTCCCCGGTAAACATGCAAAATTATTTTAGATTATAGCACATTACATGATATGAAACACAAAGCTGGGGCCACAACAAGGAGGTGGATATTTTGGGGGCCTTTAAATTTGGGAACCTGTGTTTACTCACAAAAAACAAAGAGTGTTTTGTTTGCAACCAGCTTGCCCACCAATCTGAGGTTTGTCCGTTTGGTCTGACATTTGTGTTATTGTTACTTCACCACTGATATATTATTAGATTTGATTACTTATAAAGAACATTATTATTTAAAACAATCAACACTTGAAAATTACATGTTTTGATATTTGGTGATTTCCGAAATGCATTAAACAAGTCTAAAACTACATAATTTACTTTTTGTGTGAGATCTGAAATGATTGATGAAAGTTTAAATTATATCTTATAGCTTTATTGTTTTCTACAAAATGTTACCCTATTATCTTCAGAGCTGTTTACAAAAGTAACCAATGCAATCTACCAAAGCTTTCTTTGAGCATCTCGTTGGCCAATGACAGCAGTCGACACACTTGAGGCCATGGGAAGCCCTTGTGTATGGTAAACATCACGTTGTCATATAGATAGTCAAGGCGAATTGATTGTTGTCCATTTTCTTCCTCATCAAAGGATTCCCACTCAAGATAGATGGCCAATTTTCGACGGCCCACTCTTCTCTGCATTAGAAATAAAGTTGTATTTTTGTTCATTATGAAGTATACAAATCTCTGTGAGTCAGTAAAAAGTGGATGCGGTGGTCGTAGCGGTGGTGGTTGTAGCGGTGGTGGTTGTAGCGGTGGTGGTTGTAGCGGTGGTGGTTATAGTGGTGGTGGTTGTAGCGGTGGTGGTTATAGCGGTGGTGGTTGTAGCGGTGGTGGTTGTAGTGGTGGTGGTTGTAGTGGTGGTGGTTGTAGCGGTGGTGGTTGTAGCGGTGGTGGTTGTAGCGGTGGTGGTTGTAGCGGTGGTGGTTGTAGCAGTGGTGGTTGTAGCGGTGGTTGTTGTAGTGGTGGTGGTTGTAGCGGTGGTGGTTGTAGCGGTGGTTGTTGTAGTGGTGGTGGTTGTAGCGGGTGTGGTTGTAGCGGTGGTGGTTGTAGTGGTGGTGGTTGTAGCGGTGGTGGTTGTAGTGGTGGTGGTTGTAGCAGTGGTGGTTGTGGTGGTGGTGGTGGTTGTAGCAGTGGTGGTTGTAGCGGTGGTGGTTGTAGCGGTGGTGGTTGTAGCAGTGGTGTATCTAGGTTCTCACATAGTAAGTAGTAATAGTAGTAGTAGTAGTAGTAGTAGTAGTAGCAGTAGTAGCAGTAGTAGCAGAAGTAGCAGTAGTAGTAGCTGAAGTAGTAGTAGTAGCAGTAGTAGCAATCGTAACCGTCATCGTAATAGTACAATTCCATATGCAATATATGAAAAAGCATGGTCACAGTTTACCATGTAATGTCATGGTTTACCATGGTATACCATGTAACACCAGGTAATGTCATGGTTTACCATGGTATACCATGTAACACCATGTAATCCCAATCCTAATATCATGGCATACCATGTAATTTCATGGAATATTTTCACAAGGGATACACTGTAGTCATTATTTTGTGCTTCTCATAGCAGCACCATTCTACTGGGTGTCAACAGGGAGCTTCTGTTACTTAATTGGTTCATCAGTGGAAAACATATGGACAAGTTTGAAGTGTCATGTATCATAATATATAATTTTAAGTAGTAGATAGTAATCGATTCAGTAATAATTAATGCTTAATGCATGTTTGTAAACAACTATAATAATTCATCACATTTGCTACATCAACTATAATCACTGCCAATGGCAATGGCAATTAATATGCACACACACTCTGAAACTTGAAAATTATATACACAAATTAACTTGTCATGTTAATTATTGTCTGATGTATGATAACCTGGAATTGTGCTAGATAAACGCATACAGAAATTTATCGTCAAGGCCACGGCTAGATTGCTGTTATAGATAATAGATATAATTGCACGCACTGCGCGGCACTGTCTCAGTGCCGGAATAATTAGACGTAAATGTCAAATGATTATGGCTTATGCATATATATGCGCAGCGTCCACGTGTATGTAACGCCAAGAACCGTCATATTCTTTTCGTGCAGCACATGTCTATGATATGTGGAAATGTCATCTAATGCCAAGTTCTCAATTAAAAAATGTTCAACGTTCGACAAGCGATACCTGCTGAAGAGATATTTCTTTCGCCTGCTCAATTGTTATGGTCGCCATTTTGGTTGTCATTGGTAACATCTAAATACGCTTGTATGCCCTTGCCATTGGAATGCCTCACGCATAATCACACACGGCACAGTCAGCCTGCTGATTAAGCTACATTGAGCATTGTCACGATCAAAGGGACGGCGACTTGACGATCGCCGTTGTTTGAAAGTATGCGGTTAATTCGGTCTACCAGTGTCACGTGATCATCGAACGTTTTCTTGACGTTTATAAGTTAGCTGTGCCCAAAACGTGTCGCCCCACACCCAGTGGTCAACATTGCAGATTGTTCGGGATAATCGCGAGATTAGTTGAAAGACATCGACAGCGGGTGAGTACGAATTGACTGATCTATCAAACTATCTGTGGATTGCAATCGAACGGGCACATGTCACTCAATTAAGAGTAGGGATTATAGTGTATGTCAGCAACGGAGTCCGTAATAACGGCGTACGAGTAACTATAGTCTATTCTATTGGCAATACTATATACTGGCCGGAGTACTGCTTGCAGAGCTTGTAGAGTTTTTGATGCATTGGCCATAATTACATAATTGATTTGATCTGTCTCAATGAAATCTCCACGTAATCTCTGTTCTCATAACTTATGCTTCCTCGCCTCACTGTGGAGGTGTCGTGACTCTCTCCTGAGATGTCATGGCTCTCTCCTGAGGTGTCATGGCTCTCTCCTGAGGTGTCGTGGCTCTCTCCTGAGGTGTCATGGCTCTCTCCTGAGGTGCCATCGTCCTCTCCTGAGGTGTCATGGCTCTCTCTTGAGGTGTCATGGCTCTCTCCTGAGGTGTCATGGCCCTCTCCTGAGGTGTCATGGCTCTCTCCTGAGGTGCCATTGCCATCTCCTGAGGTGTCATGGCTATCTTCTGAGGTGTCATGGCTCTCTTCTCCTGAGGTGTCATTGATCTCTCCTGAGGTGTCATGGATCTCTCCTGAGGTGTCATGGCTATCTCCTGAGGTGTCATGGCTCTCTCCTCCTGAGGTGTCATTGATCTCTCCTGAGGTGTCATGGATCTCTCCTGAGGTGTCATGGCCCTCTCGTGTGGTATCCTGGCCTCAACCTGTCGTGTTGGCATCACTGTGGACCATTCTAGCATTACCCGTGAGCTGTTCATATCTCACACAAGGTGAGATAAGAACACACTGCTCTAAAATTACCAACAAAGCCAGCCGCACACTTGGCCTCCTAATGAGAATGCTATCACCCTGCTCACAACATATCAAAGAAAAAGCCTACCAAACTCTTGTCCGACCCCAAATTGAATATGCTAGTGAAGTATGGAACCTGGCCAAACACAGCAACAGAAATTATTAGAACAAATACATAGCAACGCTGCTTGATTTGTTTTTTTCTGACTACCGAAAGAACCCACATTACTCCCCTCATTAATCAACTAAACTGGGACTTACTCCATACACGCCGCTTGATCAAACAAGTATCCATGTTCTATAAAATCCACTACCTCTTAGTCAACATAAGCCCCCCAGCATGTTTCCGGCATGCCACACATATCTCTATTAGACTCGACCATCTCCTAAAAATACAAACACAGTCACTTTGGTCATCAGAACCGTATGGAACAGACCATCTGCTGTCCTACACATCACCCCATCACTACCAGCCTTCCTGTGTGTCGCCATACCAACCATCAGGGAGATGCAACCCTTGCACAGCATCCACACCCTCTAAAGTTGATACACTTCTGTACATATTTGCACCCTTTGTTTTTTATTCACTTTTGCTTTATTGTCCTATTTTACTTCTGTCTCGCTGTTGATGTCACGCGCCGCACCAATCCCAGTTCAGCCGTTAACAGCTGTAAAGGGAGTACTACATCAAGCATCAAGGTGTCTTGGTCACCACTAGGTGTCCTGACCTCATGGGTGTCCTGGCCTTCCCAAGGTGTTCTGGCCTCCCCCAGTGTCCTGACCTCCCTGAGTGTTATGGTCTCCCCGGGGTGTCCTCACCTTTCCTGGGTGCCCTGAACTTCCCTGGGTGTCCTGGCCTCCCCAGGGTGTTCTGACCTCCCATGGGTGTCTTGGCCTCCCCAGGGTGTTCTGACCTCCCATGGGTGTCTTGGCCTCCCCAGGGTGTTCTGACCTCCCATGGGTGTCTTGGCCTCCCCAGGGTGTTCTGACCTCCCATGGGTGTCTTGGCCTCCCCAAGGTGTTCTGACCTCCCATGGGTGTTTTGGCCTCCCCTGGGTGTTCTGACCTCCCATGGGTGTCTTGGCCTCCCCTGGGTGTTCTGACCTCCCATGGGTGTCTTGGCCTCCACAGGGTGTTCTGACCTCCCATGGGTGTCTTTGCCTGCCCTGGGTGTTCTGGTCTTTCATGGGTGTCTTTGCCTCTCCAGGGTGTTCTGACCTCCCATGGGTGTCTTTGCCTGCCCTGGGTGTTCTGACCTCCCATGGGTGTCTGCCTCTCCAGGGTGTTCTGACCTCACATGGGTGTCTTTGCAATAATTCAGTCAATCTCTTTGTATTTTTTAACTAAAATTTCAAGCTCACAAAACAACTAAGTGGGAACTGTAATGTTTTTATATTTGCAAAGAGGCTTTTTAGATTACCTTGTCAATAAACTAAATGGGTTAGCAGGATCTGAATATTTTATATATTAATAAATGTATTAATACATTAAATATATGCATGTATACATATATAATATTAATTTGTGTACATGTGTGTGTAAGTGCATATGCGAATGATGGCTTTAAAATCTAGAGAAATACTTGGGTAAATGAGTTAAACATTTCTCTTCACCAGCTACCAAGTCCAATGTGCTATTTTCCCTTCAGCTGTTATATGTTGACTTGTCAGATGAAATTCCTTGCTCTGAGCAATATTAAACATTGTTTGCTTTGTTTCTATGGAGTTATTGTGTTGTTGCATTTCGAAGGAACAAGCCATGATGTCTTGTGGATTATATTAATAACTAGCAGTATTGTCTTTGATGACACTTCATTTAATATTAATTAGAAAGTGTAGGAGAATTTTTATGTATCAGGGTGAGGATAATAAAGTTGTACAGTTACATTTATTCAAAGTACAGGTGTGGGCAATGATCCTGTTGTTTGTACAAATAGTTTGTTCAATGACGACCCACGAAGTCCTGTGGCGTTTGTTAATGTCCAACAGTATTGTTGTTTAATAATACTTCATTTAGTATCAATGCATTTTTATTACAGGGTGAGGGTAACCTGTTATTTGTAGAAACAGTTTGTTCCACACGTACGCACGCACGCACGCACGCACGCACGCATGCTGTAGGCCTACAACTGTATATGAATACATTTAAACTTACTAATATGAATATCCAAAAGAGATAGTAATCAACTGGCACTAATCACCAATAATCTTGTATTACACAATGTGTGCATTGATTGTATGTGATTGATGATACTATTATCACAGCTTTCAAGGTTATCAATAGGAGCATTAATATTGCTGCAACTTGAGTAAGTTTGAATGTGATACCACTGTGCTATTGTTACCACTGGTTTCTTTCATGGTTTTGTAATTCTGACTCACGTCTGGGCAGAACACAGTACTTTGTAAATTGTTTTATGATCTAATCATGATATTTTATGTCATCTGAACACGAGTCTGCCAGGAGCGACAGTTATAGACAGCACCAAGACAGCCCTCCTGTGACTGTAGACTGTCTTCATGATCTTGTTCCTCACATTGTTTGTGACATTTTAGTGCCGTGTTTGTGAGTTGTGTTGTCAGATCATGCAAATGTGGATGATATTTAACAAGGTTTAACAAGATTTAACAAGATTTGCCATCCAAGCCAAAGGCCCAGATGGCAAGTGGACAAGGAAGCCATTGGCTTATCGAGAGTCCAACAATGTCATCTACTTATAACCCGCCCTCCTGAGATATGTGTCAACCTTGTTTTTAAACATATTCACACTGCTAGCAGTTACACAATCTGTAGACAATTTGTTCCATTCATTTATTGTCCTCTGTGAGAACGAGTGCTTCCTGATTTACAAGTGTAGTTGTGTCCTGTGCATCTGTTGCGTTGTGTGCATCTGTTGTGTTGTGTGCATCTGTTGTGTTGTGTGTATCTGTTGTGTTGTGTGTATCTGTTGTGTTGTGTGTATCTGTTGTGTTGTGTATATCTGTTGTGCTGTGTGTATCTGTTGTGTTGTGTGCATCTGTTGCGTTGTGTGTATCTGTTGTGTTGTGTGTATCTGTTGTGTTGTGTGTATCTGTTGTGTTGTGTGCATCTGTTGTGTTGTGTGTATCTGTTGTGTTGTGTACATCTGTTGTGTTGTGTGCATCTGTTGTGTTGTGTGTATCTGTTGTGTTGTGTGTATCTGTTGTGTTGTGTGTATCTGTTGTGTTGTGTACATCTGTTGTGTTGTGTGCATCTGTTGTGATGTGTGTATCTGCTGCATTGTGTGTATCTGTTGTGTTGTGTGCATCTGTTGTGTTGTGTGTATCTGTTGTGTTGTGTGTATCTGTTGTGTTGTGTACATCTGTTGTGTTGTGTGCTGTTGAGTTGTGTGTATCTGTTGCGTTGTGTGTATCTGTTGCATTGTGTGCATCTGTTGTGTTGTGTGCATCTGTTGTGTTGTGTGTATCTGTTGTGTTGTGTGCATCTGTTGTGTTGTGTGTATCTGTTGTGTTGTGTGCATCTGTTGTGTTGTGTGCATCTGTTGTGTTGTGTGTATCTGTTGTGTTGTGTGTATCTGTTGTGTTGTGTGCATCTGTTGTGATGTGTATATCTGTTGCATTGTGTGTATCTGTTGTGTTGTGTGCATCTGTTGTGTTGTGTGTATCTGTTGTGTTGTGTACATCTGTTGTGTTGTGTGCATCTGTTGTGTTGTGTGTATCTGTTGTGTTGTATGCATCTGTTGTGTTGTGTGCATCTGTTGTGTTGTGTGCATCTGTTGTGTTGTGTGCATCTGTTGTGTTGTGTATATCTGTTGTGATGTGTTTATCTGTTGTGTTGTGTATATCTGTTGTGTTGTGTGGATCTGTTGTGTTGTGTGTATCTGTTGTGTTGTGTGTATCTGTTGTGTTGTGTGTATCTGTTGTGTCATGTGCATCTGTTGCATTGTGTGCATCTGTTGTGTTGTGTGCATCTGTTGTGTTGTGTGCATCTGTTGTGTTGTGTGTATCTGTTGTGTTGTGTGTATCTGTTGTGTTGTGTATATCTGTTGTGCTGTGTGTATCTGTTGCGTTGTGTGCATCTGTTGCGTTGTGTGTATCTGTTGTGTTGTGTGTATCTGTTGTGTTGTGTGTATCTGTTGTGTTGTGTGCATCTGTTGTGTTGTGTGTATCTGTTGTGTTGTGTACATCTGTTGTGTTGTGTGCATCTGTTGTGTTGTGTGTATCTGTTGTGTTGTGTGTATCTGTTGTGTTGTGTGTATCTGTTGTGTTGTGTACATCTGTTGTGTTGTGTGCATCTGTTGTGATGTGTGCATCTGCTGCATTGTGTGTATCTGTTGTGTTGTGTGCATCTGTTGTGTTGTGTGTATCTGTTGTGTTGTGTGTATCTGTTGTGTTGTGTACATCTGTTGTGTTGTGTGCATCTGTTGCGTTGTGTGTATCTGTTGCATTGTGTGCATCTGTTGTGTTGTGTGCATCTGTTGTGTTGTGTGTATCTGTTGTGTTGTGTGCATCTGTTGTGTTGTGTGTATCTGTTGTGTTGTGTGCATCTGTTGTGTTGTGTGCATCTGTTGTGTTGTGTGTATCTGTTGTGTTGTGTGTATCTGTTGTGTTGTGTGCATCTGTTGTGATGTGTATATCTGTTGCATTGTGTGTATCTGTTGTGTTGTGTGCATCTGTTGTGTTGTGTGTATCTGTTGTGTTGTGTACATCTGTTGTGTTGTGTGCATCTGTTGTGTTGTGTGTATCTGTTGTGTTGTATGCATCTGTTGTGTTGTGTGTATCTGTTGTGTTGTGTGCATCTGTTGTGTTGTGTGTATCTGTTGTGTTGTGTGTATCTGTTGTGTTGTGTGTATCTGTTGTGTTGTGTGCATCTGTTGTGTTGTGTGTATCTGTTGTGTTGTGTGTATCTGTTGTGTTGTGTGTATCTGTTGCGTTGTGTGCATCTGTTGCGTTGTGTGCATCTGTTGCGTTGTGTGTATCTGTTGCGTTGTGTGCATCTGTTGTGTTGTGTGTATCTGTTGTGTTGTGTGTATCTGTTGCGTTGTGTGCACCTGTTGTGTTGTGTGCATCTGTTGCGTTGTGTGTATCTGTTGCGTTGTGTGCATCTGTTGTGTTGTGTGTATCTGATGTGTTGTGTGTATCTGTTGCGTTGTGTGCACCTGTTGTGTTGTGTGTATCTGTTGTGTTGTGTGTATCTGTTGTGTTGTGTGTATCTGTTGTGTTGTGTGTATATGTTGTGTTGTGTGTATCTGTTGTGTTGTGTGTATCTGTTGTGTTGTGTGCATCTGTTGTGTTGTGTGCACCTGTTGTGTTGTGTGCATCTGTTGCGTTGTGTGCATCTGTTGTATAGGCATGCTTGGCTAATCCAAGATTGCACTCAGTTGCTACTGGTACTAAAGCAAATGTTTTTGTCATTGGACATGCCATGTTTAGACCAAACAAAACATGTTAATAACAGTGACTTAGTGAACAAGATTTCTTACATAGCAGATTACATTTAAAAAAATTTAACAAGGTTTAACAAGATTTTAACAAGATTGCCACCTCAAACAACAAGTTCCAGATGGCATTGGCTTATCGAGAGTCCAACAATTTTCTCACTTATGTGTAGCCCGCCCTTATCAAATATCTGTCAATTCTATTTTTAAACATATTCACACTACTAGCATTAACACAATCATTTGGCAGTTTGTTATCACCCTTTATGAGAAAGAGCACTTTCTCATGTCCAACCTACACTACTCCTTAACTAATGCTGCTTTGTGTCCTCTGGTTCTACTGCTTTCTTTAAGTTTGAAGAACATATTCCTGTCAACATCCTCATAACCGTTCACTTTTTTAAACACTTCTATTTGGTCTCCTCTTGGTCTCCTGGTCTCTAGTATTGCATACATGTTAAGTTTCAGAAATGCCAATCCAGGAGATTTAGATGTAAATCAGAGGGTCTCGGAAAAACAGGGATTTATACGTAAATTGGAGGGTCTCAGAAAATCGGGGATTTATACGTAAATCGGGTAGTCTCGGAAAATCAGGCCAATCAGAACCAGTATTGACCATTTTCTTTTGACTGAGAAAAGCGTACTCGAGTCAGCCGGAAATAAAACCCAATTAGGCCAAGCCGAGTTCAGAAAATAATATAGAAAAAAAATTGTTTTGGTTTCACTGAAAATCCAGGAGATTGGTTCTCCTTTCCAGGAGATCAGGAGATTTGGTAGATTTCCAGGAGTCTCCTGGCGAATGCAGGAGACTTAACATGTATGCCAAACTATTTAAACACTTCTATTTGGTCTCCTCTTAGTCTCCTGGTCTCTAGTGTTGCCGAACCACATTTTAATAAGCGACTTTCTTAACTAAGGTCTCTCAATTCTGGAATCATTTTAGTTGCTCTTCGTTGTGTTCTTTCTAGCTTGTTTATGTCCGTTTTACGATATGGCCTCCATGCTTGAATACAATATTCCAAATGTGGTCTAACTATTGCTTTGTACAGGGGTACAATTAGCTGTTTCTCCTTATACATGATAGTTCTCCTAATTGCCCTAGAATTTAATTTCCTTTCGAAGCAGCAATCCCACATTGCTCTGAAACTTTCATATCAGCACTAAATGTTACTCCTAAGTCCTTTTCTTGTGTGGTTCTACCTAGTACAGCATCCCCCATTTTATATTCTTCGTCCATGTTTCCATGTCCATGTCCTACACTTCCCAAAATTGAATAATATTTGCCATTTTTCTGACCATTTAACTAATTTGTCTAGATCATCCTGTAAACTTTGTTTATCTGTATTATTAGTAACCTTTCTTAATACTTTTGTGTCATCTGCAAATTTGAGTACTTTGCTAGATATGTCATCTTCCAAATAATTTATATACATATTAAAAACAGTATAGGGCCTAATACTGATCCCTGTGGTACCCCACTCAAACCAGATTGCCAGTTCGAAATCTCAACATCTGCTATTACTCTCTGTTTTCCGTGTGTAAGCCACTTTTCTATCCAGTTGATTACATCATTACCTATGCCATGGGTAACAATCTTTGGTGTGGCACTTTATCGAAAGCTTTCTGAAAATCTAAGTAGACAACATCCACTGGTGACCCGTCATCTACCCACTTTGTAATTTCTTCAAAAAAACATAAGAAATTAGTTAGACATGACCTTGCTTTTAGGAACCCATGTTGAGATGTATTTTTAACTTATGTTTTACAAGGAATTCCACCATGTGGTCTCTCATTAATGTTTCGAGTAATTTACGTACAACTGATGTTAAACTCACTGGTCTGTAATTTTCTGGCTTGTTCCCCGATCCCTTCTTCCAATACATTTATTACAGATATAGTCATTTACAGTTTTGTTTTCAGTTAAAAAAGTCTAGATGTCAGATAATACATTAATTTTCAAATATTACAGGTAAATTAAACTTGGCACCATTAAAGCTTATACCCTAAGAATTATGTTACAGTAACAGTGCATCAATTAATACAAAACATTTTCACTTATAAGCGGGGTTCCAGCAAATAATTTGACAACAAAGCATCTTCTGTGCTATGATAAATATACATTGTTTACATGTAATGATCAGTGTAAAATTATATTTCTTCTACAAATTTTAGTTCAACTATTATGTGTAGAACTTTCAACCTTAATCGTGTGACAATAGAGACGTTCCATTTGGTTCATGCCAAGTCCTCTCAGAACTTTTCCCCCGAATTGTTGTTTCCAGATATTCCTCTTGCAGCACAGGAATTGTAGCATAAAATGTCTTGTGTCACAGTGTCCTTGGCCTCTTGGTTCATTCCTTACCCATGTCATGCCACCCTTGTCCTCGACTAGGGGTGGGCAATAATCACCCTCAATAAACATAAATAGATGACTGCATATAGCTTTGTAGATTCTTATCATAATCAACAACACATCCATGGGAATACATTGTGAGGAGTTGAGTCCACATTAACTCTGTATCAGTCTTATCACAGTCAACAACGCGTCCATGGAAATACATTGTGAGGAGTTGAGTCCACATTAACTCTGTATCAGTTTTATCATAGTCAACAACGCATCCATGGGAATACATTGTGAGGAGTTGAGCCCACATTAACTCTGTATCAGTTTTATCATAGTCAACAACACATCCATGGGAATACATTGTGAGGAGTTAAGTCCACATTAAAACTTTGTATCAGTCTTATCATAGTCAACAACACATCCATTGGAATACATTGTGAGGAGTTGAGCCTACATGAACTCTGTATCAGTTTTATCATAGTCAACAACACATCCATGGGAATACATTGTGAGGAGTTAAGTCCACATTAAAACTTTGTATCAGTCTTATCATAGTCAACAACGCGTCCATGGGAATACGTTGTGAGGAGTTGAGTCCACATTAACTCTGTATCAGTCTTATCATAGTCAACAACGCGTCCATGGGAATACGTTGTGAGGAGTTGAGCCTACATTAACTCTGTATCAGTCTTATCATAGTCAACAACGCGTCCATGGGAATACGTTGTGAGGAGTTGAGCCTACATTAACTCTGTATCAGTCTTATCATAGTCAACAACGCGTCCATGGGAATACGTTGTGAGGAGTTGAGTCCACATTAACTCTGTATCAGTCTTATCATAGTCAACAACACATCCATGGGAATACATTGTGAGGAGTTGAGCCGACATGAACTCTGTATCAGTTTTATCACAGTCAACAACACATCCATGGGAATACATTGTGAGGAGTTGAGCCCACATTAACTCTGTATCAGTTTTATCACAGTCAACAACACATCCATGGGAATACGTTGTGAGGAGTTGAGCCGACATGAACTCTGTATCAGTTTTATCACAGTCAACAACACATCCATGGGAATACGTTGTGAGGAGTTGAGCCAACATTAACTCTGTATCAGTCTTATCATAGTCAACAACACATCCATGGGAATACGTTGTGAGGAGTTGAGCCTACATTAACCCTGTATCAGTCTTATCATAGTCAACAACACATCCATGGGAATACATTGTGAGGAGTTGAGCCTACATTAACCCTGTATCAGTCTTATCATAGTCAACAACACATCCATGGGAATACATTGTGAGGAGTTGAGCCTACATTAACCCTGTATCAGTCTTATCATAGTCAACAACACATCCATGGGAATACATTGTGAGGAGTTGAGCCTACATGAACTCTGTATCAGTTTTATCATAGTCAACAACACATCCATGGAAATACATTGTGAGGAGTTGAGCCTACATGAACTCTGTATCAGTTTTATCATAGTCAACAACACATCCATGGGAATACATTGTGAGGAGTTGAGCCTACATGAACTCTGTATCAGTTTTATCATAGTCAACAACACATCCATGGAAATACATTGTGAGGAGTTGAGTCTACATTAACCCTGTATCAGTTTTATCATAGTCAACAACACATCCATGGGAATACATTGTGAGGAGTTGAGCCTACATTAACCCTGTATCAGTTTTATCATAGTCAACAACACATCCATGGGAATACATTGTGAGGAGTTGAGCCTACATTAACCCTGTATCAGTTTTATCATAGTCAACAACACATCCATGGAAATACATTGTGAGGAGTTGAGCCTACATTAACCCTGTATCAGTTTTATCATAGTCAACAACACATCCATGGAAATACATTGTGAGGAGTTGAGCCTACATTAACCCTGTATCAGTCTTATCATAGTCAACAACACATCCATGGAAATACATTGTGAGGAGTTGAGCCTACATGAACTCTGTATCAGTTTTATCATAGTCAACAACACATCCATGGAAATACATTGTGAGGAGTTGAGCCTACATTAACTCTGTATCAGTTTTATCATAGTCAACAACACATCCATGGTAATACATTGTGAGGAGTTGAGCCTACATGAACTCTGTATCAGTTTTATCATAGTCAACAACACATCCATGGTAATACATTGTGAGGAGTTGAGCCTACATGAACTCTGTATCAGTTTTATCATAGTCAACAACACATCCATGGTAATACATTGTGAGGAGTTGAGCCTACATTAACTCTGTATCAGTTTTATCATAGTCAACAACACATCCATGGTAATACATTGTGAGGAGTTGAGCCTACATTAACCCTGTATCAGTTTTATCATAGTCAACAACACATCCATGGGAATACATTGTGAGGAGTTGAGCCTACATTAACTCTGTATCAGTTTTATCATAGTCAACAACACATCCATGGGAATACATTGTGAGGAGTTGAGCCTACATTAACTCTGCAGTGTGTAAACTTGACCTGGCTTGGAAGACTGGCTCTGCAACCGGCAACTAATGGAAGTAATTGTTTTAAAAGTCCTCTTACTGTTGGAGTGAGTATTGATTACATGGACCTGATTAGAGATGTCAAATGTAATTCAGCACTTTCTGCCCTTTCACATAACTTATCAAGTGCATAAATGATGCACAATTAATGCTTAGTTACCCAGATAACATTTAAAATATTGATAGCTATTTGCTGCTTGTATGTGTTGCCTTGTTGGAGGATGCTTGTGTGCGAGTGTATGTGTTGCCTTATAGGAGAATGCTTGTGTATAAGTGTATGTGTTGCCTTATAGGAGGATGCTTGTGTGTGAGTGTATGTGTTGCCTTATAGGAGGATGCTTGTGTGTGAGTGTATGCGTTGTCTTATAGGAGGATGCTTGTGTGCGAGTGTATGTGTTGCCTTATAGGAGGATGCTTGTGTGTGAGTGTATGTGTTGCCTTATAGAAGGATGCTTGTGTGTGAGTGTATGTGTTGCCTTATAGGAGGATGCTTGTGTGTGAGTGTATGTGTTGCCTTATAGGAGGATGCTTGTGTGTGAGTGTATGTGTTGCCTTATAGGAGGATGCTTGTGTGTGAGTGTATGTGTTGCCTTATAGGAGGATGCTTGTGTGTGAGTGTATGTGTTGCCTTATAGGAGGATGCTTGTGTGTGGGAGTTCTGATGACAGGAAACTTACATTGGTTCTCCAATGCCCATGTACTTCAGCAGTTTAGCTGTATTTGTGAAACAAGTCATGAAATGAACATTGAGGCATTTCAAACACTTATAATAAATTATTGTTGTTAATTGTGTACTTGTTGAAGTTCCCATTTGAATATATGACATGCATAAAATATACATCTACAAGATTGGACAGTCTACCCACTGGATCTCAGAATGGAGGCCAAATATCAGAAAGGAATCAGGAGTGTGTGGAGGGTTGTTAGGAGGCCAAATATAAGAAAGGAATCAGGAGTGTGTGAAGGGTTGTTAGTTGGGGCAGATTCAATGTAGTAACAGTTCTTATGCCAAAAGTGGCAATGGCCTAATGCTCCCTCCCTAAATATGCCACTGAGCTTATCTCAACATTTTTTCTGGTTTTCAAATCAAGGCAGTACTCTACTGTTATTTTACGCTGATGACATTACTTTTATTTACACACTGTGGTTCATGAGGTGTTGTGGACTCTGTATTGTGATGTGTTGTTGTTGACTCTGTATTGTGAGGTGTTGTTGTTGACTCTGTATTGTGATGTGTTGTTGTGACCTCTGTATTGTGAGGTGTTGTTGTTGACTCTGTATTGTGAGGTGTTGTTGTGGACTCTGTATTGTGAGGTGTTGTTGTGACCTCTGTATTGTGAGGTGTTGTTGTGGACTCTATATTGTGAGGTGTTGTTGTGACCTCTGTATTGTGAGGTGTTGTTGTGACCTCTGCATTGTGAGGTGTTGTTGTGGACTCTGTATTGTGAGGTGTTGTTGTGGACTCTGTATTTTGAGGTGTTGTTGTGGACTCTGTATTGTGAGGTATTGTTGTGGACTCTGTATTGTGAGGTGTTGTTGTGGACTCTGTATTGTGAGGTGTTGTTGTGACCTCTGTATTGTGAGGTGTTGTTGTGGACTCTGTATTGTGAGGTGTTGTTGTGACCTCTGCATTGTGAGGTGTTGTTGTGGACTCTGTATTGTGAGGTGTTGTTGTGGACTCTGTATTTTGAGGTGTTGTTGTGGACTCTGTATTGTGAGGTGTTGTTGTGGACTCTGTATTGTGAGGTGTTGTTGTGACCTCTGTATTGTGAGGTGTTGTTGTGACCTCTGTATTGTGAGGTGTTGGTGTGACCTCTGTATTGTGAGGTGTTGGTGTGACCTCTGTATTGTTGTTTTAAGGTGAAAAGTTGACCACTACTTCTTCTAATAAAGAGGTCAAATTCAAATATTTCATGCTAAAATATCCATGGCCACAACTTGTTTAACTCACTTGAAGTTCTCCATCCATTGAATTCATTATCATACAAAGCCTGGTTTATTGACACACCCACATACTGAAATAGCAGAGACCTTTGATATGAAGATAATACGTTTAGTTCAACAATGCCTGCACCATACTGTAATCTTTTGCTCAATACTGGCCACTGCATCATGCTACTTTGTGTTGAATATCTATCAGAGCTGCCATTTGAAACATCATGCAGACTATACTTAAATTGATATTTACTCAACTAAATTATTTGTGTGCTGCAATGTTTGAAGGAATTTGACAGATGCCAACGAATCACCTGTGAATTATTTAGATGTCAAATGACAACGAGAAGCCAGTTGTGCTTAGCAACGGTGACAGGGCACAATCACAACTGTTTGTATTGTGAATCCTGGCAACGTGACAACAGTTAGCAGCAGCTAAACAAAAACTGATTATTGAAAGTTTGTTGTACATGTACTGGGGTTTATTGTTGTCTCGCAGTTATAGCATAGTGCAGGTTACAAAACCTCTCAACTAAATAAACGTGTAAGTTGACATTGCACCTTTCAGTATCAATGTTTCCTGTGGTCTTAGAGGTCACTCAGTGTCTAGATCACACCCAGCATACCAGAGGCACCTAAGTTGTTGCTAAGGCTCGCCATGTAATTACTTGGTACCACATGCAACTCTATCTTTGATCTATATGCTATCTACCTACTTATTTTCTAATCATCCATGTTGGCACAGTGTTAAAGGAGCTGAATAACCTATTGAAAATGCAGATATCAAAACCTTTTGAAGCAACGCCCCCAAGAGGGGTCAGTCTATCACATCAGGTTAATTAGACAAAATTCAATATTGATTGCTGTGTTGCCTGGTATTGACTGCACATTCCTTGTATTGTGATTTGGCCCTGTTTACCTGGTTGGGAGCCAAAACATGCGCTGTGATTAAACAGGCGTCCAGTGAAGCGTTCAGTGGCACACGCCAGTGTTGTATGACACAGGGAATAATTAGCACCAATCATCTGTCAAAGAGCTGTATGTCCTATTAGGGTCTCGGAAATAGTTGCAAGATTATCAGATTTATTTGTGATGCCAGTGAGATTAAGGCCAATGCATTGAGAAGACTGAGGTAATTGCTGTGTTCTCTTCTACTGTGTGTCATGGTTTTAGTGAATATGTCATCCGATTTATAGAGTTCACGTCGGTCGGTGAAATGGCACATACGTTTCCTCGATCACGTCCACCCAGATTGTGTCCATTAGTGTTCTTTGTTTACTAGTAGCTGTGTCATGGGTCATGTGTCATGTGTCATGTGTCAGTCCTTAACAAGGTGAAACCAAGAACGCAGGAAGACTTACTGACTTGCATTGGGACTTTTCAGTGCTTGCAGTCACACACTCAGTCAGCTAGTCAGTCACTTATGCACAAACTGATTCGTTTATGCACTCATTCACACACACACACACGCATGCACTCATGCATGCATGCACTCACTCATGCACACTCATTCACCTGCTTGCTCATTCACTCATGCACTCACTCATTCAGTTGCTCACTCACTCACTCACTCACTCACTCACTCACTCACTCACTCACTCACTCACACAGGCCGATATGTAAATGAATACATGTGTACATAGCTATGCAGTTTTGCATTTTACGTCTCTTTGCGCTCTAAATAGTCTTGTAGTGAAGAACATTTATACATTCCTCTTATAAAAAGATAATTCATTGAAACAATTAAGCAAAATAACTGATGCAAACACAATTAAATGCACGATTATTGTCACTGGTAAAGGGGGTTTATTATATCCAGCCTTTTAATCTTATTTAAAATGCATTATTTAATCATGAATGTTCACGCATTGGCATATATATATATATATATATATATATATATATATATATATATATATATATATATGCATATATTGTAGTTTTGCTTTGTCATATTTTTGCATACACAGTAACAGTATTGCATAACAAATATGAAACATTAAAATAAAGACATTCTTTTTGTGAAAAAGTCATTTACATACATAAATTTATAATTATATATGTATGTAAAATAAGTTCAGTCCATAATTCCAAACACCACAGTTTTATTACCTTTTACAATCCCAGGACAGTGTTTTCTAGCTTGTTGATCTTTCGGTCAACTGGTGCACGACCGTCTATAATCTGGCTTTGTTGGTTAGTAACCTCCAAGCCATAAACAAATAGTTGGCATGGATTTACATGGGTTCATTACTGGTCAGACTAAAGACTCTACTATTATCATAGTTTAGGTATTTGGCATGTTAATAAAGTAGTTAGTGCAAGTGGCTGTGTTCTGGTAGACAGCATTAAAGTCAGTTAACTTATATATACGGATTTACTTTCTCAAAGATAGTTCAGTTTCATGTGTGTGTCGAATTGTCAAGTTAAGACAAGGAGTCATCAGTGACATAGGTGAGTGCTGGCAAAAGGTACACACAGTGTTTACAGTCTCATCATGTTTATCATAACGTCATATTATAAACTATATCTATTCTAAAATCTTGTGTTTTAATTAGCCAAATTTATTCAATATACTTTGCCCATTATCTATTTAATTTGAGTGTCTTGAGTTGAATGTCATGTGTACATTGCATGTGGAGGAGAACGTAATGTTACGGCTATTGATGATGTGTCTGTCACATGTTTCCATGAATGTCTGACCCAGATCAAACTTTGTAAGAAAGGGAGATGTAATATTTGGCATAAATACACCATTCACTAATACAACAAGAGTGTATGTACACAGTTCACTAATACAACAAGAGTGTATGTACACAGTTCACTAATACAACAAGAGTGTATGTACACAGTTCACTAATACAGCAAGAGCGTATGTACACAGTTCACTAATACAACAAGAGTGTATGTACACAGTTCACTAACACAACAAGAGTGTATGTACACAGTTCACTCATACAACAAGAGTGTATGTACACAGTTCACTAATACAACAAGAGTGTATGTACACAGTTCACTCATACAACAAGAGTGTATGTACACAGTTCACTAATACAACAAGAGTTTGTGTACACAGTTCACTAATACAACAAGAGTGTATGTACACAGTTCACTAATACAACAAGAGCGTATATACACAGTTCACTAATACAACAAGAGTGTATGTACACAGTTCACTAATACAACAAGAGTGTATGTACACAGTTCACTAATACAACAAGAGTGTATGTACACAGTTCACTAATACAACAAGAGTGTATGTACACAGTTCACTAATACAACAAGAGTTTGTGTACACAGTTCACTAATACAACAAGAGTGTATGTACACAGTTCACTAATACAACAAGAGTGTATGTACACAGTTCACTAATACAACAAGAGCGTATGTACACAGTACACAGTTCACAAATACAACAATAGTTTGTGTACACAGTTCACTAATACAACAAGAATGTGTGTACACAGTTCACTAATACAACAAGAGTGTATGTACACAGTTCACCAACACAACAAGAACGTATGTACACAGTTCACTAACACAACAAGAGTGTGTGTGTACACAGTTCACTAATACAACAAGAGTGTATGTATACAGTTCACTAATACAACAATAGTTTGTGTACACAGTTCACTCATACAACAAGAGTGTGTGTACACAGTTCACTAATACAACAAGAGTGATTGTACACAACCTGTGGAACTGAATATCAAGTTATGAAACTGCCAATCCTCTGTCAATTAACAAATCGCTATAATCGACAGTGTCAATACAGAACATGACTATTAAAAAATCATCTTTTGCAACTGAGGGGTGTTGGTGGACAATGGTAGCAGTTGTGTAAACAATGTCACTCTATACATCTACTATTAAACGCTATACACGTGGCGTCTCTCACAGATAACTGGTAACTTTTTGTTGGGATCATGTTTTCAAGATAGCAAAACCTCAATCACTGTCTGGCACTTCATGATTTTTTCTATGTGTGTAGAGATAAATAATAAATTAACATTTTGACCAACTTTTACTGAAATGCCATTACGCAGTGGTAGGAAATTTGATAAAAATTTTGCTATTTTTGCTGCTGATGAGTCTGTTGATATGAGATATTTAAAAAAATGCACAAGACCCCTCAATTTTTGGGGGTTTAATAGATTTCAAACAACTTTTAAAATTTAATTAATTTTATTTTGGGATATTCGGCCATCTTAATGCAAAGGCCACTTCTTCTTATTTTTTTATAGTTAAATTAATATTATTATTATTATAAATCATGCAAACTTGACCCATTTCTGATGTATTTAACAAGATTGAACAAGACAAGATTTAACAAGACAATATTGAACAAGATTGCCATCGAAGTCAAAGGCCCAGATGGCAAATTAACAAGGAAGCCATTGGCTTATCGAGAGTCTAACATTTTTAATCTATGTGTAATCCACCCTCCTAAGATATGTGTCAACCTTGTTTTTAAACATATTCACGCTGCTAGCAGTTACACAATCTGTAGATACTTTGTTCCATTCATTTCATGTCCTCTGTGAGAACGAGTACTTTCTGATATCCAATCTACACTGATCCTTCACTAATGTTACTTCATGTCCTCTAGTTCTACTATCTTTCTTGAGTGAGAAAAAATATTTTTACCAATATTTTCACACCCATTCAATATCTTAAAATCTGATCTCCTCTTAACCTCCTTGTCTCTAGGGTTGTTAAACCACATTCTTTTAGGCATTCTTCATAACTAAGGTCTCTCAGTTCTGGAATCATTTTACTTGCTCTCCGCTGTATTCATTCAAGCGTATCTATATCCTTACAATATGGTCTCCAAGCTTTTATATAATATTCTAACTAAGGCCTAACTATTACTTTATACACAGGTATATTTAGCTCTTTTTTCTTATATTTCTCCTAATCAACCCAAGAATTAGATTACCCTTTGAAGCTGCTATACCAACTGTTCTGAAACATATCAGCACTTGTTGTTATTCCCAAGTCCTTTTCTTTTGTGATAGTACCTAGAACAGTATCTTCCATTTTATACGTTACATCAAAGTTCCCATGTCCTGTGTGTAGGCATTTACATTTCCCAAAATTGAATAACATTTGCTGCCATTTTTCAGACCATTTAACTAATTTGTCTGGATCTTTTTGTAAATGTTGTTGATCACCATCATTTTTAACCTTCTAAACACTTTTATTCCATCTGACTGGATAGAACAATGGCTGACTGACAGAAGACATCGTGTGGTAGTAGTTTTGAGGAGGTTTCCAACTGGAATTAAGTTTTGTGTGGGGTACCACAAGGATCAGTATTAGGACCTTTATCATTCTTAATATATATATATATATATATATATATATATATATATATATATATATATATATATATATTAAGTCATTCAGCCGTTGTTCTATCCAGTCAATTATGCATCCTCAATACCATGGGCTTTTAATTTAAGTAGTAATCTTTGATGTGTCGCTTTGTTGAAAGCTTTCTGAAAATCTAAGTAGATAATATCTACTGGTGGTCCCTTGTCTATCCACTTAGTGATTTCTTCCAAAAAAAACATAAAATTTTTTAAGCATGACCTCGTGTTTTGAAATCCATGTCAAGATGGATTTAATAATTTATGCTTAACAAGGAAGTCCGTGCGAGGTCATGCTTTAATTAACCTTTCTAATAATTTACAAATCACTGATCTTAAACTCACAGGTATGTAATTATCTGACTTATTTCTTGAACCTTTTTTGAATAATGATATGCAGTTTGTTTACATGAGGTACTACAAATTATCAGCACCATCATTAAAAAGTAAATCACTGCGTCTATTGTACTAGTCTTGTGCCCAATCCACCATGTGGCGCCACTGTTATATCAACACAAATGGGACTAGTACTGTGTATAATGACCTTCACCCTGCAAAGTTCACCAATTTGTAGTTTATCAACAACAGTTTCAAATGAACTCATTTTGTAAAACCGTTATTATGTTTATTTTTATTCATCAAGTTTATTGCTATTTTCAATAATCAATCAAAAATGGCAACTTCAGTTTCAAAATAAAATTTAGTAGGACCACACACAAAATTGCATGTGTTAATGTAAAAGGACGCACAATTTGGAATTATCTGGGTGCTAATGTTACGTTGTGCAATACCATTTATCAATTCGAGAATAATACTTTATTTACCCAACATATATACAAATATAATCAAATGAAAAAATAAAGGTGGGTCACTTGAAAAAGCAATTGTTTGTCAAGCAGTGCCCAGTCATATGTGTGAACATTTACAGTGAGTGCCCCGTCATATGTTTGAACATTTACAGTGAATGCCCCGTCATGTGTGAACATTTACAGTGAATGCCCCGTCATATGTGTGAACATTTACAGTGAATGCCCCGTCATATGTGTGAACATTTACAGTGAATGCCCCGTCATATGTGTGAACATTTACAGTGAATGCCCCGTCATATGTGTGAACATTTACAGTGAATGCCCCGTCATATGTGTGAACATTTACAGTGAATGCCCCGTCATATGTGTGAACATTTACAGTGAATGCCCTGTCATATGTGTGAACATTTACAGTGAATGCCCCGTCATATGTGTGAACATTTACAGTGAATGCCCCGTCATATGTGTGAACATTTACAGTGAATGCCCCGTCATATGTGTGAACATTTACAGTGAATGCCCCGTCATATGTGTGAACATTTACAGTGTATGCCCCGTCATATGTGTGAACATTTACAGTGAATGCCCCGTCATATGTGTGAACATTTACAGTGAATGCCCGTCATATGTGTGAACATTTACAGTGAATGCCCCGTCATATGTGTGAACATTTACAGTGAATGCCCCGTCATATGTGTGAACATCTACAGTGAGTGCCCCGTCATATGTGTGAACATTTACAGTGAATGCCCCGTCATATGTGTGAACATTTACAGTGAATGCCCCGTCATATGTGTGAACATTTACAGTGAGTACCCCGTCATATGTGTGAACATTTACAGTGAATGCCACATCATATGTGTGAACATTTACAGTGAATGCCCCGTCATATGTGTGAACATTTACAGTGAATGCCCTGTCATATGTGTGAACATTTACAGTGAGTGCCCCGTCATATGTGTGAACATTTACAGTGAATGCCCCGTCATATGTGTGAACATTTACAGTGAATGCCCCGTCATATGTGTGAACATTTACAGTGAATGCCCCGTCATATGTGTGAACATTTACAGTGTATGCCCCGTCATATGTGTGAACATTTACAGTGAATGCCCCGTCATATGTGTGAACATTTACAGTGAATGCCCCGTCATATGTGTGAACATTTACAGTGAATGCCCCGTCATATGTGTGAACATTTACAGTGAATGCCCCGTCATATGTGTGAACATCTACAGTGAGTGCCCCGTCATATGTGTGAACATTTACAGTGAATGCCCCGTCATATGTGTGAACATTTACAGTGAATGCCCCGTCATATGTGTGAACATTTACAGTGAGTACCCCGTCATATGTGTGAACATTTACAGTGAATGCCACATCATATGTGTGAACATTTACAGTGAATGCCCCGTCATATGTGTGAACATTTACAGTGAATGCCCTGTCATATGTGTGAACATTTACAGTGAGTGCCCCGTCATATGTGTGAACATTTACAGTGAATGCCCCGTCATATGTGTGAACATTTACAGTGAGTGCATATTATTGGCATTTGTTTTAGTAATCATGGTATGCATAAATATTTACACTAAAGGCAATGACACATTTGTTTTTTCTGAACAAATTTATACATAACATTCCTAATTAATTACAACATAAATATTAATACATATTGGTATATCTAAATATTTAAGCTAATTAATTACAACATACATATTAATACATAGTGGCATATCTAAATACAGGGGCTGTATCTATACAGGGACTGTATGTATGCTTCAGTATATACTTCTACATAGTTACAACATATAACATATACTCCTACATAGTTACAACATATAAGGCTTTACTCTTGCAACAATATGAAATATGAGTTACATGTGTTAGTGTCATGAATACTAGTTATATATATATATATATATATATATATATATATATATATATATATATATATTGTGAATCTTAAATTTCTGTGCTGTAGACACATGTGCATCTTATGTTTCTGTGCTGTAAACACTTGTGAATCTTATGTTTCTGCACTTTAGACACATGTGAATCTTATGTTTCTGCACTGTGGACACATGTGAATCTTATGTTTCTGCACTGTAGGCACATGTGAATCTTATGTTTCTGTGCTGTAGACACGTGATTCTTATGTTTCTGTGCTGTAGGCACTTGTGAATGTTATGTTTCTGTGCTGTAAACACTTGTGAATCTTATGTTTCTGCACTGTAGACACATGTGAATATTATGTTTCTGCACTGTAGACACATGTGAATCTTATGTTTCTGCACTGTAGACACTTGTGAATCTTATGTTTCTGTGCTGTAGGCACTTGTGAATCTTATGTTTCTGTGCTGTAGACACATGTGAATCTTATGTTTCTGCACTGTGGAAATATGTGAGTCTTATGTTTCTGTGCTGTAGACACATGTGATTCTTATGTTTCTGTGATATAGACAGTTGTGAATCTTATGTTTCTGCACTATAGGTACATGTGAATCTTATGTTTCTGTGCTGTAAACACTTGTGAATGTTATGTTTCTGTGCTGTAGACACTAGTTAATCTTCTGTTTCTGTGCTGTAGACACTTGTGAATCTTATGTTTCTGTGCTGTAAACACTTGTGAATCTTATGTTTCTGTGCTGTAGACACTTATGAATTTTATGTTTCTGTGCTGTAGACACATGTGAATCTTATGTTTCTGTGCTGTAGGCACATGTAAATATTATGTTTCTGTGCTGTAGGCACTTGTGAATCTTATGTTTCTGTGCTGTAAACACTTGTGAATCTTATGTTTCTTTACTGTAGACACATGTGAATTTTATGTTTCTGTGCTGCAGGCACTTGTGAATCTTATGTTTCTGTGCTGTAGACACTTGTGAATCTTATGTTTCTGTGCTGTAGGCATCTGTGAATCTTATGTTTCTGTGCTGTAAACACTTGTGAATGTTATGTTTCTGTGCTGTAGACACTAGTTAATCTTCTGTTTCTGTGCTGTAGACACTTGTGAATCTTATGTTTCTGTGCTGTAGACACTTGTGAATCTTATGTTTCTGTGCTGTAAACACTTGTGAATCTTATGTTTCTGTGCTGTAGACACTTGTGAATCTTATGTTTCTGTGCTGTAGGCACTTGTGAATCTTATGTTTCTGTGCTGTAGACACTTGTGAATCTTATGTTTCTGTGCTGTAGGCATCTGTGAATCTTATGTTTCTGTGCTGTAAACACTTGTGAATGTTATGTTTCTGTGCTGTAGACACTTGTGAATCTTATGTTTCTGTGCTGTAGGCACTTGCGAATCTTATGTTTCTTTACTGTAGACACATGTGAATTTTATGTTTCTGTGCTGTAGGCACTTGTGAATCTTATGTTTCTGTGCTGTAGACACTTGTGAATCTTATGTTTCTGTGCTGTAGGCATCTGTGAATCTTATGTTTCTGTGCTGTAAACACTTGTGAATGTTATGTTTCTGTGCTGTAGACACTAGTTAATCTTCTGTTTCTGTGCTGTAGACACTTGTGAATCTTATGTTTCTGTGCTGTAGACACTTGTGAATCTTATGTTTCTGTGCTGTAAACACTTGTGAATCTTATGTTTCTGTGCTGCAGACACTTGTGAATCTTATGTTTCTGTGCTGTAGGCACTTGCGAATCTTATGTTTCTTTACTGTAGACACATGTGAATTTTATGTTTCTGTGCTGTAGGCACTTGTGAATTTTATGTTTCTGTGCTGTAGGCACTTGTGAATCTTATGTTTCTGTGCTGTAGACACTTGTGAATCTTATGTTTCTGTGCTGTAGGCATCTGTGAACCTTGCGGCCAACATGGATAACGACCAGAATGGCTTTCCTCGCCGTTCTCTCTACAAGAAACCAGAAAAGAAGGTGTGCCAATTCTTCAAAGATGGTGACCAGCATTTTCCAGGAATCAAGCTCGTGATCAATCCACGATGTTACCAAAACTTCGAGAATCTCCAAAATGACCTTTCTGAGAGGGTTTCAGGTTTGCCATTTGGCGTTCGTAGCATTTACACACCGAGGGGACGTGACCCAATCGCAAGACTCGATCAGCTGGAAGATGATGGCAAGTATGTCTGCTCGACCTTCCCAAGCAAAGCCAAGGGCGTTAATGTGGAACACATAAATGAAGTCAGGCAGTGGCGCACAGCAGGAAAACCACAAAGTGGGAAAAGAGCGTACAGTAAGTATCTTCAAGAAACTAAGCCAGATGCTCCTCCTCGCAAAGCATGGGGTAGTAGTACGAGTCAGTCTCCGTCGCTTGTGGCAAGTTCGCCACGTCAGCCCAAGAAGATAACAGTAGTGAAGGACGATGAACCCGAGAAGAAACATGTAATTCTCTTGAACAGGAGAACCATGCAGTCATTTGAAGATGTCCTTGGAGACATCAGAGGAGTCTTCCAGTCACCCATTACACACATGTTCACATTGGGAGGAAAACCGGTAAGTGATTTCTTATATTTGTTATGTTTGGGATTATTGTGTACTTGTGGCTGCGTTTAGTGGCTGGGTTTAGTGGCTGCGTTTAGTGGCTGGGTTTAGTGGCTGGGTTTAGTGGCTGGGTTTAGTGGCTGGTGTAGGTGACCTGCACACTACATGCCTTGCATGTACAACATTACATCAGCAAAGATCACATCTTCTGCCTCATTTCATTAGTTTACTCTTGTCAAATATGATTCGGTGAGTGACCGTAATGAAACAGAACACTGCCTCATATTATGGGGAAACTGGATAAATAATCAATCTTCAGCTGTATATAAAAAGCAGCCATGTTCACAGGTTGGTGTTTTTTCTCTAGAGTAATGTGCTAAATGTAAGACGTCAACTTGATAAACTAATAAAATACATCAGCAATTGAGATATGTATACATAATATAAATGTTATTCCTAACACATGCATGCAAATACTCACAAACACACCACATTCACAGACAGAAGAACACACATGTCAACATGCAAATACTCACAAACACACCACATTCACAGACAGAAGAACACACATGTCAACATGCAAATACTCACAAACACACCACATTCACAGACACAAGAACACACATGTCAACATGAAAATACTCACAATCACACCACATTCACAGACACAAGAACACACATGTCAACATGCAAATACTCACAAACACACCACATTCACAGACACAAGAACACACATGTCAACATGCAAATACTCACAATCACACCACATTCACAGACACAAGAACACACATGTCAACATGCAAATACTCACAAACACACCACATTCACAGACACAAGAACACACATGTCAACATGCAAATACTCACAAACACACCACATTCACAGACACAAGAACACACATGTCAACATGCAAATACTCACAATCACACCACATTCACAGACACAAGAACACACATGTCAACATACAAATACTCACAATCACACCACATTCACAGACACAAGAACACACATGTCAACATGCAAATACTCACAATCACACCACATTCACAGACACAAGAACACATGCATACACATTCACACAAAGATCATTTGCATTAAAGCAGTAGTTTGATAAAAATATGGTGTCATTCATGTTGAATCAGTTGACATAGCAGCCAACAGTTGACATAGCAGCCAACAGTTGACATAGCAGCCAACAGGCCAGTGCAATAAATCTACTGTGAGTGTGAGAAATGTTGTAACGCTGACACATCTGTTGATGTATTCAGGTGAAGAGTTTATCAAGCATCATCCACGGACCAGGCACTTACCTGGTGTCCCAGTATGAGCACTGTGTGCCGGCCACCGCCAAGTCTGACCCAGGCTCATCGAATTCATCCAGACACACGTTTACAGGCCCTCATCACACTATCTCTGAACTTAGGAAGAGAAGAACAAAGCTGTCACATACTCGTGAGTTGGTGGCAAAACTAATAAAAAAATTCAAAATACTGCTTCTTCTCAGGGGATTTGTTAATATTTGTGGTTATGATGAAACAGTAGAGTAAAAATTAATAATGTAAAATGTAAAAAAGAAAAAATTTAAGTAGTTAGAATCATTGTGAATGAGTAATGAATACAGAAATAAAATATGAAACTACAACATGTAATACCATTAAATCATTAAACATGGGTCAGTTTTTAAATATATAAATATTTTGTTGATAAATAAAGAACATAACAAACTCATGTAATATGATACAGAGACAAATGATGTTGTAGATATAGGAGACAAGTGATGTTGTACATGTAGGAGACAAGTGATGTTGTACATGTAGGAGATATATGATGTTGTACATGTAGGAGACATGTGATGTTGTACATGTAGGAGACAAGTGATGTCATAGATGTAGGAGACATGTGATGTTGTACATGTAGGAGACAAGCGAAGTTGGTGTTTGTCAGCTACATTGTAGGAGACATGTGATGTTATACATGTAGGAGACATGTTATGTCATACATGTAGGAGACATGTGATGTCTTACATGTAGGAGACATGTGATGTTGTACATGTAGGAGACATGTGATGTCGTACATGTAGGAGACATGTGATGATTTACATATAGGAGACAAGTGATGTCATACATTTAGGAGACATGTTATGTCATACATGTAGGAGACATGTGATGTCATAGATGTAGGAGACATGTGATGTTGTACATGTAGGAGACATGTGATATCGTACATGTAGGAGACATGTGATGTTGTACATGTAGGAGACATGTGATGTTGTACATGTAGGAGACATGTGATGTTGTACATGTAGGACACATGTGATGTCATAGATGTAGGAGACATGTGATGCCATACATGTAGGAGACATGTGATGTCATAGATGTAGGAGACATGTGATGTCATACATGTAGGAGATATGTGATGTCATAGATGTAGGAGACATGGGATGTCATACGTGTAGGAGACATGTGATGTCATAAATGTAGGAGACGTGATGTTGTACATGTAGGAGACATGTGATGTCATAGATGTAGGAGATGTGATGTTGTACATAGGAGACATGTGATGTCATAGATGTAGGAGACATGTGATGTTGTACATGTAGGAGACATGAGATGTTGTCCATGTAGGAGATATGTGATGTTGTACATGTAGGAGACATGTGATGTCATAGATGTAGGATCATGTGATGTCGTACATGTAGGAGACATGAGATGTCGTACATGTAGGAGACAAGTGATGTTGTCTATGTAGGAGACATGTGATGTCGTAGATGTAGGAGACATGTGATGTCATACATGTAGGAGACATGTGATGTTGTACATGTAGGAGACATGTGATGTCATACATGTAGGAGACATGTGATGTCATACATGTAGGAGACATGTGATGTCGTACATGTACGAGACAAGTGATGTTGTCCAGGTAGGAGACATGTGATGTTGTCTATGTAGGAGACATGTGATGTCATAGATGTAGGAGACATGTGATGTCATACATGTAGGAGACATGTGATGTTGTACATGTAGGAGACATGTGATGTCATACATGTAGGAGACATGTGATGTCATACATGTAGGAGACATGTGATGTCGTACATGTAGGAGACATGTGATGTTGTCCAGGTAGGAGACATGTGATGTCATAGATGTAGGAGACATGTGATGTCATACATGTAGGAGACATGTGATGTTGTCCATGTAGGAGACATGTGATGTCGTACATGTAGGAGACATGTGATGTCATACATGTAGGAGACATATGATGTTGTACATGTAGGAGACATGTGATGTCGTACATGTAGGAGACATGTGATATTGTACATGTAATAGACGCGTGATGTCATACATGTAGGAGACAAGAGATGTCATAGATGTAGGAGACAAGTGATGTTGTCCATGTAGCAGACAAGTGATGTTGTCTATGTAGGAGACATGTGATGTCATAGATGTAGGATCATGTGATGTCGTACATGTAGGAGACATGAGATGTCGTACATGTAGGAGACAAGTGATGTTGTCTATGTAGGAGACATGTGATGTCGTAGATGTAGGAGACATGTGATGTCATAGATGTAGGAGACATGTGATGTTGTACATGTAGGAGACATGTGATGTCATAGATGTAGGAGACATGTGATGTTGTACATGTAGGAGACAAGTGATGTCATAGATGTAGGAGACATGTGATGTTGTACATGTAGGAGACAAGTGATGTTGTACATGGAGCAGACATGTGATGTTGTACATGTAGGAGACATGTGATGTTGTACATGTAGGAGACATGTGATGTTGTACATGTAGGAGACATGTGATGTTATAGGAGGCAAGTGGAGGCTGGAGATTGTGACAAGTGAGCTGCCGTCAGCGGGTACCACAGCTACCGTCAGTGTGACTGTCTATGGTCAGTTTGGGAACTCCATGGCCCTCCCTCTTGGAGAGAGCGATGGCGTTTTGTTTTCCAATGGAAGAACAGACACATTTAAGGTACCCACTGGTAACCAACAATAACACAGAAGCTGAGCAGATTCATTTCATCATTGGAAATGTAGGACTTTTTACATGCAAAGAACGCAGTAGTTGTTATATAAAGAACAAAAGAACAAAGAATGCAGTAGTTGTTATATCAAGAACAAAAGAACAAAGAATGCAGTAGTTGTTATATAAAGAACAAAAGAACAAAGAATGCAGTAGTTGTTATATAAAGAACAAAAGAACAAAGAACGCAGTAGTTGTTATATAAAGAACAAAAGAACAAAGAATGCAGTAGTTGTTATAGAAAGAACAAAAGAATAAAGAATGCAGTAGTTGTTATATAAAGAACAAAAGAACAAAGAACGCAGTAGTTGTTATATAAAGAACAAAATAACAAAGAATGCAGTAGTTGTAATATAAAGAACAAAAGAACAAAGAATGCAGTAGTTGTTATAGAAAGAACAAAAGAATAAAGAATGCAGTAGTTGTTATATAAAGAACAAAAGAACAAAGAACGCAGTAGTTGTTATATAAAGAACAAAATAACAAAGAATGCAGTAGTTGTTATATAAAGAACAAAATAACAAAGAATGCAGTAGTTGTAATATAAAGAACAAAAGAACAAAGAATGCAGTAGTTGTTATATAAAGAACAAAAGAACAAAAAACGCAGTAGTTGTTATATAAAGAACAAAAGAACAAAGAATGCAGTAGTTGTTATATAAAGAAGAAAGAACGCAGTAGTTGTTATATAAAGAACAAAGAATGCAGTAGTTGTTATATAAAGAACAAAAGAACAAAGAACGCAGTAGTTGTTATATAAAGAACAAAAGAACAAAGAATGCAGTAGTTGTTATATAAAGATCAAAAGAACAAAGTAGTTGTTATATAAAGAAGAAAAAACAAAGAACACAGTAGTTGTTATATAAAGAACAAAGAACGCAGTAGTTGTTATATTAACAACAAAGACCGCAGTAGTTGTTATACAAAGAACAAAGAATGCAGTAGTTGTTATGTAAAAAACAAAAGAACAAAGAATGCAGTAGTTGTTATAGAAAGAACAAAATGGAAGGAAGCCCCATAGAATAAGTTGAAGCACCGTTGCTGTGAAGCTAACCACAAGAGATAATGTTAAATTACTATTATTTTGAAGTTTATTGAATGCAAGGTTAATATTTTAAGCATTTAGCACCCTTTTCTTGATGTTTAATTCACTACCTATTTACTATCTAGATCTTGAATAATAATAAAAAAATTGCAGGAATTTGGCAAAAACAACGCTGTCTGTACACCCTTGTAATATAGTTTTTACAGTTGTCACAATTAAAACTATGTATATTTTAGATGTAAAACCTGGCATGTTTCAGATCGCTGTTGGAAATATTGGTGAAGTGTACAAGATTCGCATTGCCCATGACAATTCCGGAGAATTCCCTGGCTGGATGGTGGATCAGGCAAGTGCACTTTGAGGGCCTGGGAGGGTGTTAGTTACTGGACCACTTTGAGGACCTAGGAGGGTGTTTGTTACTGGTCCACTTTGAGGACCTAGGAGGGTGTTAGTTACTGGACCACTTTGAGGACCTAGGAGGGTGTTTGTTACTGGTCCACTTTGAGGGCCTGAAAAGAAAACTGTGCAGGGTTTCAATGTTCAACTTAAAAATCTGTGATAAACAGATATGTGTGTTTGACAGGAAGTGGAATTGTGGTATAATGTCTGCAGTGTTTTAGGTGACAATGCTGGATGTGCACACCCAGGAACAGCTGGTGTTGTGATCTAATGTCTGCAGTGTTTAGGTGACAATGCTGGATGTGCACACCCAGGAACAGCTGGTGTTGTGGTCTAATGTCTGCAGTGTTTTAGGTGACAATGCTGGATGTGCACACCCAGGAACAGCTGGTATTGTGGTCTAATGTCTGCAGTGTTTTAGGTGACGATGCTGGATGTGCACACCCAGGAACAGCTGGTGTTGTGGTATAATGTCTGCAGTGTTTTAGGTGACGATGCTGGATGTGCACACCCAGGAACAGCTGGTGTTGTGATCTAATGTCTGCAGTGTTTAGGTGACAATGCTGGATGTGCACACCCAGGAACAGCTGGTGTTGTGGTCTAATGTCTGCAGTGTTTTAGGTGACAATGC
The DNA here is from genome assembly GCA_033239005.1 of Lamellibrachia satsuma. Classification (NCBI taxonomy): domain Eukaryota; kingdom Metazoa; phylum Annelida; class Polychaeta; order Sabellida; family Siboglinidae; genus Lamellibrachia; species Lamellibrachia satsuma. The sequence continues at coordinate 784,790 of BSQZ01000007.1, forward strand.
TGGATGTGCACACCCAGGAACAGCTGGTGTTGTGGTCTAATGTCTGCAGTGTTTTAGGTGACAATGCTGGATGTGCACACCCAGGAACAGCTGGTATTGTGGTCTAATGTCTGCAGTGTTTTAGGTGACGATGCTGGATGTGCACACCCAGGAACAGCTGGTGTTGTGATCTAATGTCTGCAGTGTTTAGGTGACAATGCTGGATGTGCACACCCAGGAACAGCTGGTGTTGTGGTCTAATGTCTGCAGTGTTTTAGGTGACAATGCTGGATGTGCACACCCAGGAACAGCTGGTATTGTGGTCTAATGTCTGCAGTGTTTTAGGTGACGATGCTGGATGTGCACACCCAGGAACAGCTGGTGTTGTGGTATAATGTCTGCAGTGTTTTAGGTGACGATGCTGGATGTGCACACCCAGGAACAGCTGGTGTTGTGGTATAATGTCTGCAGTGTTTTAGGTGACGATGCTGGATGTGCACACCCAGGAACAGCTGGTGTTGTGGTATAATGTCTGCAATGTTTTAGGTGACAATGCTGGATGTGCACACCCAGGAACAGCTGGTGTTGTGGTATTATGTCTGCAGTGTTTTAGGTGACGATGCTGGATGTGCACACCCAGGAACAGCTGGTGTTGTGGTATAATGTCTGCAGTGTTTTAGGTGACGATGCTGGATGTGCACACCCAGGAACAGCTGGTGTTGTGGTATAATGTCTGCAGTGTTTTAGGTGACGATGCTGGATGTGCACACCCAGGAACAGCTGGTGTTGTGGTATAATGTCTGCAGTGTTTTAGGTGACGATGCTGGATGTGCACACCCAGGAACAGCTGGTGTTGTGGTATAATGTCTGCAGTGTTTTAGGTGACGATGCTGGATGTGCACACCCAGGAACAGCTGGTGTTGTGGTATAATGTATGCAGTGTTTTAGGTGACGATGCTGGATGTGCACACCCAGGAACAGCTGATGTTCCCCTGCCACAGGTGGCTCTCTCGGGACGAAGATGATGGTGAAATATGCCGCGAGCTTCCTGCCACCCGCCAGAGGGAGCCAGTGTTGCCAGGTGCAGTTTTAACTGAAATTTGCATACGTATTTTTAAGATTGAATATAATAAACATTGAATATGGTCAACAAGTGTATCAAAACCTCTGATATAGTTATGCAAGAACAACTATTTTACATTCTGAGTTTATCTTCCTGGCCAACTTTCTGACATATCCTCAGTAAAGAGTTAAAACAAAGAATGTTTGAAAAGGAAAAGTTTTATTCCAGAAATTAAGAAAAATAATTTGCATGCCGAAAAGAGAACGCCGGTCAAATTGGTACCTCTTTAAATAAAATTACTGTTTTTTTCTACTTGCATAGTTGTGAAATATGAAGTGCTGATAACAACGGGTGACCTATGGAATGCTGGGACAGATGCGAATGTTTACCTGACAATGTATGGCGAGAGAGGAGACACGGGTGTACGTCAGATGTACTGGGCCGAGAGACCGGAGAACTTTCAGAAGGGACAGGTATGAGTACCAATTGTCTTAGGTTTTAGTTTTCTTTAGTCTTAGTTATTGTTTATTAAATATACTTATTTAATTAAGAATCATTACCAAGTGCTTTGATTGACCAACATATAAACAGAACTGAACAGAGGTAATTCTATTAAAGGGGTAATTCTATTAAAGGGGTTATACTTGAATTAAATTGTTCAAGTGCTCTGTCTCTGCTAGGATTTCTCTCCTGGGATCACACAAGCACCAATATTTTAAGATATAGCCCTGTCGTTACATCAGGTTGCCTCCTATATGTTGTTCTGTATTTTGCATGAAAATGTTAGACTTGTTGCATGAATGTTCCTTCAGACGGACGTGTTCAGTGTCGAGGCTGTGTCTCTGGGCATTGTGCAGCGTGTTGTCATTGGTCATGATGACAGTGCCCCAGGCAATGGGTGGTACTTGAAGAAGGTAGTTGTAAGAGATCCAACCAGACATGGCCAGGAGTGGGAGTTCATGTGCAACAGGTCAGTACACTTCACCGTGACGCTGTGGTGCTAATTTCAATGGCGCTGTGATGCTAAATTCATTGGCACTGTGGTGCTAAGTTGTAAAATTCACATTGATTCTCAATTAAACATTACGGCACAAGCTAGAACACATGCCACATAAGACAGTGCTTGATGCAGTAACAAAGAGTATTTTTGTCTCGTGAAGTTGGTGTTTGTCAGCTACATTGGGGGGTTGTCTCGTGAAGTTGGTGTTTGTCAGCTACATTGGGGGGTTGTCTCATGAAGTTGGTGTTTGTCAGCTACATTGGGGGGTTGCCTCATGAAGTTGGTGTTTGTCAGCTACATTGGGGGTTGTCTCGTGAAGTTGGTGTTTGTCAGCTACATTGGGGGTTGCCTCGTGAAGTTGGTGTTTGTCAGCTACATTGGGGGTTGTCTCGTGAAGTTGGTGTTTGTCAGCTACATTGGGGGTTGCCTCGTGAAGTTGGTGTTTGTCAGCTACATTGGGGGTTGTCTCGTGAAGTTGGTGTTCATCAGCTACATTGGGGGTTGCCTCGTGAAGTTGGCGTTTGTCAGCTGCATTGGGGGTTGTCTTATGAAGTTGGTGTTTGTCAGCTACATTGGGGGGTTGTCTCGTGAAGTTGGTGTTCATCAGCTACATTGGGGGTTGTCTTACGAAGTTGGTGTTTGTTAGCTACATTGGGGGGTTGCCTCGTGAAGTTGGTGTTTGTCAGCTACATTGGGGGTTGTCTTACGAAGTTGGTGTTTGTTAGCTACATTGGGGAGTTGTCTTACGAAGTGTGTCAGCTACATTGGGGGTTGTCTCGTGAAGTTGGTGTTTGTCAGCTACATTGAGGGTTGTCTTACGAAGTTGGTATTTGTCAGCTTGGTCTTGTGCAGTTGGTGTTTGTCAGCTACATGGGGGTTGTCTTGTGAAGTTGGTGTTTGTCAGCTACATTGGGGGGTTGTCTTGTGAAGTTGGTGTTTGTCAGCTACATTGGGGGTTGTCTTGTGCAGTTGGTGTTTGACAGCTACATTGGGGGTTGTCTTGTGCAGTTGGTGTTTGTCAGCTACATTGGGGGTTGTCTTGTGCAGTTGGTGTTTGTCAGCTACATGGGGGTTGTCTTGTGAAGTTGGTGTTTGTCAGCTACATTGGGGGGTTGTCTTGGTTGTTGGTGTTCATCAGCTACTTTGGGGGTTGTCTTACGAAGTTGGTGTTTGTTAGCTACATTGGGGGGTTGCCTCGTGAAGTTGGTGTTTGTCAGCTACATTGGGGGTTGTCTTACGAAGTTGGTGTTTGTTAGCTACATTGGGGAGTTGTCTTACGAAGTGTGTCAGCTACATTGGGGGTTGTCTCGTGAAGTTGGTGTTTGTCAGCTACATTGAGGGTTGTCTTACGAAGTTGGTGTTTGTCAGCTTGGTCTTGTGCAGTTGGTGTTTGTCAGCTACATGGGGGTTGTCTTGTGAAGTTGGTGTTTGTCAGCTACATTGGGGGGTTGTCTTGTGAAGTTGGTGTTTGTCAGCTACATTGGGGGTTGTCTTGTGCAGTTGGTGTTTGACAGCTACATTGGGGGTTGTCTTGTGCAGTTGGTGTTTGTCAGCTACATTGGGGGTTGTCTTGTGCAGTTGGTGTTTGTCAGCTACATGGGGGTTGTCTTGTGAAGTTGGTGTTTGTCAGCTACATTGGGGGGTTGTCTTGTGCAGTTGGTGTTTGTCAGCTACATTGGGAGTTGTCTCGTGAAGTTGGTGTTTGTCAGCTATATTGGGGGTTGTCTTGTGCAGTTGGTGTTTGTCAGCTACATTGGGGGGTTGTCTTGCGAAGTTGGTGTTTGCCAAAATCTTAGATAAATAAAAATATATTGCCTCGAGGTGCAATTTATATTTAAAAAAGCTTACAAATGCAGCTGTTTCGGAGCTGCCTTCCAGAGTATCAGTCCAGGCATATCTCACAACGAAACATTGCAAAAAGGATTCAGGCAAAATTGTTTAACCGTGACACCTCTGATGTTGCTTGACCTTTGTGACATTGGACCTTACAGTTGGCTGGACGGCGGAGTGGGCAACAAGAAGATAGTGCAGGAGCTACGAGTGCTGGACAACTACAGCCGCAGCCAGATAGAGAAACAACTTGTGAGTGGCACTAACATGACTTCATGCAAACAATCAAATTGTACACTCCTTGTCATTTTAAGAGAATTGTGTGGACACTGCGTACCTGTTTCCCAACTAGAGTTTTCTGTGCTTCAGTGGAAGAACGAGCAGTGGAAGTTCCTGCACGATAACCAGGTGCTTCTCTTCTCCAAGAACACTGGGAAGGCGCTCGAGATCCTGAAGGATGGCAAGGTGGACGGTACCGCGGACGATCATGACGCTGAAGGTCGGCTCAGTGAAACATTTCCCCAATAAGACAAATCTGATCAACCATATTATTCTGTCTAGATGTCTTAACAGTATTGTGTTGTGTGAACTTGGATTATGTATATTTTGCAATTCATTTAGCCAGTATTGGGTAGGTGAAAATTGTAAATGATTGGGAAATAAGTTATATTGTATAATGTTATATTTTTATTTACAAAGAAAATGTACAGTTAATCAAGAACAGTATGCAAGGAAAGTTGTTCCACTCTTGTTGAAATAGTTGATATAACAAATATTTATATAATGTTAGTTTAGTGTATGTAGGTAAAAATTTGAAACAAAGATATTGTGTTTCATGTGTGATGTACATGTGTGATGTACATGTGTGATGTACATGTGTGATGTACATGTGTGATGTACATGTGTGATGTACATGTGTGATGTACATGTGTGATGTACATGTGTGATGTACATGTGTGATGTACATGCGTGATGTACATGAAACAATATTGTTTACTTCTAATTTAATTTCCTCACCATGGCCGAGTTGCATGGATATGTCTGTGGCAGTGTCTATGGCAGTGTATGGCAGTGTCTATGGCAGTGTATGGCAGTGTCTATAGCAGTGTCTATGGCAGTGTCTATGGCAGTGTCTATATCAGTGTCTATGGCAGTGTCTATGGCAGTGTATGGCAGTGTCTATGGCAGTGTCTATGGCAGTGTCTGTGGCAGTGTCTGTGGCAGTGTCTATGGCAGTGTCTATATCAGTGTCTATGGCAGTGTCTATGGCAGTGTATGGCAGTGTCTATGGCAGTGTCTATGGCAGTGTCTGTGGCAGTGTCTGTGGCATTGTCTGTGGCAGTGTCTATGGCAGTGTCTATGGCAGTGTCTATGACAGTGTCTATGGCAGTGTCTATGACAGTGTCTATGGCAGTGTCTATGACAGTGTCTATGGCAGTGTCTATGGCAGTGTCTATGGCAGTGTCTATGGCAGTGTCTATGGCAATGTCTATGACAGTGTCTATGGCAGTGTCTATGACAGTGTCATACTGTCACCTCATTCTGTTTGCTCATCTGTGTAGCCGTCTTCACTGTGGTCGACCGCAAGGCAAACTTCAGAGTGTTCCAGAGTGCACTGAAGAAGAAGTTTCATCTGTCGCTGGTGAATGGCAAAGTCCATGGAAAGGTAAATTATTGATTCTCAAAGGACAAAACAATAGAACACATGTGTAGGGTTGCAGTAAACTGGTCAAGTGACTGTGCTCTGGATGGGGGATGTTAATGTGTAAGTGAATATGCTAGGCACTAAATTGCTATGCACATTGTATTTTTAGGGCTGGTCGATTATATTCAACATTGTTAAGTATGTGACAAAGGGAAATTCTTAGCACTACTCTTATGACAGTATTAAAAGAAGGGGAAGTGGTACAGATACAGCATCACCGTCATATGTGTCATATGTGTCATATGTGTCATATGTGTCATATGAAGGACATGCTAAAGACCAAAAAGAAAGATGTGCATCCAGGTGATATCACTGATAAAACATTGTTGGTAAATATGAACACAAGATACTGCCACTGCCTCTTGCATTGTCTTGTGTGACTTCTAATTCTACACACAAGGTATTGGTGTCTGTGATGCAGGGCAATGGCGGAGTCTTCTGTGAGTTCAAGATTAGAGTTCTGGATGATCACAGCGTGAATCTGGAGTCTGCCAAGTTTCACAACCAGATGGTGTCAGTTCAGGAGAGTGGCCGACTGGGTGACCCACGTCCACATGACAACGACCTGGCCAGAGAATTTTTTGTGTATTGCAAGGTAAAAAAACAGTTCAGTTACTTTGACTATGGGCATATCAGGGTACATCATTCACCCCACATTGCCATTCACCCCACGTTGCCATTCACCCCACATTGCCATTGTTCACAAATGAGTACCTAGCTACAGACAGAGGTGGATATGTGAACAAATAGTCTTTGCGCAGTAATTGCAGCATGGCTGAATGCTTCCAAGAGAAGTTGAGATGGTGTTGGAATGAACAGGTCTGCCAGAGGGTGAAGTGTAAAGTGCTTTGAGCAGTCCCAAGGACTGTACACTGCGCTATGTAAGAACATACCTTTACCTTTTTTTCTGTATATTAATCATCCCACTTAAAATCTGAAAGTCTAATTGAAACTATTTAAAAAAATTAAAATAAAGCAACATGTTGCGGGTTTCCACTGATACATTGTTTACAAACTACTGTGAAAACTTCCATAACATGAAGTATATTAATTCACAATAAAGTTGTATATGGAATGCACCTAATTCTTTCTGTTGTTTGGTAGGAGGTAACTGTTTGGTGGAAGGTAACTGTTTGGTGGAAGGTAACTGTTTGGTGGAAGGTAACTGTTTGGTGGAAGGTAACTGTTTGGTGGAAGGTAACTGCAACAACATAGCTGGCCAGATATAGAGTGGTTCAGTCACTCTGTCAGTTCTCCATATAAATGAATATTTGTGTTTCGGATGATTGCCATACATTTATTTTGTTGTGGAAATGACGTTCCGTTAATACTGTCTTCATTTCCAGGGGATGTTCCGACATGACGGCATAATCATGTTCTACACATCAGCCACTCAGGTCCTGATCACCGACCTCCATGGCAGACTCCATGCCACAGGTCACCCAGGGTCATTGGCCAAGTTCAAAGTTCACAAAGTCCGCAACGGTTGTGTGCGCATGTTTGAGAACGTTGCCAAGCCAAACAACTATCTTTGCTACAAGGATGGAATATTTGATTGCAAGGTGAGAATTCTATAGTAGTAGTACTGTTTTGAGCCATATCATTGTATTTTGCTTTGTTTTCTGGTATCTGGTACAATCACGAGGTAATTGTCAGTACAGTATCTGCTAGACTCCCATACAGTCAGTACAGTGTCTGCTAGACTCCCATACAGTCAGTACAGTGTCTGCTAGACTCCCATACAGACAGTACAGTGTCCACTAGACTCCCATACAGTCAGTACAGTGTCCGCTAGACTCCCATACAGTCAGTACAGTGTCTGCTAGACTCCCATACAGTCAGTACAGTGTCTGCTAGACTCCCATACAGTCAGTACAGTGTCTGCTAGACTCCCATACAGACAGTACAGTGTCCACTAGACTCCCATACAGTCAGTACAGTGTCTGCTAGACTCCCATACAGTCAGTACAGTGTCCACTAGACTCCCATACAGTCAGTACAGTGACTGCTAGACTCCCATACAGTCAGTACAGTGTCCACTAGACTCCCATACAGTCAGTACAGTGTCCACTAGACTCCCATACAGTCAGTACAGTGTCCACTAGACTCCCATACAGTCAGTACAGTGTCTGCTAAACTCCCATACAGACAGTACAGTGTCTGCTAGACTCCCATACAGTCAGTACAGTGTCCGCTAGACTCCCATACGGTCAGTACAGTGTCCACTAGACTCCCATACGGTCAGTACAGTGTCCACTAGACTCCTATACAGTCAGTACAGTGTCCGCGAGACTCCCATACAGTCAGTACAGTGTCCGCTAGACTCCCATACGGTCAGTACAGTGTCTGCTAGACTCCCATACAGAGATTACAGTGTCTGTGAGACTCCCATACAGACAGTACAGTGTCTGCTAGACTCCCATACAGTCAATACAGTGTCTGCTAGATTCCCATACAGTCAGTACAGTGTCTGCTAGACTCTCATACAGTCAGTACAGTGTCTGCTAGACGACTCCCATACAGTCAGCACAGTGTCTGCTAGATTCCCATACAGACAGTACAGTGTCTGCTAGACTCCCATACAGTCAGTACAGTGTCCACTAGACTCCCATACAGACAGTACAGTGTCTGCTAGACTCCCATACAGTCAGTGCAGTGTCCACTAGACTCCCATACGGTCAGTACAGTGTCCACTAGACTCCCATACAGTCAGTACAGTGTCCACTAGACTCCCATACAGACAGTCAGATAAATGAACAATTGTTGGACTTGAATAAACCAATGGTTTCATTGTCCACTGGCTATCATTGGATGACAGTCTTGTTAAATCTTGACTATGCCAAGTGTCCCCTCTGTCCCCCAGGGTGATGGGGACACGTTCTGTCACTTCCAAGTGACGAAGCTCAAGGACCTTGGCTATGTGACATTGGAGTCGATCACTTCCCAAGGAACTTATCTGAGCATGTTGCCTGATGGAGAGATCACAGGAAGCGCCGATGCATATGACAGAAATGCAAAACTGTATCCAACTGTCATTGAATGTGAGCAATTGTTTTGTTAAATAATAGTATCTTGTCATTGTGCTGTAGGCTGCTCTCCCTAGCATTTCATTCTGCAAATTTAAATGTGCTATAATATGCTCTGTGTATTGCTAAAACACATCTATTTGTATACTTGATATTTACATCACCTGTAAAATAACATTTAATGTGTGCATTTCATTTTCATATTTGCAAGCTTTTTTTACTTGCTCAGAAACTTTTAATATATTTAACAGAAATGTATTATAAAATTCAGTCAAATATAGCAAACACAAACCCAAACATCACTTGGATAAGGAAACAGAATATAAGGAATGAAATTTGTAACTTTAAATTTGGAGAAGGAATAAACTATCGTGTTCACATTATTGTAATATTTTGCTGTAGTTGGTACTGCAAGCAAAATGGCCACGTCACCAAATGTGTTGGCCATGGAATCACGAACAACCCCTTTGAGGACTGACACAAGAAATATGAGTGCAGAATCTACCTTTGGAGGTATGTGCATTAGCATTAACATCTTTGGAGGTATATGCACTAGCAGTAACATCTTTTGAGGTATGTGCACTAGCATTAACATCTTTGGAGGTATGTACACTAACATTAACATCTTTGGAGGTATATGCACTAACATTAACATCTTTGAAGGTATGTACATTAGCATTAACGTCTTTGGAGGTATGTGCATTAGCATTAACATCTTTGGAGGTATGTACATTAGCATTAACATCTTTGGAGGTATGTACATTAGCATTAACATCTTTGGAGGTATGTGCATTAGCATTAACATCTTTGGAGGTATGTGCATTAGCATTAACATCTTTGGAGGTATGTACACTAGCATTAACATCTTTGGAGGTATGTGCACTAGCATTAACATCTTTGGAGGTATATGCACTAGCATTAACATCTTTTGAGGTATGTGCACTAGCATTAACATCTTTGGAGGTATGTACACTAACATTAACATCTTTGGAGGTATATGCACTAACATTAACATCTTTGAAGGTATGTACATTAGCATTAACGTCTTTGGAGGTATGTGCATTAGCATTAACATCTTTGGAGGTATGTACATTAGCATTAACATCTTTGGAGGTATGTACATTAGCATTAACATATTTGGAGGTATGTACATTAGCATTAACGTCTTTGGAGGTATGTGCATTAGCATTAACATCTTTGGAGGTATGTACATTAGCATTAACATCTTTGGAGGTATGTGCATTAGCATTAACATCTTTGGAGGTATATGCACTAGCAGTAACATCTTTGGAGGTATGTGCACTAGCATTAACATCTTTGGAGGTATGTACACTAACATTAACATCTTTGGAGGTATATGCACTAACATTAACATCTTTGAAGGTATGTACATTAGCATTAACGTCTTTGGAGGTATGTGCATTAGCATTAACATCTTTGGAGGTATGTACATTAGCATTAACATCTTTGGAGGTATGTGCATTAGCATTAACATCTTTGGAGGTATATGCACTAGCAGTAACATCTTTGGAGGTATGTACATTAGCATTAACATCTTTGGAGGTATGTGCATTAGCATTAACATCTTTGGAGGTATGTGCATTAGCATTAACATCTTTGGAGTTATGTGCATTAGCATTAACATCTTTGGAGGTATGTACATTAGCATTAACATCTTTGGAGGTATGTACATTAGCATTAACATCTTTGGAGGTATGTACATTAGCATTAACATCTTTGGAGGTATGTGCATTAGCATTAACATCTTTGGAGGTATGTACATTAGCATTAACATCTTTGGAGGTATGTACATTAGCATTAACATCTTTGGAGGAATGTCCATTAGCATTAACATCTTTGGAGGTATGTGCATTAGCATTAACATCTTTGGAGGTATGTACATTAGCATTAACATCTTTGGAGGTATGTGCATTAGCATTAACATTTTTGGAGTTATGTGCATTAGCATTAACATCTTTGGAGGTATGTACATTAGCATTAACATCTTTGGAGGTATGTGCATTAGCATTAACATCTTTGGAGGTATGTGCATTAACATCTTTGGAGGTATGTACACTAGCATTAACATCTTTGGAGGTATGTGCACTAGCATTAACATCTTTGGAGGTATATGCACTAGCATTAACATCTTTGGAGGTATGTACATTAGCATTAACATCTTTGGAGGTATGTGCACTAGCATTAACATCTTTGAAGGTATATGCACTAGCATTAACATCTTTGGAGGTATGTACATTAGCATTAACATCTTTGGAGGTATGTGCATTAGCATTAACATCTTTGAAGGTATGTGCATTAGCATTAACATCTTTGGAGTATGTGCATTGGCATTAACATCTTTGGAGGTATGTACATTAGCATTAACATCTTTGGAGGTATGTGCACTAGCATTAACATCTTTGGAGGTATGTACATTAGCATTAACGTCTTTGTAGGTATGTGCATTAGCATTAACATCTTTGGAGGTATGTGCATTAGCATTAACATCTTTGGAGGTATGTACATTAGCATTAACATCTTTGGAGGCATGTATATTAGCATTAACATCTTTGGAGGTATGTACATTAGCATTAACGTCTTTGGAGGTATGTACATTAGCATTAACATCTTTGGAGGTATGTGCATTAGCATTAACATCTTTGGAGGTATGTACATTAGCATTAACATCTTTCATTTATTGTTTCACTGAATCAATTACTCTCATCTTTTCTCAGTCTTAATTAACCCGCTCATTTTGCCCACATCTGTGTTCCCCGCTTCAGCAGTGTCTAGAGATGTTGGAATGATATGATAATAAAAAGAAATAATACAATGTTAACAATATTATGATGATGAAAAGTCTACTCATTGTCAAGGATAATGCACAATTTAATTATTGGATGTCTTATTATGTCCGAGCTGGCCACATTATACATATTCAATGAAAGCTTTTCCTGCATTACTGCATTTGACCACAGCACTGCCCATAGCCATATTATTACCCAACATTTGACCACAGCACTGCCCATAGCCATATTATTACCCAACATTTGACCACAGCACTGCCCATAGCCATATTATTACCCAACATGGTGAAATACAGTATCTGTGAGTGTTCTCCGTTGTCTGCAGCCGGAGACTGGAAGATCTGGATCGCAACGGAGGAAGAGGCGAGTCAGGCAGATGAGATTGTCCTGTGGGTATATGGGGACCAGGCTAACTCAGGACCCATCATCTTGTGGACCGGAGAAGACAACGGACAGTTCCTGGCAGGCAATGACGATGAATTCAAGGTGGGAACATATTTGATGTGCATTAGTGCATTAGTGCAGTAGTGCATTAGTGCATTATATGATATTAATGTAACATTTTATATGATTGATACACTATGAGTGCAGGATGTGAGAGTAATCAAGGGTGCACTCAGGAGAGCCACTGGTTTACACCATTACTGCTCTAAGCTACTGACAGTGTGAACCTATATGCCAGATGCTTTGGTTGTGACACGCAATAGCATCGAACAAAACATGGTATGTAGCCTATTGATTGTGTGTGGTATAATACTTTTAGACAATGTTGTTTTCTGTGCAGGTGAGCCTAGGAGGGGTTGGTGAGATCTACAAGATAAGACTCGAGTTGCAGTCTCAGAATCCCTACGATAAGCCATCTTGGAAAGTGAAACGAGTGAGTCTTCAACTACCGACTGTCCACTTCACAACCTCACTGCACTTTGTGTGTGTATGTGTGTGGGTGGGTGCACATGCGTGCATCCATGTGCATACATGCATCCATGTGTGTGCATGAGTGTGTACATGTGTGCACCATACATGTATAATTAATATCTCAGAATGTTTAATTATCATGCCACATGAAACCACATTAATTTGTGTTGTTTGAACAGTTTTAATCAGACTTATTAATGTGAAGTTGTGTGATGGTTGTCAACATGCGACGCAGGCTTCCTCCTGTAACCCGCCATGACAGAGCAACAATAGAAAGTTCTTTGGCAAATTTCACACAAATCTGCTGAACAACTTATACAAATATACAGTTAATATTTGTCGTCCATCTAAGTTCTCCTGATGATTTCTGACTTGTTTGCAGGTGAAACTGAAGGACATGACAACTCGAGAGACCCTCAAGTTTGATTTCAACTGCTGGCTGTCTCTGAAGCACACTGACGCAACAGTCATGAGAGAACTTCCGGCAGTGCGACCGGCACAGGACGTATTGCCAGGTAACTGGAAGTAGTGTAGCATGAAAGTTACAGGTTATCTTGTTTGAGCCGTCTGTTGATTAAATATTTGTAATTCTGAAGATAAATTTTAAATTTACTGGCCATATTGTTTGCTGCCTCTTTTGGTGAAATAATATTTATAATTCTAAAAAATAGTTGTTTTTACAGGTTTCTTGTTTGTTCTGTCTTGTGGTGAGGTACCAGGTGCTGGTTGACACAGGGACAGTGACATGTTTCTTGTTTGTTCTGTCTAGTGGTGAAGTACCAGGTGCTGGTTGACACAGGGACAGTGACATGTTTCTTGTTTGTTCTGTCTAGTGGTGAAGTACCAGGTGCTGGTTGACACGGGGAAAGTAACTGGGGCAGACACCGACGCCAACGTCTATGTGAACCTCTATGGAGAGAGGGGTGACACAGGAAAGAGGGTGCTTGTCTACTCCAATAACCCTGTCAACTTCCAGGAGGGCCAGGTAGGGGGTGCAGAGTGTGAGGTAAAGGTAAATTAGGTAGAGTTTAGAAGGATGGGATGTGGTCTATCACAATCACTAGTTAGCAGAACTGTTTGTTTGAATAATTTATGTGACAAATCCATTTTTCTTTCATAGATGCCAATTGTAATTTCTAGTGCTAGTGCTCAATATTAAGTTTGTACCATTGTCACTAGATGGACGTGTTTGAAGTGGAGGCTGTTTCGTTGGGTCAAATCACTCATTGCATTGTGGGTCATGATGGAGACGGGATTGGAGAGGGATGGTATCTCAACGAGATTCTGGTCCGTGAAGGTCCAGATGCCACGCACGAATACGTCTTCCCCTGTTGTAGGTCTGTAGTCATTGTTATAACTTCCTAACAAATTACCAAATTATTAAATTATACAAATGAATTATTTACAAGTCAGTATATTTTTTTTAATAGTCATGTAACAGTTAATGGTAATGAGATTCTGGTCGGTGATACTGGATGCACCAAGTTAACATGTTTCACCAATTGTATTTATTGGTAATACTTTTATCAAATTACTTCTAATTATATACATTAAGTGCGTACTAACTAGTACTAACTAGTAAACTAATAGTTAAGTGAACAGATGGTGACTTGTCTTCTTTCAGATGGTTGGATACAGGCATGGACGATAAACAGATAAGTCGTTCTCTTGGCCCAATTGGTAAGATATCATTCATAGTTGTCAATTATTTTATAATTTCTTTAGTGTTGTTTTGAAAGCAAATTGTTTATGTGTATTGAAATATGACTTGGTCAAAATATTTGTAAAGCTAAATTTAAAGCCTGTGTATATTTTTAGGCATTCAACAGAAAATGGTTGTTTAATTTTATAGATGTTAAAGTTTAATGTTCGCAGCTAAATATTCGCAGCTAAACATCAAAAGAAGATAATGTAGCATTACCAGAATGAATATAACATTGATTCTGAACAGTTAAATTATAGTTTGACTTAAAACAGCAGTAATAAAGAAGTTTAAAAAGATATTGCACGCATGTTTTATTTAGTAACTAAATCCTTCCCCTCAATCTTACAAAAGTATTAATTCTGTGTTATCTTTTTTTGGTTCGATAAACCTTTCTCTGGTTAGTTTCCATCTTGTATAATACTACACTATGCAGTAGTAGTCATGTGATGATGGGATTCTGCCTATCTTCTGGCATTCTTAGCAACTAATATTGTCAGTGCGCCATCTTTGATCATAAATTTAGGTCACATATTTTGAATGATGATGGTAATTGCCCGAGGGAGAACATTTTTGTATTAGATTTATGCTGCTAAAACAACCCTTGTAAATACCTGTTCCAGATTTCCGCCCAATCCCTGGGGATATGGAGGATCCCGAGGTGGAGCTTGAGGCAGAGGAAGGAGAGAAGGTTCAGGGTGAGACTGGGAAGATTTAATTACAACATTAAAGGTTTGAAAAGTGGGACGCAGTAGCCCAGAAACTTGGGCAGTTTTGTTCACCCCGTATTGCCTCAGTTCACTCAGTAAACATTAATGTATGGATATAGATAGTGGTGAATATGTAAATGAATAGTCTTCGTGCAGTAATTGTAGCATGGCTGAATACTTCCCAGAGAAGTTGAGTTGGTGTTGGAATGAGCAGGTCTGCCGGGGGGTGGAGGGGGGTGAACCATCCTATGCACTGGAAACTGCGCCATATATTTTTTTATAATTAGTGACAGGAACAAATCTGCCTTCTTGGAAGTAGTAGAATTGATGAAAGGTGATATTAAGTTTCTTAGTTTCATGCCTGTCTGTTTGCAGAGGGTGACTGGAAGGTTTGGGTGACGACAGAGGAGGGCGTCAGTGAGGCTGATGAGGTTGTCCTGTGGGTGTATGGGGAAGAGGCAAATACAGGACCCCTCATCCTCTGGAGCGGAGAACAGAATGGGAAGTTCCAGACAGGAAGCACTGATGATTTCAAGGTTAGAAAATGTCTGAAAATTTTCTTTCTATATCATCTGACTACATTGCTGTCTTGTCAGGGACCTCGTAACTTGTAGTAGTAAGAACACTGGCAGTACTATATAAACATAATGTTTGATAAATTGATTGATAGAAAGATTAACATGTGAGACAGCATGATGTTTTCTGTACAGCTGAGTCTGGGAGGACTTGGCAAGATCTACAAGATACGACTCGAGCTGCTGTCTCAGAACCCCAACAACAAACCCTCTTGGAAAGTGAAGACGGTGAGTTGCTCTTGTTCCTCAGTGCATACCTTTCTGGCTTCTAGTCTGTCACTAGCCCACCAACCCACCAACTAACCCATCAACCAACTCACCCATCAGCCTATCAACCAATCCATCAACCAGCCCACCCACCAGTCCATTAACCAAACCACCAACTAACCTACCCACCAGCCCATCAACCAACCAACCCACAGGCCCATCAGCCTAGCCCATCAACCAGCCCATCAACCAATCCAGCAACCAACCCACTCACCAGCCCATCAACCAACCCATTAATCAACCCATCCACCAACCCATCATCCGATCCACCAACCAACCTAACCACCAGCTCATTAACCAACCAACCAACCCACCCCCAGAGTATTTGTGTCTCTGTCTAACCCAGAAGCAGACAGCCGTGGTTAAAGTGTCTAAAAAGATAAAAGAATGAATAAATGTTGTCAATCTAAGTTCATTATGATGATGACTGTCCAATGCTTGCAGGTAAAACTGAAGGACATGACATTCCGAGAAACCCTCAAGTTTGATTTCAACAGCTGGCTCTCTCTGAAGCACACTGGTGCAGCAGTCATGAAAGAGCGTCCGGCCATACGGCCAGCACAGGATGTCTTGCCAGGTAAACTCAAGCGGTCCAGTATAGCCACATGAATGGTCAGTGTTGACAGGCTATATCACTACAACAAACATGCTTTAAGTCAAACATAGAAATAAGACAAATCTATATAGATAAATAAACTACTGTGTGGAGTCGACTGAGTACATGTGGGATGCCTCCATCAAACAGCAATGTGTGTGACAGCATTTCTCAACATACAAAACTGGAAGTGTTCTTTTAGGAAATAGGTTATCTGGATGATTAACTTTGAATGTTTGTCATTCTAAAAGAAATGTTTTACTGGTTGTCTTGTTTGCACCATCTAGTGGTGAAGTACCAGGTTCTGGTTCACACGGGTGAACTGACCGGGGCAGACACCGACACCAACGTCTATGTCACCCTCTATGGAGAGAGGGGTGACTCGGGAAAGAGGCGACTTGTCTACTCAAATAACCCCGTCAACTTCCGGGAAGGCCAGGTAGGGTTGATTAGGAGAAATATAACGTATAAGGAAACATAACTAATAATAAGACAATAGTTAGGCCTCATTTAGAATATTGTGTATACAAGCTAGGAGACCATATCATATTGTGTATACAAGCTAGGAGACCATATCATATTGTGTATACAAGCTAGGAGACCATATCATATTGTGTATACAAGCTAGGAGACCATATCATATTGTGTATACAAGCTAGGAGACCATATCATATTGTGTATACAAGCTAGGAGACCATATCATATTGTGTATACAAGCTAGGAGACCATATCATATTGTGTATACAAGCTAGGAGACCATATCATATTGTGTATACAAGCTAGGAGACCACATCATATTGTGTATACAAGCTAGGAGACCACATCATATTGTGTATACAAGCTAGGAGACCATATCATATTGTGTATACAAGCTAGGAGACCATATCATATTGTGTATACAAGCTAGGAGACCATATCATATTGTGTATACAAGCTAGGAGACCATATCATAAGAAGAATATAGATACACTAGAAATAATACAGAGGAGAGCAACTAAACTGGTTCCAGAACTGAGAGACTTTAGTTATGAACAATTATCTACAGATTGTGTAAATGCTAGCATCGGGAATATGTTTAAAAACAAAATTGAGAAATATCTCAGAAGGGCGGGTTACACACAGATGAACAATGGTAGGATTCTTGATAAACCAATGGCTTCCTTGTCCACTTGCCATATATTGTTGTAGCTTCTTTGTCCACTTGCCATCCATTGTTGTAGCTTCCTTGTCCACTTGCCATATATTGTTGTAGCTTCCTTGTCCACTTGCCATCCATTGTTGTAGCTTCCTTGTCCACTTGCCATCCATTGTTGTAGCTTCCTTGTCCACTTGCCATCCATTGTTGTAGCTTCCTTGTTCACTTGCCATCCATTGTTGTAGCTTCCTTGTCCACTTGCCATCCATTGTTGTAGCTTCCTTGTCCACTTGCCATCCATTGTTGTAGCTTCCTTGTCCACTTGCCATCCATTGTTGTAGCTTCCTTGTCCACTTGCCATATATTGTTGTAGCTTCCTTGTCCACTTGCCATCCATTGTTGTAGCTTCCTTGTCCACTTGCCATCCATTGTTGTAGCTTCCTTGTCCACTTGCCATCCGTTGTTGTAGCTTCCTTGTCCACTTGCCATCCGTTGTTGTAGCTTCCTTGTCCAATTGCCATCCGTTGTTGTAGCTTCCTTGTCCACTTGCCATCCGTTGTTGTAGCTTCCTTGTCCACTTGCCATCCGTTGTTGTAGCTTCCTTGTCCACTTGCCATCTGTTGTTGTAGCTTCCTTGTCCACTTGCCATCCGTTGTTGTAGCTTCCTTGTCCACTTGCCATCCGTTGTTGTAGCTTCCTTGTCCACTTGCCATCCGTTGTTGCAGCTTCCTTGTCCACTTGCCATCCGTTGTTGTAGCTTCCTTGTCCACTTGCCATCCGTTGTTGCAGCTTCCTTGTCCACTTGCCATCCGTTGTCGTAGCTTCCTTGTCCACTTGTCATCCATTGTTGTAGCTTCCTTGCCCACTTGCCATCCATTGTCGTAGCTTCCTTGTCCACTTGTCATCCATTGTTGTAGCTTCCTTGTCCACTTGCCATCCATTGTTGCAGCTTCCTTGTCCACTTGTCATCCATTGTTGTAGCTTCCTTGTCCACTTGCCATCCATTGTCGTAGCTTCCTTGTCCACTTGCCATCTATTGTTGTAGCTTCCTTGTCCACTTGCCATCCATTTTCGTAGCTTCCTTATCCACTTGCCATCCATTGTTGTAGCTTCCTTGCCCACTTGCCATCTATTGTTGTAGCTTCCTTGTCCACTTGCCATCCATTTTCGTAGCTTCCTTATCCACTTGTCATCCATTGTTGTAGCTTCCTTGCCCACTTGCCATCCATTGTCGTAGCTTCCTTGTCCACTTGTCATCCATTGTTGTAGCTTCCTTATCCACTTGCCATCCGTTGTCGTAGCTTCCTTGTCCACTTGTCATCCATTGTTGTAGCTTCCTTGCCCACTTGCCATCCATTGTCGTAGCTTCCTTGTCCACTTGTCATCCATTGTTGTAGCTTCCTTGTCCACTTGCCATCCATTGTTGTAGCTTCCTTGCCCACTTGCCATCCATTGTCGTAGCTTCCTTGTCCACTTGTCATCCATTGTTGTAGCTTCCTTATCCACTTGCCATCCGTTGTCGTAGCTTCCTTGTCCACTTGTCATCCATTGTTGTAGCTTCCTTGCCCACTTGCCATCCATTGTCGTAGCTTCCTTGTCCACTTGTCATCCATTGTTGTAGCTTCCTTATCCACTTGCCATCCGTTGTCGTAGCTTCCTTGTCCACTTGTCATCCATTGTTGTAGCTTCCTTGCCCACTTGCCATCCATTGTCGTAGCTTCCTTGTCCACTTGTCATCCATTGTTGTAGCTTCCTTGTCCACTTGCCATCCATTGTTGCAGCTTCCTTGTCCATTTGTCATCCATTGTTGTAGCTTCCTTGTCCACTTGTTGTCTGGGGTAACATCTTTGGGTGGCAATTTTGTTTAATCTTGTTAAAGTTGCTTAATCAATTCGATTTTTTTGCTAGTCTCATTTCAAATTAATTTTCAAAAAACCAAACCTACCTGGTATCCATTGCAACATGCTAGCTCGTTTGTGCAACTTTTATATGTAGTTTTTGTGAAATCATCAGACAAACTATTAAATTAGTTAATGCTTGCTCAAGCATTAACTGAAGGGAAAATCAAAATGCTGAAAAATCGTGATTTTCTTCCTTGATAAAACTTTGTAAATTTGTCATGTGATCGGTGAGAGTATGGTTCTGGATATCCTTACCAGATCTAACGACTAAAGTAAATTCTTTCAATGATTTAAATAAAACTGTTTTTATTATTAGGCATTTTTTACTAAACAGCTTAATTTACTTAATTACTTAAACTAGTCACACACACTACATGTCTGGACTTAAGTGAACCGGATTTGGGATGGGCTGAACCATTTGAGGAAGCAGCTTTAAGTTAGTTGGGATGGCTGCTGTAGGCTTGCCTTCAATTGAGTAGTTTTAGTAGTTTCAGTTTTTAAGATAAAGGAACCATTTCTTCACAGATTGTAATTGAAATACTATATAATATTCCAGATTAATAAAATGTTTAGTTTTCTATTTATTTGGTTATGGTTTACATTTTTGTAAATGTGAAAAATAGCCAAAAAAAATGCTAAATTATGTCGTTTTGAAAATAAATAGAAATAAATGACACACATATAAGTATGACAGTGTCACTGATAACTTTGAGGAAAATGTTGGTTAACATAGACGAATTACGCCTGCCACACCATCATGAATAAGTTAAGTAAAATTTGAATGACAGCCTAAAGTGGCATTGTATTTTTGACACAAACCTTTCACCAATCGTAATTCTAATTTGTGTAATGTTGCCTACATGTAAGATGCGTTCATTCACCAAATTGCAGCATTGTACGTGTTGTAGTGTTTTCTAAAATAGTAAATTAAGCATCAGTTTGATTGGCCTGTTATCCATCGTGTCACCAAGTCACATCTAATTTCCATTTCCGTTATAGCATCAAAGGCACAATAAACTATGTTAACGCTGATATTTGGTTTAAGGACATGATTTAGTTAGGTAGATATAGTACGGATATGTACTGGAATCACCGTAACCAAACGATATGTTCCGTGTTCACGGCAAACAAATAAAGTTCAAAGATCGAAGCACACGTGGTCGTTACTATGGACGCATCGTCAGCGTTTCTAAGATATCATGGGAATTTCCAAAAGGTCTGTTTTTTAAGGATGGATTGGTGAAATATGACGTTAGTACCAGGTGATTATTTATGGTGTCGACAAGCATTTCGATATTTCCTAGCATGTTATAAGGAAAAAAAAATCAACTGACACGTTAGCCGCCCCAGCTACCTTAATGGGTGACCTCATAAATCTGTATCCTTTTTTGGACAGGGCGCATGAGTTAAGATGAACCACCATTGAAATGCCCTATGGTTACTATTCAGAAATAGATTTTTGTATTTCGGTTGTGTGTAAAAAAAATGTGCCATGTGAAACCAGTGAGATATTTATGATGTGACTATGGGAGTGATTCCATAAATGATTTCAGATTAGTCTTAATGATTTAATGGTCATTTAGTTTGCAGTTACACTTTTCATGTAATGGACAGTTTGCATAACGTAAAACAATGCTTTTTGTTCAGTTACAATGTTTCCTATTTCTGTTTATGTTGTAACAACAATACATGGTTTATATTGTTGCCACCAGGTGGATGTGTTTGAAGTGGAGGCCGTCTCGTTAGGGCGAGTTACCCATTGCATTGTGGGTCATGATGGAGACGGGATTGGAGAGGGATGGTATCTCAACGAGATTCTGGTCCGCCATGGACCAGACGCCACGCACGAATACGTCTTCCCCTGTTGCAGGTCTGTAACTATTGCTTCTACCCATTATCTAGTTACCATGTAATTAGTAAATAGTCAAGCTAACGGCCCCCTCAATTCAGAACTAACAGGCATTAGCTGTGAAAAATGCCCAAAGGAATGTGGTTCGACACCACTAGGGATCACAGGGTAAAAGCAGACTAAAATATGTAGTTTTTAAAATATTGAATGGTTATGAAGGTATTGAAAGAAATATTTTCTTCAAACAGAAGGAAGATAGAACTTGAAGACATGAATTAGTGTTTAGATTAGATATAAGAATGTACTCCCTCTCACAGGATGATAAGTGAATGGAACAAGTTATCTACTGACTATGTCAGCAACGTTGGACTTTGATAAGCCAATGACTTTTTGTCGTACATGCCATTTGGAGCTTGTGGCTTTGTATAGCAATCTGACTAAAGTCTTCTTAAAGTGAGCAGTTTCTGACTTGTCTTGTTTCAGATGGCTAGACACGGGCATGTATGAATAGTTTCTGACTTGTCTTGTTTCAGATGGCTAGACACGGGCATGGATGAATAGTTTCTGACTTGTCTTGTTTCAGGTGGCTAGACATGGGCATGGATGAATAGTTTCTGACTTGTCTTGTTTCAGGTGGCTAGACACGGGCATGTATGAATAGTTTCTGACTTGTCTTGTTTCAGGTGGCTAGACACGGGGATGTATGAATAGTTTCTGACTTGTCTTGTTTCAGGTGGCTAGACACGGGCATGGATGAATAGTTTCTGACTTGTCTTGTTTCAGGTGGCTAGACACGGGGATGTATGAATAGTTTCTGACTTGTCTTGTTTCAGGTGGCTAGACACGGGCATGGATGAATAGTTTCTGACTTGTGTTGTTTCAGGTGGCTAGACACGGGGATGTATGAATAGTTTCTGACTTGTCTTGTTTTAGGTGGCTAGACATGGGCATGGATGAATAGTTTCTGACTTGTCTTGTTTCAGATGGCTAGACACGGGCATGTATGAATAGTTTCTGACTTGTCTTGTTTCAGGTGGCTAGACACGGGCATGGATGAATAGTTTCTGACTTGTGTTGTTTCAGGTGGCTAGACACGGGGATGTATGAATAGTTTCTGACTTGTCTTGTTTCAGGTGGCTAGACACGGGCATGGATGAATAGTTTCTGACTTGTGTTGTTTCAGGTGGCTAGACACGGGCATGTATGAATAGTTTCTGACTTGTCTTGTTTCAGATGGCTAGACACGGGCATGGATGAATAGTTTCTGACTTGTCTTGTTTCAGGTGGCTAGACACAGGCATGGATGAATAGTTTCTGACTTGTCTTGTTTCAGATGGCTAGACACGGGGATGTATGAATAGTTTCTGACTTGTCTTGTTTTAGGTGGCTAGACATGGGCATGGATGAATAGTTTCTGACTTGTCTTGTTTCAGATGGCTAGACACGGGCATGTATGAATAGTTTCTGACTTGTCTTGTTTCAGGTGGCTAGACACGGGCATGGATGAATAGTTTCTGACTTGTCTTGTTTCAGGTGGCTAGACACGGGCATGGATGAATAGTTTCTGACTTGTGTTGTTTCAGGTGGCTAGACACGGGGATGTATGAATAGTTTCTGACTTGTCTTGTTTCAGATGGCTAGACATGGGCATGGATGAATAGTTTCTGACTTGTCTTGTTTCAGGTGGCTAGACACGGGCATGTATGAATAGTTTCTGACTTGTCTTGTTTCAGGTGGCTAGACATGGGCATGGATGAATAGTTTCTGACTTGTCTTGTTTTAGATGGCTAGACACGGGCATGGATGATGGGCAGATCACTCGCTCCCTTGAGCCAATCGGTGAGACACATTGCACACCAGTAGATTGCTTTATTCAAAGATCTTTAGGAACTGCCATCTTTAGGAACTGCCATCTTTAGGAATTGTCATCTTTAGGAACTGCCATCTTTAGGAATTGCAATCTTTAGGAATTGTCATCTTTAGGAACTGCCATCTTTAGGAATTGTCATCTTTAGGAATTGCCATCTTTAGGAATTTTCATCTTTAGGAATTGCCATCTTTAGGAATTGTCATCTTTAGGAATTGCCATCTTTAGGAATTTTCATCTTTAGGAACTGCCATCTTTAGGAATTGCCATCTTTAGGAATTTTCATCTTTAGGAATTGCCATCTTTAGGAATTGTCATCTTTAGGAATTGCCATCTTTAGGAATTTTCATCTTAAGGAATTGCCATCTTTAGGAATTGTCATCTTTAGGAATTGCTATCTTTAGGAATTGTCATCTTTAGGAATTGCCATCTTTAGGATTTGCCATCTTTAGGAATTTTCATCTTTAGGAATTTTCATCTCTAGGAGTTGTCATCTTTAGGAATTGTCATCTTTAGGAGTTGTCATCTTTAGGAGTTGCCATCTTTAGGAATTGCCATCTTTAGGAATTGTCATCTTTAGGAGTTGCCATCTTTAGGAATTGTCATCTTTAGGAGTTGTCATCTTTAGGAGTTGCCATCTTTAGGAATTGCCATCTTTAGGAATTGTCATCTTTAGGAGTTGTCATATTTAGGAGTTGTCATCTTTTTATTACAACATAAAAATATTTAGATTTTATTTCATGTAATTTAAAGTTGTTCTGCTTGGATGACTGATGCAGCAGGAACCTTGGTACCAACAGATTATGTAGCAGAGGTTGAAATCTTGTTGCAGAGTTCCGCCTGATCCCTGATGATGTGGAAGAACCTGAGATGGAGGAAGAAGGGGAGAAAATTCAGGGTAAGGCATGGAAAATCATATTGTATATTGGTTTAAAAGAAAAACGACACCTGTTAATGCCAAATTTGAGATAAAGTTGTATGGCAGTTGTTGGTAGGTGACCAAGGAAAAAGAACGTTGTGTGACAGATGTTGGTAGGTGACCAAGGAAAAAGAAATTGTGTGACAGTTGTTGGTAGGTGACCAAGGAAAAGGAAATTGTGTGACAGATGTTGGTAGGTGACCAAGGAAAAAGAAATTGTGTGACATATGTTGGTAGGTGACCAAGGAAAAAGAAGTTGTGTGACAGATGTTGGTAGGTTACCAAGGAAAAGGAAATTGTGTGACAGTTGTTGGTAGGTGACCAAGGAAACAGAAAGTTGTGTGACAGATGTTGGTAGGTGACCAAGGAAAAGGAAATTGTGTGACAGTTGTTGGTAGGTGGCCAAGGAAAAGGAAATTGTGTGACAATTGTTGGTAGGTGACCAAGAAAAAGAAAGTTGTGTGACAGTTGTTGGTAGGTGACCAAGGAAAAAGAAAGTTGTGTGACAGTTGTTGGTAGGTGACCAAGGAAAAGGAAATTGTGTGAAAGTTGTTTGTAGGTTACCAAGGAAAAAGAAATCATGTGACAGATGTTGGTAGGTTACCAAGGAAAAAGAAATCGTGTGACAGATGTTGGTAGGTGACCAAGGAAAAAGAAAGTTGTGTGACAGTTGTTGGTAGGTGACCAAGGAAAAGGAAATTGTGTGACAGTTGTTGGTAGGTGACCAAGGAAAGGAAATTGTGTGACAGTTGTTGGTAAGTTACCAAGGAAAAAGAAATTGTGTGACAGTTGTTGGTAGGTGACCTAGGAAAAAGAAAGTTGTGTGACAGTTGTTGGTAGGTGACCAAGGAAAAAGAAGTTGTGTGACAGTTGTTGGTAGGTGACCAAGGAAAAAGAAAGTTGTGTGACAGATGTTGGTAGGTTACCAAGGAAAAGGAAATTGTGTGAAAGTTGTTGGTAAGTTACCAAGGAAAAAGAAATTGTGTGACAGATGTTGGTAGGTGACCAAGGAAAAAGAAAGTTGTGTGACAGATGTTGGTAGGTGACCAAGGAAAAGGAAATTGTGTGACAGTTGTTGGTAGGTGACCAAGGAAAAAGAAATTGTGTGACAGATGTTGGTAGGTGACCAAGGAAAAAGAAAGTTGTGTGACAGTTGTTGGTAGGTGACCAAGGAAAAGGAAATTGTGTGAAAGTTGTTTGTAGGTTACCAAGGAGAAAGAAAAAATTACACAGAATAAAATTTATTTATTCTAAAGCAATGTGTTTACAATGTCTTTACAAACCGTTTTTACAGAAGTTACTACAGCGATACAGACATCTGTCTGGTGGTGGAGAATAGCCAGGAAATGGTCACCACTGAGACGTGATGGTTATTTTCTACATGTTCTTGTGCCTGTTTGTTTGCAGCGGGTGACTGGAAGGTTTGGGTGACGACAGAGGAGGACGTCAGTGAGGCTGATGAGGTTGTCCTGTGGGTGTATGGGGAAGAGGCAAATACAGGACCCCTCATCCTCTGGAGCGGAGAACAGAATGGGAAGTTCCAGGCAGGAAGCACTGATGATTTCAAGGTTAGAAAATGTCTGAAAATTTTCTTTCTATATCATCTGACTACATTGCTGTCTTGTCAGGGACCTCGTAACTTGTAGTAGTAAGAACACTGGCAGTCCTATATAAACATAATGTTTGATAAATTGATTGATAGAAAGCTTAACATGTGAGACAGCGTGATGTTTTCTGTGCAGGTGAGTCTGGGAGGGGTTGGCAAGATCTACAAGATACGACTCGAGCTGCTGTCTCAGAACGCCAACAACAAACCCTCTTGGAAAGTGAAGACGGTGAGTTGCTCTTAAACTACACTTGTGCCCCAACCAAACAACCCCGAGTGCACCCAAGAACCCGGGTGGAGATGGCATGCACACAACACCAGTCATCAAAGCCACCCACCTGTAGACCTGAGTTGCCTGCACTCCACAGTCCATAACAGTGTCGGGTGGAGACGACATGCACACAACACCAGTCATCAAAGCCACCCACCCGTAGACCTGAGTTGCCTGCACTCCACAGTCCATAACGGTGTCGGGTGGAAACGGCATGCACACAACACCAGTCATCAAAGCCTCCCACCCGTAGACCTGAGTTGCCTGCACTCCACAGACCATAACGGTGTCGGGTGGAGACGGCATGCACACAACACCAGTCATCAAAGCCTCCCACCCGTAGACCTGAGTTGCCTGCACTCCACAGTCCATAACGGTGTCGGGTGGAGACGGCATGCACACAACACCAGTCATCAAAGCCTCCCACCCGTAGACCTGAGTTGCCTGCACTCCACAGACCATAACGGTGTTGGGTGGAGACGACATGCACACAACACCAGTCATCAAAGCCTCCCACCCGTAGACCTGAGTTGCCTGCACTCCACAGTCCATGACAGTGTCGGGTGGAGACGGCATGCACACACACCGTCATCAAAGCCTCCCAACACCAGTTGCCTGCACTCCACAGACCATACAGTGTCGGGTGGAGCGACATGCACACAACACCAGTCATCAAAGCCTCCCACCTGACCTGAGTTGCCTGCACTCCACAGACCATGACAGTGTCGGGTGGAGACGGCATGCACACAACACCAGTCATCAAAGCCTCCCACCCGTAGACCTGAGTTGCCTGCACTCCACAGTCCATGACAGTGTCGGGTGGAGACGGCATGCACACAACACCAGTCATCAAAGCCTCCCACCCGTAGACCTGAGTTGCCTGCACTCCACAGTCCATGACAGTGTCGGGTGGAGACGGCATGCACACAACACCAGTCATCAAAGCCTCCCACCCGTAGACCTGAGTTGCCTGCACTCCACAGTCCATGACAGTGTCGGGTGGAGACGGCATGCACACAACACCAGTCATCAAAGCCTCCCACCCGTAGACCTGAGTTGCCTGCACTCCACAGTCCATAACAGTGTCGGGTGGAGCGACATGCACACAACACCAGTCATCAAAGCCTCCCACCGTAGACCTGAGTTGCCTGCACTCCACAGACCATAACAGTGTCGGGTGGAGATGGCATGCACACAACACCAGTCATCAAAGCCTCCCACCCGTAGACCTGAGTTGCCTGCACTCCACAGTCCATGACAGTGTCGGGTGGAGACGGCATGCACACAACACCAGTCATCAAAGCCTCCCACCCGTAGACCTGAGTTGCCTGCACTCCACAGACCATAACAGTGTCGGGTGGAGACGGCATGCACACAACACCAGTCATCAAAGCCTCCCACCCACCTGGTTGCCTGCACTCCACAGCCATGACAGTGTCGGGTGGGGGCAGCACACAACACCAGTCATCAAAGCCTCCCACCCGAGACCTGAGTTGCCTGCACTCCACAGACCATAACAGTGTCGGGTGGAGACGGCATGCACACAACACCAGTCATCAAAGCCTCCCACCCGTAGACCTGAGTTGCCTGCACTCCACAGACCATAACAGTGTCGGGTGGAGACGGCATGCACACAACACCAGTCATCAAAGCCTCCCACCCGTAGACCTGAGTTGCCTGCACTCCACAGACCATAACAGTGTCGGGTGGAGACGGCATGCACACAACACCAGTCATCAAAGCCTCCCACCCGTAGACCTGAGTTGCCTGCACTCCACAGACCATAACAGTGTCGGTGGAGGTGCACACACACCAGTCATCAAAGCCCCACCGACCTGGTTGCTGCACTCCACAGACCATAACAGTGTCGGGTGGAGCGGCATGCACACAACACCAGTCATCAAAGCCTCCCACCCGTAGACCTGAGTTGCCTGCACTCCACAGACCATAACAGTGTCGGGTGGAGACGGCATGCACACAACACCAGTCATCAAAGCCTCCCACCCGTAGACCTGAGTTGCCTGCACTCCACAGACCATAACAGTGTCGGGTGGAGACGGCATGCACACAACACCAGTCATCAAAGCCTCATTTACTCATCACTTTTGGATCAGTGGAAAGAAACTTATTCCCAACTTTCAAGTTCCGGATGAAGTCTACATTCTGACCCCCACAGCTAAATGCCAAACTTCTTATAAAGCATATCATTAACCCATTAGACCCCACAACGGCCGCGGCCGGCCTCTCTGTGCAGTCCTGTAATGGCCGCCGCCGGCCGCATACAGGACCCACTATTTAAAAAAATCCTGGCGAATAACTACTGAACTAAACGCTACCAAATTTTGCCACACCCTAGCGGATACATTTTGCAACAACAACAGCTCGTTACATGCATGTGTTGCCCTTTCGGAAATCTTGATTTTCATAAGTTTTGTTCACACTATCTTGAAAATTTTTATATGTATATTTGTCATGATAAAATATGGTGTAACCTGTAAAATAACCATCAGAATTTGATGATGTTTTTATTGGTGCAAAACTAACACATATAGCTACATTTTCTTTGCTGAGTTGCATAGGATTATAGCATGGGATCATTGTCAAATGTCAGTCGCAACTTTCAATGTTTTAACAAATGTACTATTTTGTCTTTGCAAATTGTGATCAAATGTCAACATTTTATTAATATATCCTATTTCTATGTATACATGCATGTGGAGAAATTACTACTCTTCAAAATAAACACAACTTGTAATTGTCAATATTGAATAGTTTTTTTTCTACAGATTTTTTAACACAAGGAGGTAAAATCGCTCGAAATTTGCCAGAAATCCTGGGAACATGGTGGCATGTTTGAATAAAATCCTGGGGCCTAATGGGTTAAATAATGTAAGTAAGCAAATAATAATCTTGTACAAAATAATTTATATTAAGTATTCTTTTGAAATTTTTTATCAATTCTTTTTGACTGTCTCCGTCTAAGTTCTGATGATTTCTGACTTGTTTGCAGGTGAAACTGAAGGACATGACAACTCGAGAGACCCTCAAGTTTGACTTCAACTGCTGGCTGTCTCTGAAGCACACTGACGCAACAGTCATGAGAGAACTTCCGGCAGTGCGACCGGCACAGGATGTGTTGCCAGGTAACTGGAAGAAGTAATGGTAGCAGTGTTGTGGTGATGAATTATTCCAGTAGCATTCCGTGTAGTCAGACATTAAAAGTCCATGGTATCAGGGATGACATAATCGACTGGATAGAAAATGGCTGACTGACAGAAGACAGCGTGTTGTAGTAGCTGGAGAGGTTTCAAATTGGAAATCAATCAGTATTAGGGCCTTTATTATTCTTAATATATGTATATACATACATACATACATACATACATACATACATACATACATACATACATACATACATACATACATCCATACATACATACATACATACATATATATCAATGACCTGGATGATAATATAATGAATAACTTACTGAAATTTACGGATGAGACACAAAAATGTTTAGAAAGGTTAAAAATGATGGTGATAAACAACATTTACAAATTGATCTAGACAAATTAGTTCAATGTTCGAAAAAATGGCAGATATTACTCAATTTTGGGAAATGTGTATGCCTACATACAGGACACGGGAACATGGATGTTAACTATAAAATGGGAGATATGTTCTAGGTACTACCATAAAAGAAAAGAACTTAGGAGTAACAATGATATGAAAGTTTCAGAGCAGTGTCATATTGCAACTTCATATAAGGAAAAACCTCTGTATAAAGCAATAGTTTGGCCTCATTTAGAGTACTGTATAAAAGCTTGGAGACCATATCGGAAAAGGATATAGGTACACTTGAATGAATACAGAGGAGAGCATCTAAAATGATTCCTAGAACTGAGAGACCTTAGTTTTGAAGAACACCTAAAAATATGGTTTAACAATCCTAGAGACAAGGAGGTTAAGAGGAGATAAAATTTAAGTTTTTATGATATTGAATGGGTATGAAAATATTGATAGAATTTTTTTTGAGATTGTAGAACTAGAGGACATGAGGTAACATTAGTAAAAGATCAGTGTAGATTGGACATCAAGAAGTGCTCATTCTCACAGAGAACAATAAATGAACGGAACAAATTATCTTCAGATTGTGTAAATGCTAGCAGCATGAATATTTAAAAAAAGAAAGTTGACACATATTTTGGGAGAGTAGATTACACATAGATGAAAAAATTGTGGATGCTCAATAAGCCAATGGCTTCCTTGTCCACTTGCCATCTGGGCCTTTGCCTTGGATATTCAATCTCGGAAATGTGGAATTTACTGGTCTTCTTGTTTGCGCCATCTAGTGGTGAAGTACCAGGTGCTGGTTCACACGGGTGAACTGACAGGGGCAGACACTGACGCCAACGTCTATGTCACCCTCTATGGAGAGAGGGGTGACTCGGGAAAGAGGCGACTTATCTACTCCAATAACCCCGTCAACTTCAGGGAAGGCCAGGTAGAGTGAGCTCATTAAATCTGTGTCTGCTATTGAACAGGGCACATGAACTATTCAGTCTACACAAAGTATTAACATCACAGTAACAAAACACATTAGTTGATTTGGATTCTGTTTGGAATACTCTGGCATCCTATTTCATCTAGGATTCCTAAAATTAGGATAAAAAAGGTTGACAAAAATATGCCATGTGAAGCCAGTGAGATACATTTGACTAATGACTTGGGCATGTGGACTCCATTTCTACTGGTGCATTTCAATGTTAGTTACAAAGGACGTTTCTGTCATATTCGTTGTTTACCAGCGTTGTTGCTTGAACAATTAAAATGACACGTTAATCCTGTTTGCAATCTTCATTGTAAATTGATCAATTTATATATTTAATTTTCACTATTACTTTGGTATGAATGGCTTGTGAATGATTTTGTTTGTATCATTGCCTCCAGGTGGATGTGTTTGAAGTGGAGGCTGTCTCATTGGGTCGAGTCAACCATTGCATTGTGGGTCATGATGGAGACGGGATTGGAGAGGGATGGTATCTCAACGAGATTCTGGTCCGTGAAGGTCCAGAAGCCACGCACGAATACGTCTTCCCCTGTTGTAGGTCTGTAATCATTGTTATAACTTATATTGCTGATTACACAGAATTCATCCATTACAGATCATGGAATTTTTAACCAAGACAAAAATCATAGCTGCCCATTTCACTGAAATTGGATATTTTTCAATATCCCTGTCCTACTGACCAGTCCTGGAATGCTTGAGAGAATATACCATGTTGACACACCTTTAAAAACTTAGTCTAGAGTGACCAAATCTTCAAGGAACTTATTTTGTAGTAGAACATATTGGCACTTCCATTCATTGGTTTACATCAACATCATTTAATTACATATATATATATATATATATATATATATATATATATATATATATATACATACATATACATATACATATACATATACATATACATATACATATACATATACATATACATATATATATATATACCGTATTCATCCTAATAAGTGTACATGCTGTATTAAACGTACACCCCATTGTTTGTGAGTCCAGGTTGTGTCACTTGCGTGTCCCAACTTCGTGCATTGCTCAGTTCCATGACAATGAAGCATCATACAGAAATTAGGAATTTATTTAGCCTTGCATACGCAAATCATGAAATCAGGCAACTCGAATATAATTTCCACTCCATCTACAACGACAGACAAACTTTCACTCCTATCAAATATTGCCAATATCAGCAGACCTTGCAGTGCTCTAGTATCCTTTTGACCATCCGTGAATGTATAATTGTCTGGCAATACCAAGCAACATGCATAGGTAGTCTTAGTAACCATGAATGGTTGACTGAAATGTTCATGTGTCAAATTCGAAGCGATACACATACTCGACGTACGCCATTAGCACGCTCGCGTGGCAAGACAAGACAACCATGGTGCCATCTAGCAAGTCTACTGTATGGAGGGTAGTAAGAGACGTACGCCATTAGCATGCTCGTGTGGCAAGACAAGACAACCATGGTGCCATCTAGCAAGTCTACTGTATGGAGGGTAGTAAGGGACGTACGTCATTAGCATGCTCGTGTGGCAAGACAAGACAACCATGGTGCCATCTAGCAAGTCTACTGTATGGAGGGTAGTAAGGGACGTACGTCATTAGCATGCTCGTGTGGCAAGACAAGACAACCATGGTGCCATCTAGCAAGTCTACTGTATGGAGGGTAGTAAGAGACGTACGTCATTAGCACGCTCGCGTGGCAAGACAAGACAACCATGGTGCCATCTAGCAAGTCTACTGTATGGAGGGTAGTAAGGGACGTACGTCATTAGCACGCTCGCATGGCAAGACAAGACAACCATGGTGCCATCTAGCAAGTCTACTGTATGGAGGGTAGTAAGGGACGTATGCCATTAGCATGCTCGTGTGGCAAGACAAGACAACCATGGTGCCATCTAGCAAGTCTACTGTATGGAGGGTAGTAAGGGACGTACGTCATTAGCATGCTCGTGTGGCAAGACAAGACAACCATGGTGCCATCTAGCAAGTCTACTGTATGGAGGATAGTAAGAGACGTACGCCATTAGCATGCTCGCATGGCAAGACAAGACAACCATGGTGCCATCTAGCAAGTCTACTGTATGGAGGGTAGTAAGAGACGTACGTCATTAGCACGATCGCGTGGCAAGACAAGACAACCATGGTGCCATCTAGCAAGTCTACTGTATGGAGGGTAGTAAGGGACGTACGTCATTAGCACGCTCGCATGGCAAGACAAGACAACCATGGTGCCATCTAGCAAGTCTACTGTATGGAGGGTAGTAAGGGACGTATGCCATTAGCATGCTCGTGTGGCAAGACAAGACAACCATGGTGCCATCTAGCAAGTCTACTGTATGGAGGGTAGTAAGGGACGTACGTCATTAGCATGCTCGTGTGGCAAGACAAGACAACCATGGTGCCATCTAGCAAGTCTACTGTATGGAGGATAGTAAGAGACGTACGCCATTAGCATGCTCGCATGGCAAGACAAGACAACCATGGTGCCATCTAGCAAGTCTACTGTATGGAGGGTAGTAAGGGACGTACGTCATTAGCATGCTCGTGTGGCAAGACAAGACAACCATGGTGCCATCTAGCAAGTCTACTGTATGGAGGGTAGTAAGGGACGTACGTCATTAGCATGCTCGTGTGGCAAGACAAGACAACCATGGTGCCATCTAGCAAGTCTACTGTATGGAGGATAGTAAGGGACGTACGCCATTAGCATGCTCGCATGGCAAGACAAGACAACCATGGTGCCATCTAGCAAGTCTACTGTATGGAGGGTAGTAAGGGACGTACGTCATTAGCATGCTCGTGTGGCAAGACAAGACAACCATGGTGCCATCTAGCAAGTCTACTGTATGGAGGGTAGTAAGGGACGTACGTCATTAGCACGCTCGTGTGGCAAGACAAGACAACCATGGTGCCATCTAGCAAGTCTACTGTATGGAGGATAGTAAGAGACGTACGCCATTAGCATGCTCGCATGGCAAGACAAGACAACCATGGTGCCATCTAGCAAGTCTACTGTATGGAGGGTAGTAAGGGACTACTTAGTATTTATTCCATTGCAACAGAACAACTGAGCAGTGGAAAAAACATTATTTTACTCACTGTACCGTATGTCATAAAGTGCCATTGTTGGATTAGGTGTGTATTGGTGGGGCCTGCTGCGCATTGCTAAGTTTATGTAGCAAGAGAAAACAAAACAAATATGGTTGGTAAAATGGCAATGCCCTTTAATTACATAAAGTAAAACAGTGATATGCATGACAATGGGCATTGCCGACGACCTAACTAGATATAAAAAGCAATTCCCCTATCCTAGTAACAAAGAGTTGAACATATCGGTCGATGGGGATTGCCAAAAATTTACTAGCTAAGCGTAATAAATGTGGGGCCCAGAAACCACCACCACTGTAGATCCAACAAAATCGGCACTTGTGAAGGAGAAGTTGGGGAAGGAGGGTGGGAAAACTTAACAAACGAGCGACGAAGTAGACACTGCTTCCGTGAGCGGCCAGTGATTGAAGTCTGCTGGCTGGGTCGCTCTAGCAGTGATGTGATGTCGCCTTGCCGCTTAGCGCTGTGACACCAAATAAGGAGATGTGTTATGTGTACCGTTAGCGTCCCGTTACCTGACACCGATCCGATGCATTCCAGACTAGCGACAAGGGTGGGCCGTCTAACCCCTGTACATAGGCAGGAACATTGCGTAAAAGGTATTATAATTCATGCTGTATTAAATACTGATTTTACTCACTGTACCGTATGTCATAAAGTGCCATTGTTGGATTAGGTGTGTATTGGTGGGGCCTGCTGCGCATTGCTAAGTTTATGTAGCAAGAGAAAACAAAACAAATATGGTTGGTAAAATGGCAATGCCCTTTAATTACATAAAGTAAAACAGTGATATGCATGACAATGGGCATTGCCGACGACCTAACTAGATATAAAAAGCAATTCCCCTATCCTAGTAACAAAGAGTTGAATATATCGGTCGATGGAGATTGCCAAAAATTTACTAGCTAAGCGTAATAAATGTGGGGCCCAGAAACCACCCGTACAAACCCCACACAAAGCGGCAGTGGAAAAAACATTATTTTCATGATAGAAAATAAAATAAGTGGAATATAATAAACACCATTGAATTGAAAGAAGTAACGAACACTACTGAATTGAAAAATAGTTATAAGTTAACCACTGAAACTCATTGTATGCTTCATTTAAAATAAGTACCGAATAAGAATCTTCAGAAAACCCAAGTTCAGCAATGCACCAAAACAAGAGGGTTAGACAGTTCTAGTCATTTTAACAATTCCAGTTGTAAACAGTGGGATTGGTACGCTGATGAGCTATGGACTATAAGCGAGTTTAAACAGGTGGGTTTTTAGTTGATGGCAAAATGTTACTATATTTCCGGCTGACTTAACACTAATAATAACGGGAAGTGTGTTCCACAGATCTAGTCTATGGCATTCTGATATTAACACTAATACTAACGGGAAGTGTGTTCCACAGATCTAGTCTATGGCATTCTGATATTAACACTAATACTAACGGGAAGTGTGTTCCACAGATCTAGTCTATGGCATTCTGATATTAACCCTGAAATTAATATATGATTGTGAGAGGTAGTTGCATGTCATTGTTTTGGACGGTTCTTTCGACAAGCACACTTAAATTACGTCACTGACTTAGTACCAATGACAACGTGGTTTCTTCAGTCATTGGTTCTACATCGTCATCGCCGATCGCCATTAGTCAGCTGCATGCTCTGGGCCGCACGCCATTATTAGAACGAATTTCATGATATTTTTTCGTGTTAAAATTTGTTTAAGCATACTGTACGCTTTCTAGAACGAATACGGTATATATATATATATATATATATATGTATATTTATACTGAAAGTTAAGAGTGACATGAATGAATAGTTTGTGGTTTGTGTTCTTTCAGGTGGCTAGACACGGGCATGGATGATGGGCACATCACTCGCTCCCTTGAGCCAATCGGTGAGATTTCTGAAATAATATAGAATATCCTGACTGAAAGACACTGATGAATCTTTTATTGTGTTTGCTTGTTGCGTGGTAATACAAAACAAAATGGCAAGAAGCATCATGATTTCATTTACCACTGCACTGAGGTTTCAAAGCCCCACCTATGGCTTGACGTAACTGTGTTGCTACAAAATTGTGTCTTGGAGAAAGTAGACCCACAGAATACAGCTGAGCCTCATTATAACACAGTGGTTGCGGGTCCACAATTTCGGGCCGCGCTGTATGCGACACGCAATAGATGTTCCCGTATCTGCCACCAGGGAGCTGCTAAACAAAAGCAATCGCCTCCCGCTGCACCAAGTCCAAGAATGCTGTTGAAGCCACTCTGACTGTGTGTTTGCAGCACAGTATTATGTGACAATACACAGTTTATAGAGCTTGTTAAACGAGTCAACTAATATCAACGTGTATTATTTTTAAATGTCACACCCTGTTGAATCTTGAACTGAATAAAATACAATGTATATATATTGTTATGGAATAGACCTGCTACGATGATGATGTACTGGACCAATAGGCCTATAAATTAAAAATAATAACTTGTATCTGAGCAGCCGACACACCTACTATATAAGCTGATTAAACATAGAAAATGACAGTAGGTAGAATTAATAATTCTTTCACTTCATCTTTCATCTGATCTCGACCGAAGCATAAATCTGTGATGCACCATCATCAATTCATCGTTTCATATGCGGATGATAAATTCATATTTTTACGTACCTGTAGCGCCTTGGGTTAGGCATTTGGCATGTTGGATAGGACTGATTTTTATTTGCATAGTAAGAGTGCAATGTTTTTGCCAAAACTATACAGTTGATTTTTCTGAGTAAGACATATTGAAAATGTTTATGCCAGACCCCTGTTTCCATGGCAACAAACAAAATGTAGCATTTTCTTAGACAATTTCTTTGAGAATATGCAGGTGAAAACAACAGTCCAAACCAGATAACCATATCATTTTAAATTCCAGAGCGTTGTACTTTCTCTTTGCCAAAATGTAATTTCTTGTAAATGGTCACCAAAGAATTAACGATGACATTGATTACATGGCAGATACAAGCTTTCTCCATGAATAAAACTAATTTAGAGTATGTCATAGTTATAAATAAAAGTGAACTTTATTGATAGTAAACATACAAAGCTATTGGAATATGGAGGAATATTATTCTATTATTCTATTATTCTATTATTCTAGCTCCCCTCAACATAGGCAACTTACACATAGCGTTATGTAATGTTTTGGTTGAAATTATAATGGTTAAGATGCCTATGTTCCAGCATTCCAACCAATCTCTGGAACAGGCCACCTGTTTGAGGTGTACGTCACTTCGGGGCCTGAGTTGGAGCCACTGGCTGCTACATTTGTCGACCACGTTCCAAAAGACACTGTAATTGTCATCTACGGCGACATGGGTAAAAGTGAACAGCTCCCTCTGGTGGCTGAGGAAGATGACACTTCTTCTCCGGGAAATACACAATACTTCAAGGTAATTACAGCAGGGTTATAATAAAGTGTTTGAATACATAATATTAAAAGTGCAACTTTCTCCATTCTGTGTGATGTGCATAGCCCTTGTGTTTAACTCTCATAGAGAAGCAAGAGCAACTTTACCAATCGCCCGTTCAATGTGGTGGCTTAGTATGTATGCTGTTGTTACAGTTCAGTGATAAAATACTGTAATCACATATGGAAAGTTGGAAAGACAGAATTTTGAAGACGTCAGTCTGAGGCGGATACCTAATAACTAACATAATGTCCAACAGTCGAGCAACTCTAAGCAGAGAACACTACCAAAATTACCATTTTCATTGAAAGCTAATCACAAGAAATTTAATTAACCATCATGTATCAAATTTGTGATAATATTATTCCAATTCCTTGAGCAGAATTGTTGTTTTGCAGGTCTATGTGATGCAGGAAATTGGACAAGTGTTCAAGATACGACTTGGCCTCGCTGAGCAGCCAGATGTAGCCCAGTACTGGACACTAGACTCGGTAAGACTTCCTCAAATAACATCTCTTGCAAATTCCTAAAATGGAACATGGACTTGGAAGGTCATGTTTTTGACAATTATCTTTCCTGTCCAAATGTTTTCCTGTATAAAAAAACAGTTGTTTGCATTTGTTTCCTATGTTTTGTGCATTGTCGTGAGATCTTGTGACAAGTTGTTGATGTTTGCAGGTGAGAGTGAGAGACGCAGACAATGACAGGTTGTACAGCTTTGAGTTGACAGAACAACTCTTCAGTGGGTCCCAGGTGGAGGCTTGGAAAGAGATGCCAGTGAAGACGCTGGCCCAGGGAGGAGATGAGGCAGAAAGGAAGCCAGTCGACCCTCTCAAAGGTAACTCATGTCTGTGGCTGGAATGGGGAAGAAACAAAAGCATTTATAACCAATTTGATGACAATATGTGCCACAGAACTGGGCAGCGGGGGAACATTACAGCAGGAATAAGTACAGCCAGCAACATGGTTTGGGGATCTATTGTTTGTGCAACATTTGCTCTAAATTCTTGTCACAATTTTATTTTACTGGACCCAATATCTCTGTGGAAGAGCATCAGACTCTCACTTGACAGGATTAGTGTTTCAATCCTCTTGCTGTTGTACAAAGTCTGGGCAAGAAAACACCATTCCTACAGAGAAACTATGATGTCTTATACATTCAGAATGTGTTATTTGCCGTAGCTGAAGTAAACATTTGTCAACTTGTCTGTGCAGTGCATAACTACCAAGTGGAGGTGTACACTCGCGATGAACCAAACGCCGCCACAGACGCCAACGTGTCTATAACAATCGAGGGATTGAGAGGAGACACTGGCAAAAGGAAGCTCCTTGTGAGTCAGAATGGAAGCAAATTCCAGCCAGGACAGGCAAGTGACTAGGATATTCCTTTCTCATATTTGTGGTTCATTTCTAGGAATCTCTGACATAAAGAAACAAAAGCACAGAGTAAAGAAACTAGAGAGATTAATTTATCTGCAAATATTCGAGAAAACAGGATTTTTTAAAGTACTTAAAAAGTGGAATGTTTAATATTTTACAGTATTAAAGTAATTAAGTGAATTAATTAAACATTAAAATTTTTTTATAGTTGAAACGTATACTGTTTTCAATGTGGCACATTATTAAATAAAAAGTGACAATGATTTTCAGATGGATGTCTTCACAATTGAAGCTGTTGACATGATCAGCTTGATAAAGGTCATAGTCGAATATGAAGGTGAAGGTCAAGGGAAGGGTTGGTTCCTTGACAAGGTTGTCATCAAGGATTTGACTCACGCCGACAAGGAATTTGTCTTTAATTGTGCAAGGTATGTTTCACAGATATCCATCTGTAGTGCGATTCATTGGGGCCAGTGGCTCAGTGGTTAGAACAAGAGACTTTCATTTGAGAGGACTCGGGGGGTCAAGTCCACCTGTATCATTGTCTGTCACTCCACGTTGCCTCTAAATGAGTAGCTGGTTATGGACAATCTGTAGAGGTGAATAGTCTTCAAGCAGTAATGGCAGCATGGCTGAACACCTCCCAGAGAAGTGACATTAGCGTTGGAATGAGCAGGTCTGTCAGAAGGTAAAGTGTAAAATGCTCTGAGCGGTCGTGTGGATGGGATGGAGGGCTACAAAATAACTTCACTGTTTTTTTTATAGAAAAACGGGTTTTTTATAAATGGCTGATTACGTTGCTATGTAAATGGTATTTGTCAGTGTTCAATGCATTGACCACATCGTATCAGTAACATCTGTTTTTCTAATGGTGCATGTCTTCAGTTAATGAAGAATTATTTTATTTGTACAGAAAAAATTGTGTTTTGTCCATTGATATATCAGCAGACCTAGTACCAGTTAGAGTTGATTCCAACCATTTTCTTTTACAAGTTATTTAATTAGTATACACATTTTATCCTCATAGATGGGTGAATGTCGGTGATAATGACACAAAGGTAGAACTGGCGCTGGGTGACAATCCTCTACCACCAGAGAGTGAAGGTAAACTTTGGACTTCACATTCCAGTATTTATGCTGGCTATTAATTAACTGTAACATAGTAAGATGATCAATAGTTACTTGCTATTAATTAACTGTAACATAGTAAGATGATCAATAGTAACTTGCTATTAATTAACTGTAACATAGTAAGATGATCAATAGTAACTTGCTATTAATTAACTGTAACATAGTAAGATGATCAATAGTAACTTGCTATTAATTAACTGTAACATAGTAAGATGATCAATAGTAACTTGCTATTAATTAACTGTAACATAGTAAGATGATCAATAGTAACTTGCTATTAATTAACTGTAACATAGTAAGATGATCAATAGTAACTTGCTATTAATTAACTGTAACATAGTAAGATGATCAATAGTAACTTGCTATTAATTACCTGTAACATAGTAAGATGATCAATAGTAACTTGCTATTAATTAACTGTAACATAGTAAGATGATCAATAGTAACTTGCTATTAATTAACTGTAACATAGTAAGATGATCAATAGTAACTTGCTATTAATTAACTGTAACATAGTAAGATGATCAATAGTAACTTGCTATTAATTAACTGTAACATAGTAAGATGATCAATAGTAACTTGGTATTAATTAACTGTAACATAGTAAGATGATCAATAGTAACTTGGTATTAATTAACTGTAACATAGTAAGTAGATCAATAGTAACTTTCTGCTATCTGCATGTTACAGTTGCAACAGAGATTTTATTTAATTACACAGTGTAGAAACATGTAATTTATGAATTAGTTATTGCTTAAGATAATGCCTGTTTCTGCTTCAGGCCACCTGTTTGAGGTGTACGTCACTTCAGGGTCTGAGTTGGAGCCACTGGCTGCTACATTTGTCGACCATGTTCCAAAAGACACTGTAATTGTCATCTACGGCGACATGGGTAAAAGTGAACAGCTCCCTCTGGTGGCTGAGGAAGATGACAATCCTTCTCCAGGAAATACACAATACTTCAAGGTAACTGCTAAATATGATTACAGTTGATTGGCTCTTCTCTTTTGTTCTCATTTTTCTTGATTCTCTCAAACAGAAAGGCTTTAGAACAAAATCAGAAGTGGTCAACTCATAATGATATATAACACCAAAACAGCCTGTTTGAGTATTCCAGATTTTATGAGCCAAGTTGTTATTTTGCAGGTGAATGTAAAAGAAGAAATCGGAGAAGTGTTCAAGATACGAGTTGGCCTCACAGAGCAGCCAGATGTAGCCCAGTACTGGACACTAGACTCGGTAAGACTTCATGTAGTATCAGAGCAGTAATATATAGCCCAGTACTAGACACTAGACTTGGTAAGACTTCATGCAGTATCACAGCAGCCAGATGTAGCTCAGTACTGAACACTAGACTCTGTAAGACTTCATGTAGTATCAGAGCAGTAATATATAGCCCAGTACTGGACACTAGACTTGGTAAGATTTCATGCAGTATCAGAGCTATCAGATGTAGCCCAGTACTGGACACTAGATTCTGTAAGACTTATAGGGTAATTGAACGTGCCATTTTTCCAGCAGTTATTTACTTGCCTACAGTTTTTTCTCATATGCAAACCAGTTGTTCAAAATGATTTCCTAAATTCCGTTAGAATGATGTCAAGTTGAGAACATTGTGTAGAAGTTGTGAGTTGATTGAGACAAGTTGTTAATGTTTGCAGGTGAGAGTGAGAGATGCAGACAATGACAGGTTGTACAGCTTTGAGTTGACAGAACAACTCTTCAGTGGGTCCCAGGTGGAGGCTTGGAAAGAGATGCCAGTGAAGACGCTGGCCCTGGGAGGGGATGAGGCAGAAAGGAAGCCAGTCGACCCTCTCAAAGGTAACTCATGTCTCTGGCATAAATGGGGAAGAAGCAAAAGAATATTTACAATGAATGATATTAGTGTAGTGATGCATGGGCATAAAGGGAATTGCATCTATATACTGCTGGTCAATGACACGTTTAGCTTAATACATAACACCGTATTGCTCATGAGAATAAACATTTAAAAACAAAGACAGCTATGTAGGTATTGGAGGTTGCTACAATAAGGATAAGTAGTGTTTGCAATATAGATTAAGGTTTGCAGTTATTCTCGCACAAATTGGTAACTAATAACCATTAATAAACATAGGTATAATGAAAGATGATTTTTTTTAGAAGATAACAACTTAAATTTTAGGTTTTAGCCAAACTAAAGTAAACATTCATCAATGTATCCATGCAGTGCATAACTACCAAGTGGAGGTGTACACTCGCGATGAACCAAACGCCGCCACAGACGCCAACGTGTCTATAACAATCGAGGGATTGAGAGGAGACACTGGCAAAAGGAAGCTCCTTGTGAGTCAGAATGGAAGCAAATTCCAGCCAGGACAGGCAAGTGACTAGGATATTCCTTTCTCATATTTGTCTTTCTCTTTGCTTCATGAAGATGGATCAGATTAGAAAAGCAAAGATATCTCTATGAATTACAAAAGACAAGAGGACAGTAAAAACTGCTTAGTCATCAATGGTATGTTCCACAGTGGTCTGTTCCACATTACTCAGTCATTAAGTTTTATGTTGAATGATTTGACTTTCCACTGCTTCCAATGTCACAGTTTACAATAAAAAACCATGTCGACTTTCCAGATGGATGTCTTCACAATTCAAGCTGTTGACATGGTCAATTTGACAAAGGTCGTGGTTGGATATGAAGGTGAAGGTCAAGGAAAGGGTTGGTTCCTCGACAAGGTTATTGTGAAGGACTCTGCTAATGCCGATTACCAGTATGTCTTCACGTGTGGAAGGTATGTTCAACAGATATCCACAACACCTGTGTTAGGATAACTATTTTGTGACCTGCTAATTACTTTCATCCATAATGTGGTTAATTAACATGGCTACTATTTTTATAGGTTGTTTATAGAACTGGCAAAGACATTTGCTTGTAATGGCTGAGGTTGTAGCTATGTCAGATAAGACCTTTCTGTTTATTACATTTTTTATTAATTCATATTTAATGGAAATACAAACTTAATTGAACATGAATTTTCTTGTATCTATGCAAAATAACTTCGTTTTTGTCAAATAATGTATTGTAAACAATATCTGTTTGTGTTGATCTTAGCCATTTATTTTTTAGAAGTCATTTAGTTTGTAAACATCTTATGTCATGACTTTGTGCAGATGGGTGAATGTCGGGGACGCAGACACATCAGTAGAACTACCACTCACGGAGAAGGTTCCAGGTAAACTTTCAACTTAGCATTTTATTATTTGTCATTCTTAAGTTAACCATGACAGAAACATAGTCAGTACTTTCATGAGTTAGTTATTTGTCAAAACAGCCAGATGACATCTTGATACATATTATATGGAATGTAAATACCACAATGAATTGTTATGAGTGACATTATATCAATGCTGTATGTTTTTAATGACATTGTATCAGTGCTATATTGAATGACATTGTATCAATTCTGTACTGAGTGACATTTTATCAGTGCTGTGTTGAATGACATTGTATCAGTGCTGTATTGAATGACATTTTGTCAGTGCTGTATTGAATGACATTTTATCAGTGCTGTATTGAGTGACATTGTATCAGTTCTGTACTGAGTGACATTTTATCAGTGCTGTATTGAATGACACTGTATCATTGCTGTATTGAATGACATCGTCTGGGTGCTGTATTGAATGACATCGTATGTGTGCTGTATTGAATGATATCGTATGTGTGCTGTATTGAATGACATCGTATGGGTGCTGTATTGAATGACATCGTATGTGTGCTGTATTGAATGACATCGTATGTGTGCTGTATTGAATGACATCGTATGTGTGCTGTATTGAATGACATCGTATGTGTGCTGTATTGAATGACATCGTATGTGTGCTGTATTGCAGTTAATGGTGTTGCTTATTAGTTTTATGTGTTTAGTTTGTTCTTCAAGATAGTAACAATGTCTGCAATATGCAAATTGTAATCATTACAGAGATTCTGCGTTCATCAAAATAATTATGAAATAGATCAAGTTTTATTATCTATCAAGTAGTTATTGACAAAGACAGTTCATGTTTCTGCTTCAGGCCACCTGTTTGAGGTGTACGTCACTTCAGGGTCTGAGTTGGAGCCACTGGCTGCTACATTTGTCGACCATGTTCCAAAAGACACTGTAATTGTCATCTATGGTGACATGGGTAAAAGTGAACAGCTCCCTCTGGTGGCTGAGGAAGATGACACTTCTTCACCGGGAAATACACAATACTTCAAGGTAATTTTTTATTGGATTACAATGAATTTTTTTAATGGAAACTCTTACTATAAACATTTAGTCATATAAAACAAAGGTTATTACTGGGTCATTCTCCAAAAGGCATTTCAGGAGGAATTGGGAAATGACATTGTGCCAGTTGCTTAACCATATTCCTTGAGCAAATTGTTGTTTTCAGGTGAATGTAAGGAAGGAAATCGGAGAAGTGTTCAAGATACGAGTTGGCCTCGCAGAGCAGCCAGATGTAGCCCAGTATTGGACATTAGACTCGGTAAGAC
Source organism: Lamellibrachia satsuma (assembly GCA_033239005.1). Classification (NCBI taxonomy): domain Eukaryota; kingdom Metazoa; phylum Annelida; class Polychaeta; order Sabellida; family Siboglinidae; genus Lamellibrachia; species Lamellibrachia satsuma. The sequence continues at coordinate 828,687 of BSQZ01000007.1, forward strand.
TTCATGTAGTATCAGAGCAGCCAGATGTAGCCCAGTATTGGACACTAGACTTGGTAAGACTTCATGTAGTATCAGAGCAGCCAGATGTAGCCCAGTACTGGACACTGGATTCGATAAGATTTCATGCAGATTCGATAAGACTTCATGCAGAGCAGCCAGATGTAGCCCAGTACTTGACACTAGACTCTGTAAGACTTCATGTAATATCAGAGCAGCCAGATGTAGCCCAGTACTGGACACTGGATTCGATAAGACTTCATGTAGTATCAGAGCAGCCAGATGTAGCCCAGTACTGGACATTAGACTCGGTAAGACTTCATGTAATATCAGAGCAGCCAGATGTAGCCCAGTACTGGACACTAGACTCTGTAAGATTTCATGCAGTATCAGAACAGCCAGATGTGACCCAGTACTGTACACTAGACTTGGTAGTATTTCTTGCAGTAACACACAAGTTGTGATATCAAATGTTAGAACAATTTTGTTGCTCAATATTGATTTTTGGGACTAGGAAAATGTCAGTTTTATATTATTAATATTCATTACGTGGGGATCTATTGTATATGTTGTTTTATTGGAATGACTTCAAGTTGAACACAATGTGTAGAAGTTGTGAGTTGATTGAGACAAGTTGTTGATGTTTGCAGGTGAGAGTGAGAGATGCAGACAATGACAGGTTGTACAGCTTTGAGTTGACAGAACAACTCTTCAGTGGGTCCCAGGTGGAGGCTTGGAAAGAGATGCCAGTGAAGACGCTGGCCCAGGGAGGAGATGAGGCAGAAAGGAAGCCAGTCGACCCTATCAAAGGTAACTCATGTCTGTGGCTGGAATGGGGAAGAAACAAAAACATTTCCAACCAATTTGATGACAATATGTGCCACAGAACTTGGCAGCGGGGGAACATTACAGCAGGAATAAGTACAGCCAGCAACATGGTTTGGGGATCTATTGTTTGTGCAACATTTGCTTTAAATTCTTGTCACAATTTTATTTTACTGGACCCAATATCTCTGTGGAAGAGCATCAGACTCTCACTTGACAGGATTAGTGTTTCAATCCTCTTGCTGTTGTACAAAGTCTGGGCAAGAAAACACCATTCCTACAGAGAAACTATGATGTCTTATACATTCAGAATGTGTTATTTGCCGTAGCTGAAGTAAACATTTGTCAACTTGTCTGTGCAGTGCATAACTACCAAGTGGAGGTGTACACTCGCGATGAACCAAACGCCGCCACAGACGCCAACGTGTCTATAACAATCGAGGGATTGAGAGGAGACACTGGCAAAAGGAAGCTCCTTGTGAGTCAGAATGGAAGCAAATTCCAGCCAGGACAGGCAAGTGACTAGGATATTCCTTTCTCATATTTGTCTTTCTCTTTGCTTCATGAAGATGGATCAGATTAGAAAAGCAAAGATATCTCTATGAATTACAAAAGACAAGAGGACAGTAAAAACTGCTTAGTCATCAGTGGTCTGTTCCACAGTGGTCTGTTCCACATTACTCAGTCATTAAGTTTTATGTTGAATGATTTGACTTTCCACTGCTTCCAATGTCACAGTTTACAATAAAAAACCATGTCGACTTTCCAGATGGATGTCTTCACAATTCAAGCTGTTGACATGGTCAATTTGACAAAGGTCGTGGTTGGATATGAAGGTGAAGGTCAAGGGAAGGGTTGGTTCCTCGACAAGGTTATTGTGAAGGACTCTGCTAATGCCGATTACCAGTATGTCTTCACGTGTGGAAGGTATGTTCAACAGATATCCACAACACCTGTGTTAGGATAACTAATATTTTGTGACCTGCTAATTACTTTCATCCATAATGTGGTTAATTAACATGGCTACTATTTTGATAGGTTGTTTATAGAACTGGCAAAAACATTTGCTTGTAATGGCTGAGGTTGTAGCTATGTCAGATAAGACCTTTCTGTTTATTACATTTTTTATTAATTCATATTTAATGGAAATACAAACTTAATTGAACATGAATTTTCTTGTATCTATGCAAAATAACTTCGTTTTTGTCAAATAATGTATTGTAAACAATATCTGTTTGTGTTGATCTTAGCCATTTATTTTTTAGAAGTCATTTAGTTTGTAAACATCTTATGTCATGACTTTGTGCAGATGGGTGAATGTCGGGGACGCAGACACATCAGTAGAACTACCACTCACGGAGAAGGTTCCAGGTAAACTTTCAACTTAGCATTTTATTATTTGTCATTCTTAAGTTAACCATGACAGAAACATAGTCAGTACTTTCATTAGTTAGTTATTTGTCAAAACAGCCAGATGACATCTTGATACATACTATATGGAATGTAAATACCACAATGAATTGTTATGAGTGACATTATATCAATGCTGTATGTTTTTAATGACATTGTATCAGTGCTATATTGAATGACATTGTATCAATTCTGTACTGAGTGACATTTTATCAGTGCTGTATTGAATGACATTATATCAATGCTGTATTTTTTTAATGACATTGTATCAATTGTGTACTGAGTGACATTTTATCAGTGCTGTATTAAATGACATTGTATCAGTGCTGTATTGAATGATATTGTATCAGTGCTGTATTGTATGATATTTTGTCAGTGCTGTATTGAATGACATTTTGTCAGTGCTGTATTGAATGACATTGTATCAGTGCTGTATTGAATGATATTGTATCAGTGCTGTATTGAATGACATTGTATCAGTTCTGTACTGAGTGACATTTTATCAGTGCTGTATTGAATGACATTGTATCAGTGCTGTATTGAATGATATTGTATCAGTGCTGTATTGAATCACATTGTATCAGTTCTGTACTGAGTGACATTTTATCAGTGCTGTATTGAATGACATTGTATCAGTGCTGTATTGAATGATATTGTATCAGTGCTGTATTGAATCACATTGTATCAGTGCTGAATGACATTTATCAGTGCTGTGTTGGATGACATTGTATCAATGCTGTATTGAATGACATTGTATCAGTGCTGTATTGAATGACATTGTATCAATGCTGTATATAATGACATTGTATCAGTGCTGTATTGCAGTTAATAGTGTTACTTATGAGTTGTATGTGTTTAGTTTGATCTTCAACATGATGATAGTAACAATGTTTGTATTACGCAAATTGTAATGATAACAGATATTCTGTGTTCATCAAAGTAATTATGAAATAGATATGGTTATATTATCTATAAAGTAGTTATTGACAAAGACAATCCTTGTTTCTGCTTCAGGCCACCTGTTTGAGGTGTACGTCACTTCAGGGCCTGAGTTGGAGCCACTGGCTGCTACATTTGTCGACCACGTTCCAAAAGACACTGTGATTGTCATCTACGGCGACATGGGTAAAAGTGAACAGCTCCCTCTGGTGGCCGAGGAAGATGACACTTCTTTGCTGGGAAATACACAATACTTCAAGGTAATCTTTTGATTGGATTACAATTTATTTTTTTAAAGGGCCACTTTTGCTCTGAACGATTAGTTATATAGAACAAAGGTTATTTCTTGGTCATTCTCCCATACATATTAAGTTTCCCGGAATCGCTGGGAGACTCCCGGAAATCTATCAAATCTCCCGGTCTCCCGCACGGGTGAACAAATCTCACGTATTTCTGATGAAAGAAAAAATATTTTTGATTGTCAATCCCGCCATATACTCAAGCCAACGACAACAGCAGGGGTTATTTCAATTAAGTTTTGTGCAGACTGGACGACGGAGGCTTGGCTAAACAATATCCATGTGCCTTGCTTGTTGCATTGTTTAAAATATGTGTTAAATGAACTATCCTCCATTATCACTCATCGGTGTACAATTCATTAGGGATCATGCCTCAGTTAGACTTCCTGGTGTGTTACACACGAATGTAGAGCACAGTAATTTTAGATATGTGTAATAAGAAACATCATCATCTGACATAACTGCATTTGAGCAGACACATTGGTAAGTTTGCTGGTAGAACATGTTAGCAGTGTAACCGTGAATTTTTAGATGATTTAAATAGGCAGAAGGATTTTTGGCAATTTTTTCACCACAAGGCACGTGTGCATAATAATTTATGCAGAAATTGGTAAACATTGACGGGTATGGCATGTTTAGCCATTTTAAAAGAGTTAGAAATATGTAATTTTGACAAAACTCGACCAGCATGTCAATGAGATGATGACAATGGCAGGAAAGAAGTTTAAGAACTTTTTATGGTTCCGTTTTTTTATAATCGAGCAAAACATTAACATGGTCACCAATGGGAAACGTAACAATAGGTTAAACCCATTAATTATCCATTTAAATAATACCAATCAATACATCTCCACTTTATATGAGTTCAATTTAATTCATATATATGTTTGCTAATTGTCATAATCGGAGCACACAATGAACAAAAAACATATTTTTTTAATAGGTGTACAAAATTTAAAAAATGCCTCCATCCCCTAGGGTCTCAAATGCCTTCATCACCCAGGATCACATACTTTGAAGAAACTAAAATGCTTTAGTTCAAGCCCTGCCACTAAATATTATGTTAGTTCTGTGTGTAATAAAATATGATAGGTAAGGTAAGGCATTTTTGTAGTACGGCAATATATTTCACAAGTAGAACCAATTATTAGTAGATCATCTCAGTAGTAAACATGTTAGTTTATAATTACTAGTCCACAAGGAAATGTTCTACTGCCAAAGTGTCTACATAAATATGTCAATATACTATTTAATAGTACACGTGCAATGTATAGCGAACTAAAGCTGATCTATTTGTAATTTTTATGCGTGGCAGAGAATGTGAAATATTAAAATTTGTGCACAATTCTCTTACACACTGAGACCCTCCGATTTACAGACAATTCTCCGAGACCCCGAGACCCTCTGATTTACGCATAAATCTCCTGCATTTGCATTTCGAAACTTAACATGTATGTTCTCCGAAAGGCATTTCAGGAGGAATTGGGAAATAGCCAGTGCTAGTTGTTTTATCAGATTGCTTGAACCAAATTGTTGTTTTCAGGTGAATGTAAGGAAGGAAATTGGAGAAGTGTTCAAGATACGAGTTGGCCTTGCAGAGCAGCCAGATGTAGCCCAGTACTGGACACTAGACTCTGTAAGATTTCATGTAGTATCAGAGCAGCCAAATGTAGCCCAGTACTGGGCACTAGACTCTATAAGACTTCATGTAGTATCAGAGCAGCCAAATGTAGCCCAGTACTGGACATTAGACTCGGTAAGACTTCATGTAATATCAGAGCAGCCAGATGTAGCCCAGTACTGGACACTAGACTCTGTAAGATTTCATATGTATCAGAGCAGCCAGATGTAGCCCAGTACTGGACACTAAACTTGGTAAGACTTCATGTAGTATCAGAGCAGCTAGATGTAGCCCAGTACTAGACACTAGACTCGGTAAGATTTCATATGTATCAGAGCAGCCAGATGTAGCCCAGTACTGGACACTAGACTTTATGTAGTATCAGAGCAGCCAGATGTAGCCCAGTACTGGACACTAGACTCTGTAAGATTTCATGTAGTATCAGAGCAGCCAGATGTAGCCCAGTACTGGACATTAGACTCTGTAAGACTTCATGTAATATCAGAGCAGCCAGATGTAGCCCAGTACTGGACACTAGACTCTGTAAGATTTCATATGCGTCAGAGCAGCCAGATGTAGCCCAGTACTGGACACTAGACTCTGTAAGATTTCATGTGTCAGAGCAGCCAGATGTAGCCCAGTACTGGACACTAGACTCTGTAAGACTTCATGTAGTATCAGAACAGCCAGATGTAGCCCAGTACTGGACACTAGACTCTGTAAGATTTCATGCAGTAATACACAAGTTGTGACATAAAATGTTAGAACAATTTTGTTGCTCAATATTGATTTTTGGGACTAGGAAAATGTCAGTTTTATATTATTAATATTCATTACGTGGGGATCTATTGTATATGCTGTTTTATTGGAATGACTTCAAGTTGAACACAATGTGTAGAAGTTGTGAGTTGATTGAGACAAGTTGTTGATGTTTGCAGGTGAGAGTGAGAGACACAGACAATGACAGGTTGTACAGCTTTGAGTTGACAGAACAACTCTTCAGTGGGTCCCAGGTGGAGGCTTGGAAAGAGATGCCAGTGAAGACGCTGGCCCAGGGAGGGGATGAGGCAGAAAGGAAGCCAGTCGACCCTCTCAAAGGTAACTCATGTCTGTGGCTGGAATGGGGAAGAAACAAAAACATTTCCCACCAATTTGATGACAATGTGTGCCACAGAACTTGGCAGCGGGGGAACATTACAGCAGGAATAAGTACAGCCAGCAACATGGTTTGGGGATCTATTGTTTGTGCAACATTTGCTCTAAATTCTTGTCACAATTTTATTTTACTGGACCCAATATCTCTGTGAAAGAGCATCAGACTCTTACTTGACAGGATTAGTGTTTCAATCCTCTTGCTGTTGTACAAAGTCTGGACAAGAAAACACCATTCCTACAGAGAAACTATGATGTCTTATACATTCAGAATGTGTTATTTGCCGTAGCTGAAGTAAACATTTGTCAACTTGTCTGTGCAGTGCATAACTACCAAGTGGAGGTGTACACTCGCGATGAACCAAACGCCGCCACAGACGCCAACGTGTCTATAACAATCGAGGGATTGAGAGGAGACACTGGCAAAAGGAAGCTCCTTGTGAGTCAGAATGGAAGCAAATTCCAGCCAGGACAGGCAAGTGACTAGGATATTCCTTTCTCACCTTTGTCTTTCTCTTTGCTCAGCATTGATGGATCTTGAGTAGGAAAGCAAAGATATTTCTATGAACTGGCAAATACAAACGATAAACAGGACAATAAAACTACTTAGTGGTCTGTTACATATTATTGATTCATAAAATTTATGTTAAAAGACGTTGACTTTCCAGTTGGATGTCTTCACAATTCAAGCTGTTGACATGGTCAATTTGACAAAGGTCATGGTTGGATATGAAGGTGAAGGTCAAGGGAAGGGTTGGTTCCTTGACAAGGTCATTGTGAAGGACTCAGCTAATGCTGACTACCAGTATGTCTTCACGTGTGGAAGGTATGTTCAACAGATATCTACAACACATTGTGTTAGGAAAACCAATATTTTGTGACCTGCTGAATACTTTCATCCATAATGTAGTTAATTAACATGGTTACTATTTTGATAGGTTGTTTATAGAACTAGCAAAGACATTTGCTTGTAATGGCTGAGGTCATAGCTATGTCAGATGAGACCTTTCTGTTCATAATTTTTTTTATTAATTCTTATTTAATAGAAATATATAGATGTAACTGAACATGAATGTCTTGTAGTTATGCTATAAAACAATGTTTTTGTCAATTAATGTATTGTAAACAATATATATTAGTGTTGATTTTAGCCATTTATTTTTTAGAAGTCATTTAGTTTGTAAACATCTTATATCATGACTTTGTGTAGATGGGTGAATGTCGGGGACGCAGACACATCAGTAGAACTACCACTCACGGAGAAGGTTCCAGGTAAACTTTCAACTTAGCATTTTATTATTTGTCATTCTTAAGTTAACCATGACAGAAACAAAGTCAGTACTTTCATGAGTTAGTTGTTTGTCAAAACAGCCAGATGACATCTTGATACATATTATATGGAATGTAAATATCACAATGAATTGTTCTGTGTGACATTTTATCAGTACTGCATTGAATCACATTTTATCAGTGCTGTACTGAGTGACATTATATCAGTGCTGTACTGAATGACATTATATCAGTTCTATATTGAATTTCATTGTATCAGTGCTGCGTTGAATGACATTGTATTAATTCTGTATTGAATGACATTATATAAGTGCTGTATTGAATGACATTGTATCAGTGCTGTATTGAATGGCATTGTATCAGTGCTGTATATAATGACATTGTATCAGTGCTGTATATAATGACATTGTATCAGTGCTGTATTGCAGTTGATATTATTGCTTACAAGTTGTATGTGTTTAGTTTGATCTTCAACATGATGATAGTAACGATGTTTGTATTATGCAAATTGTAATGATAACAGAGATTTTGTGTTCATCAAAGTAATTATGAAATAGATATGGCTATATTATCTATAAAGTAGTTATTGACAAAGACAATCCTTGTTTCTGCTTCAGGCCACCTATTTGAGGTGTACGTCACTTCAGGGCCTGAGTTGGAGCCACTGGCTGCTACATTTGTTGACCATGTTCCAAAAGACACTGTAATTGTCATCTACGGCGATATGGGTAAAAGTGAACAGCTCCCTCTGGTGGCTGAGGAAGATGACACTTCTTCACCGGGAAATACACAATACTTCAAGGTAATTTTTTATTGGATTACAATGAATTTTTGAAAGGGAAACTCTTACATTTAGTCATATAAAACAAAGGTTATTACTGGGTCATTCTCCACTAAGGCATTTCAGGAGGAATTGGGAAATAACATTGTGCCAGTTGCTTAACAAGATTGCTTGAGCAAATTGTTGTTTTGCAGGTGAATGTAAGGAAGGAAATCGGAGAAGTGTTCAAGATACGGGTTGGCCTCGCAGAGCAGCCAGATGTAGCCCAGTACTGGACACTAGACTCGGTAAGACTTCATGTAGTATCAGAGCAGCCAGATGTAGCCCAGTACTGGACACTAGACTCGGTAAGACTTCATGTAGTATCAGAGCAGCCAGATGTAACCCAGTACTGGACACTAGACTCGGTAAGACTTCATGTAGTATCAGAGCAGCCAGATGTAACCCAGTACTGGACACTAGACTCGTTAAGACTTCATGTAGTATCAGAGCAGCCAGATGTAGCCCAGTACTGGACACTAGACTCGGTAAAACTTCATGTAGTATCAGAGCAGCCAGATGTAACCCAGTACTGGACACTAGACTCGTTAAGACTTCATGTAGTATCAGAGCAGCCAGATGTAGCCCAGTACTGGACACTAGACTCTGTAAGACTTCATGTAGTATCAGAACAGCCAGATGTAACCCAGTACTGGACACTAGACTCTGTAAGACTTCATGTAGTATCAGAACAGCCAGATGTAGCCCAGTACTGGACACTAGACTTGGTAGTATTTCTTGCAGTAACACACAAGTTGTGACATCAAATGTTAGAACAATTTTTATGCTCAATATTGATTTTTGGGACTAGGAAAATGTCAGTTTTATATTATTAATATTCATTACTTGGGGATCTATTGTACATGCTGTTTTATTAGAATGACTTCAAGTTGAACACAATGTGTAGAAGTTGTGAGTTGATTGAGACAAGTTGTCTCAAGTCTCAAGTCTCAAGTGGTTTACTCCAAACAGCCCAAACTTGGGCTAACGCAGGAGTTTGTGGTGGACTGTGCGCATGCGCTGTGGGTGGTACATTCATCATTAATGTTGCTGAAATGGTTTTTATTTGATAGTTTTATTTATTTTATGTATAGGATGTTTAACGAAATTTTTTAATAGGTTGGTTGTGTGTATGGACACTGTCGCTGCCTTGCCACATGCACACATAGACAGTCTCCATACCCACACCCTGGATAAATTTACGCTGAGCACTGTGTTTTAAAGGCAGTTTAGGTGAGGAGGTGTGGTGAAAGGGAGTTCCATAATAGCTTCTTGAAATGATTTTGGGTTTTTTATGTTGGTAATTTTTGATGGAATCATATTCCATATGCGAATGGCTCTGGGATAAAATGAAAAGACCATTGCATTTATACGACACTTGGGGGCTATGTATTGTCCACGGGTTCGAGAGCGAGTTAGTAGACCTGAAGGGGGGGTGATCTCAATAATGTTGTTTAGAATTTTGTAGAAGGTAGTGGCTTGTTTGATAATGCGCCTTCGTTCGAGGGTTGGCCATCCAAGGGCAGTAATTGATGTTTGCAGGTGAGAGTGAGAGACCCAGACAATGACAGGTTGTACAGCTTTGAGTTGACAGAACAACTCTTCAGTGGGTCCCAGGTGGAGGCTTGGAAAGAGATGCCAGTGAAGACGCTGGCCCTGGGAGGGGATGAGGCAGAAAGGAAGCCAGTCGACCCTATCAAAGGTAACTCATGTCTCTGGCATAAATGGGGAAGAAACAAAAGCATTTGTAACCAATTTGATGACAATATGTGCCACAGAACTGGGCAGCGGGGGAACATTACAGCAGGAATAAGTACAGCCAGCAACATGGTTTGGGGATCTATTGTTTGTGCAACATTTGCTCTAAATTCTTGTCACAATTTTATTTTACTGGACCCAATATCTCTGTGAAAGAGCATCACACTCTCACTTGACAGGATTAGTGTTTGAATCCTCTTGCTGTTGTACAAAGTCTGGACAAGAAAACACCATTCCTACAGAGAAACTATGATGTCTTATACATTCAGAATGTGTTATTTGCCGTAGCTGAAGTAAACATTTGTCAACTTGTCTGTGCAGTGCATAACTACCAAGTGGAGGTGTACACTCGCGATGAACCAAACGCCGCCACAGACGCCAACGTGTCTATAACAATCGAGGGATTGAGAGGAGACACTGGCAAAAGGAAGCTCCTTGTGAGTCAGAATGGAAGCAAATTCCAGCCAGGACAGGCAAGTGACTAGGATATTCCTTTCTCACCTTTGTCTTTCTCTTTGCTTCATGAAGATGGATCAGAGTAGGATAGCATAGATATTGGTAAGATTTGGCAAATACAAGCAATAAAACAGAATGATAAAACTACCTTGTGAGTGGTGGATTGCATATTAACCTTCTTCTCCCCTGGTCCATCGTGGGGTGGAGGCCACTTCTCTTATTTTGTTCCACTCAGAAAATGAGTAATCTCCATCTGTCGTGATCTCCTGCCATTCTCTGCCAGTCTCAGTTGTTCACCTCGGCCCTTTCAAGATCTCTCTTACAACTGTCCCTCCTCATTCTTATCTTTGGTCTTCTCGTATCACTCTCTTCTGTTTTCCCTGCTCTCTTTTACAATCTTTCACAATCTTTAACAATCTTTTACAATCTTTCCTCACTCATTCTCTGTATGTGTCCTGCCCATCGCAGTCTGCTCCCCTTTATCTTCATTTTCAGGTGTGTCTTTATTTCAATCTCTTATCTTCATTCCCTCATCTTCCTTCAGTCATCTTATTTCACTTTACATATTCTCTGAACCCAGTTGTTCTGTGCCACCTCTAGCTTCTCCCATCTCCAGCCCAATATTAATCTTTCATTAAATGTTATATAATAAAGTGTTGACCTTTCAGATGGATGTCTTCACAATTCAAGCTGTTGACATGGTCAATTTGACAAAGGTCATGGTTGGATATGAAGGTGAAGGTCAAGGGAAGGGTTGGTTCCTCGACAAGGTCATTGTGAAGGACTCTGCTAATGCCGACTACCAGTATGTCTTCACGTGTGGAAGGTATGTTCCACAGATAGATACGACACATTTACCATGGAAAACTGATATTTTGTGACCTGCTAATTACTTTTATCCTAAAATGGTTTTATGGTACCAGTTTTGACAGATTATTTATAGAAATGGCAAAGACGTTTGTTTTTGTAATGCTGATGTAATAATATCAAATAAGATTATTTTCTTAATATAAAATATGTATGCTTAATTGAACATGTATGTCTTGTATTTATTCAATAAAACATTGTTTTGGCCAATTTATGTATTGTAAACTATACCTGTTGCTTTAGCCATTTATTATTTAGAAATAATTTAGTTTATATGCATCTTACATCGTCATGACTTTGTGCAGATGGGTGAATGTCGGGGACGCAGACACATCAGTAGAACTACCACTCACGGAGAAAGTTCCAGGTAAACTTTCAAATGAACGTTTTATTATTTCTGCCTGTCATAAATAATGTTCATGTAATTTTGTTGTCCAATTCTGTGTTGTTGTCCCATTGATTTAGCATTGATTATGAAACTTTTAAGACAATAAAATGTCTATTTGTGGTAAATGAAATGTATATATATAAAGTTGTATTCAATAACTTTTTGTGTTTTCTGCATTATGTCTGCTGTGTGATTGCATTACATGTAACGTAGATTTAGTGGTCTTGCAAGTTAGATCAGTTTGCATATTGTTAGATGTAGATACTAAAAAAAAAACATTCTATATTTCTGCTTCAGGCCACCTGTTTGAGGTGTACGTAACTTCAGGGTCTGAGTTGGAGCCACTGGCTGCTACATTTATCGAACACGTTCCAAAAGACACTGTAATTGTCATCTACGGCGATATGGGTAAAAGTGAACAGCTCCCTCTGGTGGCTGAGGAAGATGACACTTCTTCTCCAGGAAATACACAATACTTCAAGGTAATTATCATTTAAATGATCAGGAACAATTATCACTTGATGGTTTCAAGGCTTGTCTTCTACCTGGTGTGCATTCTTGGGAAGTAAACAAACTATTAGTAAAGAAATGTATGACTTGTCTTCTACCTGGTGTGCATTCTTGGGAAGTAAACAAACTATTAGTAAAGAAATGTATGACTTGTCTTCTACCTGGTGTGCATTCTTGGGAAGTAAACAAACTATTAGTAAAGAAATGTATGACTTGTCTTCTACCTGATGTGCATTCTTGGGAAGTATACAAACTATTAGTAAAGAAATGTATGACTTGTCTTCTACCTGGTGTGCATTCTTGGGAAGTAAACAAACTATTAGTAAAGAAATGTATGACTTGTCTTCTACCTGGTGTGCATGCTTGGGAAGTATACAAACTATTAGTAAAGAAATGTATGACTTGTCTTCTACCTGGTGTGCATGCTTGGGAAGTATACAAACTATTAGTAAAGAAATGTATGACTTGTCTTCTACCTGGTGTGCATTCTTGGGAAGTAAACAAACTATTAGTAAAGAAATGTATGACTTGTCTTCTACCTGGTGTGCATTCTTGGGAAGTAAACAAACTATTAGTAAAGAAATGTATGACTTGTCTTCTACCTGATGTGCATTCTTGGGAAGTAAACAAACTATTAGTAAAGAAATGTATGACTTGTCTTCTACCTGATGTGCATTCTTGGGAAGTATACAAACTATTAGTAAAGAAATGTATGACTTGTCTTCTACCTGGTGTGCATTCTTGGGAAGTAAACAAACTATTAGTAAAGAAATGTATGACTTGTCTTCTACCTGGTGTGCATGCTTGGGAAGTAATGGAATTATTAGTAAAGTAAATGTGTGACTTGTCTTCTACCTGTGAAATAAATGTTTGACTTGTGTTCTACCTGGTATGTATTATTGGGAAAGGAAAGTACACGTGTGACTTAAATTGTGGATTCATGGCCACAAGGGAGACCAGTGTTGTATACCTGGCTACCCATGGCCGCAAGGGAGACCAGTGTTGCATACCTGGCTACTTATGGCCACAAGGGAGACCAGTATTGTATACCTGGCTACTCATGGCCGCAAGGGAGACCAGTGTTGCATACCTGGCTACTCATGGCCACAAGGGAGACCAGTGTTGTATACCTGGCTACTCATGGCCACAAGGGAGACCAGTGTTGTATACCTGGCTACTTATGGCCACAAGGGAGACCAGTGTTGTATACCTGGCTACTCATGGCCACAGGGGAGACCAGTGTTGTATACCTGGCTACTCATGGCTGCAAGGGAGACCAGTGTTGTATACCTGGCTACTCATGGCCACAAGGGAGACCAGTGTTGTATACCTGGCTACTCATGGCCACAAGGGAGACCAGTGTTGTATACCTGGCTACTTATGGCCACAAGGGAGACCAGTGTTGTATACCTGGCTACACATGAATGTAATTGCCAGATGGTACCTGACAAGTATGGCCTGTTGTCATTGAGCTTTCCAGATTGTTTGAGCCAAATTGTTATTTGCAGGTGAATGTAAGGAAGGAAATCGGAGAAGTGTTCAAGATACGAATTGGCCTCGCAGAGCAGCCAGATGTAGCCCAATATTGGACACTAGACTCGGTAAGACTTCACGTAGTATCAGAGCAGCCAAATGTAGCCCAGTACTGGACACTAGACTCTATACGACTTCATGTAGTATCAGAGCAGCCAAATGTAGCCCAGTACTGGACACTAGACTCTATACGACTTCATGTAGTATCAGAGCAGCCAAATGTAGCCCAGTACTGGACACTAGACTCGGTAAGACTTCACGTAGTATCAGAGCAGCCAAATGTAGCCCAGTACTGGACACTAGACTCTATACGACTTCATGTAGTATCAGAGCAGCCAAATGTAGCCCAGTACTGGACACTAGACTCTGTAAGACTTCATGTAGTATCAGAGCAGCCAAATGTAGCCCAGTACTGGACACTAGACTCTATACGACTTCATGTAGTATCAGAGCAGCCAAATGTAGCCCAGTACTGGACACTAGACTCTATACGACTTCATGTAGTATCAGAGCAGCCAAATGTAGCCCAGTACTGGACACTAGACTTTGTAAGACTTCATGTAGTATCAGAGCAGCCAAATGTAGCCCAGTACTGGACACTAGACTCTATATGACTTCATGTAGTATCAGAGCAGCCAAATGTAGCCCAGTACTGGACACTAGACTCTGTAAGACTTCATGTAGTATCAGAGCAGCCAAATGTAGCCCAGTAATGGACACTAGACTCTATACGACTTCATGTAGTATCAGAGCAGCCAAATGTAGCCCAGTACTGGACACTAGACTCTATACGACTTCATGTAGTATCAGAGCAGCCAAATGTAGCCCAGTACTGGACACTAGACTCTATACGACTTCATGTAGTATCAGAGCAGCCAAATGTAGCCCAGTACTGGACACTAGACTCTATAAGACTTCATGTAGTATCAGAGCAGTCAGGTGTAGCCAAGTACTGAGTACTGGACACTAGACTCGGTATGATTTCATGTAGTATCAGACTAATAGGGTAAATGAACATTTTTTTAACAGTTATTTACTTGCCTACAGTTTGTTCTCATATACAGTTATTTACTTGCCTACAGTTTGTTCTCATATACAGTTATTTACTTGCCTACAGTTTGTTCTCATATACAGTTATTTACTTGCCTACAGTTTGTTCTCATATACAGTTATTTACTTGCCTACAGTTTGTTCTCATATACAGTTATTTACTTGCCTACAGTTTGTTCTCATATACAGTTATTTACTTGCCTACAGTTTGTTCTCATATACAGTTATTTACTTGCCTACAGTTTGTTCTCATATACAGTTATTTACTTGCCTACAGTTTGTTCTCATATACAGTTATTTACTTGCCTACAGTTTGTTCTCATATACAGTTATTTACTTGCCTACAGTTTGTTCTCATATACAGTTATTTACTTGCCTACAGTTTGTTCTCATATACAGTTATTTACTTGCCTACAGTTTGTTCTCATATACAGTTATTTACTTGCCTACAGTTTGTTCTCATATGCAAACCAGTTGTTCAAAACGACTTCCTAAATTCCATTAGGATGACTTCAAGTTGAACACAATGTGTAGAAGTTGTGAGTTGAATGACATGAGTTGTTGATGTTTGCAGGTGAGAGTGAGAGACACAGACAATGACAGGTTGTACAGCTTTGAGTTGACAGAACAACTCTTCAGTGGGTCCCAGGTGGAGGCTTGGAAAGAGATGCCAGTGAAGACGCTGGCCCAGGGAGGGGATGAGGCAGAAAGGAAGCCAGTCGACCCTCTCAAAGGTAACTCATGTCTTGGGCTGGAACTGGAGCCAGAGATCTACCTGAATGTTTGATTTAATTTTGGAAGTTGACATTTGGTGTAAATGTAGCTATGTAATTCCTAACAAATAGACAAATTAAAACCAAGCCAACTCAGTTATATACTCTGTTATGATTTACAGATTTAACATTCATTGATTTAACTAAACAATAGTCCTGGTCATTTACTCATTTGTTCACAACTGAAGCAACATTTAAAATTTGTCTTTCATGTGTTTGTTTTAAATATGCATATCTAATAATCTAAGCTATTTTTTTGAGTTCCTTATAATGAGTTTAACAAGATACAACAAGATTTCCCAAACAAGCCAAACGCCCAGATGGCAAGTGGACAAGGAAGCCATTGGCTTATCGAGAGTCCAACAATTTTCATCTACATTTAATAACCCGCCCTCCTGAGATATGTGTCAACCTTGTTTTTAAACATTCACACTGCTAGCAGTTACACAATCCATAGACAATTTGTTCCATTCATTTACAGTCCTCTGTGAGAATGAGTACTTCCTGATATCCAATCTACATTGAGCCTTTACCAATTTTACCTCATGTCCTCTAGTTCTGCTATCCTTCTTGAGTGAGAAAAACATATTTCTATCAATATTTTCATACCCATTCAATATCTTAAAAACTTCAATCCAATCTCCTCTTAACCTCCTTGTCTCTAGAGTTGTTAAACCAATCTCCTCATTCTTTTAGGCATTCTTCATAACTAAGGTCTCTCAGTTCTGGAATCATTTTAGTTGCTCTCTGTATGTGTTCAAGCGTATCTATATCCTTCTTACAATATGGTCTCCACACTTTGTATACAGTATTCTAAATGAGGTCTAACTGTTGCTTTACACACAGGTATAATTAGCTTGTTTCCTTGTGTGGTATGTTTCTCCTAATCAACCGAAGAATTTGATTACCCTTTGGTTCATATCAGCACTTATTGTAACTCCTAAATCCTTTTCTTTTACAGTAGTACCTAGAACAGTATCTCCCATATTATAGTTTATATCCAAGTTCCCGTGTCCTGTATGTAGGTATTTACATTTCCCTTTATTGAATAACATATGCCATTTTTCAGACCATTTAATTGATTTGTCTAAATCGTTTTGTAAATGTTGTTTATCATCATCAGTGTTAACCTTTCTAAACACTTTTGCGTCATCCGCAAATTTCAGTATGTTGCTTGTTATATTGTTATCCAAGTCATTGATATATATTAATAATAAAGGTCCTAATACTGATCCTTGTGGTACACCATTCAAAACTGATTTCTAGTTTGAAACTTCTCCATCTACTACAACTCATTGTCTTCTGTCAGTCAGCCATTGTTCTATCCAGTCAGTTATGCTATCCCCGATACCATGGGCTTTTAATTAAGCAGTAATCTTTGATGTGGCACTTTGTCAAAAGCTTTCTGAAAATCTAAGTAGATAATATCTACTGATGATCCCTTGTCTATCCACTTAGTGATTTCTTCCAAGAAAACATAACGTATTTGTTAAGCGTGACCCTCTTTTAGGAATCAGAGTTGAGATGAAGTTAATAATTTATGCCTAACAAGGAAGTCTAACATATGGTCTTTAATTAACCTTTCTAATAAGTTACAAATCACTGACATTAAACTGACTGGTCTGTAATTCTCTAACTTATTTCTCGAACCCTTTTTAAATAATGGTATGATGTTTGCTTCTTTCCATTCAAAAGGAACAACTCCCTCTTTTATTGACAAGTTGAACATTCTTGCAAGTGGTATACTGATTTGTTCTACTGTTTCCATTAGTAGTTTTGGAAGAATTCCATCCACTCCAGGTGATTTATTATCCTTCATTGCCTTTATTTTTGTTGAGTTGGTTGAATGCTGTGTTTCATCTGAATCCTTGTCCATGCAGTGCATAACTACCAAGTGGAGGTGTACACTCGCGATGAACCAAACGCCGCCACAGACGCCAACGTGTCTATAACAATCGAGGGATTGAGAGGAGACACTGGCAAAAGGAAGCTCCTTGTGAGTCAGAATGGAAGCAAATTCCAGCCAGGACAGGCAAGTGACTAGGATATTCCTTTTGCACATTTGTTATTCTTTTTCTAGGAATCTCTGTTGTTATGTGTTCAGTAGATAGAATAAGATAGAATTATCATTTCCAACATCATAACTTATCAACTCTTTTGAATAATAAAGCATATTGATTTTTCAGATGGATGTTTTCACAGTTCAAGCTGTCGACATGATCAATCTGACAAAGGTCACAATCGGACATGATGGTCAAGGTCAGGGGAACGGTTGGTTCCTTGACAAGATTGTTGTCAAAGAATCTCCTGAAGCTGATCAACAGTTCATCTTCAACTGTGCAAGGTTTGTGCCACACAGATTCAAGAAACTTGTATCATTTGTACCAAGCCAGAGAAACATTGTTTTTTACAAAATGCTAACTCTTTCAAAGTGTTAAAATAATGTCATGATTAGGGTGATGTTGCCACAAATCATAATATCTATCTATTTTGACAACTTAATTTTTGACAAGTGTCTTTATTTAATGTAATTATATTTGTTTAAAAATGCATACGTTCACCATATGTATATAATTATACATAATTACTTCTGCACACTGGTTTAGCTGTAGTGTTTGAGAAATAGTTTATTCTCATTCATTTTGTGTTGTGTGTAGGTGGTTGGATGAGGGAGAAGATGATCACTTGACGGAGAGAGAACTTCCTCTCACTGATAAGGTACACATTTAATTGATTATTGCCTGTAACCATTTGTGTGGCTTGTGAAACCAGGCTCTCCACAGGTAGTTATATTATCCACAGGTAGATAGAGTCAGTGCTGCCTTTATAGTTGAAATCGGTGAGTCCAAACGTAGGAATTTCCAAGCTATTTTTCTTTACCATGACTGAACATTCTAGGGTGGATTTTCATCTGCTACGGCAAGAGTTTGGTTGGGAATATAATGCTGTAATGTGTACAAAATATTTGGTCCTTGATAAAAAAGTCTACTGAATAAAATGTTTAGTGGTCAGGCTATGATATGCATTTGTGTCTACCATGAGTATATATTCATGGTCAACACAGTTACTGTACGTATCAATTATAGTACATTAAACATATTCTTCAAACTTGATGTGGTATGTACTTGGAATTGACTGTCTGTCTGCCTTTGTCATTGATGAAGGAATTAATAATAAATTGATCTAGGAAAATCAGAATAAAATTTTTTTTACCATCTCCAGCTTATGATCAACAGTCCATGCACTTGCTGTGTGTATCTAAAGGATTTAACAAGATTGCCATCCAAGGCAAAGGCCCATATATGTGTCAATCTTGTTCTTAAACATGTTCACGCTGCTATCTATAGATAATTTGTTCCATTCATTGATTGATGTGAGTGATGATTCTGAATGTAAGGAGATAAGTTGCTGTGTGTATCTACAGGATGATTCTGAATGTAGGGAGATAAGTTGTGTGTATCTACAGGATGATTCTCAATGTAGGGAGATAAGTTGTGTGTATCTACAGGATGATTCTGAATGTAAGGAGATAAGTTGCTGTGTGTATCTACAGGATGATTCTGAATGTAAGGAGATAAGTTGCTGTGTGTATCTACAGGATGATTCTGAATGTAGGGAGATAAGTTGTGTGTATCTACAGGATGATTCTGAATGTAAGGAGATAAGTTGCTGTGTGTATCTACAGGATGATTCTGAATGTAGGGAGATAAGTTGTGTGTATCTACAGAATTATTCTGAATGTAGGGAGATAAGTTGCTGTGTGTATCTACAGGATGATTCTGAATGTAGGGAAATAAGCTGTGTGTATCTACAGGATGATTCTGAATGTAAGGAGATAAGTTATTGTGTGTATCTACAGGATGATTCTGAATGTAGGGAGATAAGTTGTGTGTATCTACAGGATGATTCTGAATGTAGGGAGATAAGTTGCTGTGTGTATCTACAGGATGATTCTGAATGTAAGGAGATAAGTTGCTGTGTGTATCTACAGGATGATTCTGAATGTAGGGAGATAAGTTGTGTGTATCTACAGGATGATTCTGAATGTAAGGAGATAAGTTGCTGTGTGTATCTACAGGATGATTCTGAATGTAGGGAGATAAGTTGTGTGTATCTACAGGATTATTCTGAATGTAGGGAGATAAGTTGCTGTGTGTATCTACAGGATGATTCTGAATGTAGGGAAATAAGCTGTGTGTATCTACAGGATGATTCTGAATGTAAGGAGATAAGTTATTGTGTGTATCTACAGGATGATTCTGAATGTAGGGAGATAAGTTGTGTGTATCTACAGGATGATTCTGAATGTAGGGAGATAAGTTGCTGTTTGTATCTACAGGATGATTCTGATTGTAAGGAGATAAGTTATTGTGTGTATCTACAGGATGATTCTCAATGTAAGGAGATAAGTTGTGTGTATCTACAGGATGATTCTGAATGTAGGGAGATAAGTTGCTGTGTGTATCTACAGGATGATTCTGAATGTAAGGAGATAAGTTATTGTGTGTATCTACAGGATGATTCTGAATGTAGGGAGATAAGTTGTGTGTATCTACAGGATGATTCTGAATGTAGGGAGATAAGTTGCTGTGTGTATCTACAGGATGATTCTGAATGTAGGGAAATAAGCTGTGTGTATCTACAGGATGATTCTGAATGTAAGGAGATAAGTTATTGTGTGTATCTACAGGATGATTCTGAATGTAGGGAGATAAGTTGTGTGTATCTACAGGATGATTCTGAATGTAGGGAGATAAGTTGCTGTGTGTATCTACAGGATGATTCTGAATGTAGGGAGATAAGTGTGTGTATCTACAGGATGATTCTCTGAATGTAAGGAGATAAGTTAATTGTGTGTATCTACAGGATGATTCTGAATGTAGGGAGATAAGTTGTGTGTATCTACAGGATGATTCTGAATGTAGGGAGATAAGTTTGTGTATCTACAGATGATTCTGATATTCTGTTGTATCTACAGGATGATTCTGAATGTAGGAGATAAGTGTGTGTATCTACAGGATGATTCTGAATGTAGGAGATAAGTTGTGTGTATTACAGGATGATTCTGAATGTAGGAGATAGTTGTGTGTATCTACAGGATGATTTGAATTAGGAGATAAGTTGTGTGTATCTACAGGATGATTCTGAATGTAGGAGATAAGTGTGTGTATCTACAGGATGATTCTGAATGTGTATCTACAGGATGATTCTGAATGTAGGGAGATAAGTTGTGTGTATCTACAGGATGATTCTGAATGTAAGGAGATAAGTTATTGTGTGTATCTACAGGATGATTCTGAATGTAGGAGATAAGTTGTGTGTATCTACAGGATGATTCTGAATGTAGGAGATAAGTTGTGTGTATCTACAGGATGATTCTGTTGTATCTACAGGATGATTCTGAATGATAATGTGTGATCTACGAATGTATTGTATCCAGGAGATAAGTGGAGATAGTGTGTGTATCTACAGGATGATTCTGAATGTAGGGAGATAAGTTGTGTGTATCTACAGGATGATTCTCAATGTAGGGAGATAAGTTGTGTGTATCTACAGGATGATTCTGAATGTAAGGAGATAAGTTGTGTGTATCTACAGGATGATTCTGAATGTAGGGAGATAAGTTGTGTGTATCTACAGGATGATTCTGAATGTAGGAGATAAGTTGCTGTGTGTATCTACAGGATGATTCTGAATGTAGGAGATAAGTTGTGTGTATCTACAGGATGATTCTGAAGGAGATAAGTTGTGTGTATCTACAGGATGATTCTGAATGTAGGGAGATAAGTTGTGTGTATCTACAGGATGATTCTGAATGTAGGAGATAAGTTGTGTGTATCTACAGGATGATTCTGAATGTAAGGAGATAAGTTGCTGTGTGTATCTACAGGATGATTCTGAATGTAGGGAGATAAGTTGTGTGTATCTACAGGATGATTCTGAATGTAGGGAGATAAGTTGTGTGTATCTACAGGATGATTCTGAATGTAGGGAGATAAGTTGTGTGTATCTACAGGATGATTCTGAATGTAGGGAGATAAGTTGTGTGTATCTACAGGATGATTCTGAATGTAAGGAGATAAGTTGCTGTGTGTATCTACAGGATGATTCTGAATGTAGGGAGATAAGTTGTGTGTATCTACAGGATGATTCTGAATGTAGGGAGATAAGTTGTGTGTATCTACAGGATGATTCTGAATGTAAGGAGATAAGTTGCTGTGTGTATCTACAGGATGATTCTGAATGTAGGGAGATAAGTTGTGTGTATCTACAGGATGATTCTGAATGTAGGGAGATAAGTTGTGTGTATCTACAGGATGATTCTCAATGTAGGGAGATAAGTTGTGTGTATCTACAGGATGATTCTGAATGTAAGGAGATAAGTTGCTGTGTGTATCTACAGGATGATTCTGAATGTAGGGAGATAAGTTGTGTGTATCTACAGGATGATTCTGAATGTAGGGAGATAAGTTGTGTGTATCTACAGGATGATTCTGAATGTAAGGAGATAAGTTGCTGTGTGTATCTACAGGATGATTCTGAATGTAGGGAGATAAGTTGTGTGTATCTACAGGATGATTCTGAATGTGGGGAGATAAGTTGTGTGTATCTACAGGATGATTCCCAATGTAGGGAGATAAGTTGTGTGTATCTACAGGATGATTCTCAATGTAGGGAGATAAGTTGCTGAGTGTATCTATAGGATGATTCTCAACGTAAGGAGACAATTTGCTGTGTGTATCTACAGGATGATTATCAATGTAGGGAGTTGAGGGAAAGGCTCTTTGTTAATTAATACAATATGCTTTGACAAACACGAGACAACACTAGACAGTTGTCTATAATGGATGTATGTCTACACCAATGTTCATAGGTTTCACTTTATAAAAATATTGCTTTACTGATATTTTATCATCTGTTTTCAGTATTTTAATGTTTTATTAATTGAGTAACTAGTATTAACATGACCTTTGTGAAAACTGTGTTTAGATTTACACTTGTAAATTATTTAGGAAACTTAACTCATCTTTTACTAAAGGTTTCTCACATTAAATGTTACTTGTGCTTATCTGCAGAGCCCTGTCTAAAGAAGAGGGAGACCAGGGGAGAGGGAGCTCATCCCCAGGATAGGGAGCTCATCCCCAGGAGAGGGAGCTCATCCCTGGGGATAGGGACCTCATCCCCAGGAGAGGGAGCTCATCCTCAGGATCAATGAAAACAGACATTTCCAGAGGATAATAACCACAAGTAAAACTAAGTTGAAAGACGAGAAAGAATCTTGGTTCTGTTTTTTTATTTACCCTTTCATGATGGAGTTAGGACTAGAGACATAGGCAGTTGTAAGATGTAGTATTCTGATGCACCAACTTCTTCCTTATGTGCACTTGTGAATCAACATTCTAAGAGGTGACAGGCTGATGTCTGGATTCCTTATGTGCACTTGTGAATCAACATTCTAAGAGGTGGCAGGCTGATGTCTGGATTCCTTATGTGCACTTGTGAATCAACATTCTAAGAGGTGACAGGCTGATGTCTGGATTCCTTATGTGCACTTGTGAATCAACATTCTAAGTGGTGACAGGCTGATGTCTGGATTCCTTATGTGCACTTGTGAATCAACATTCTAAGAGGTGACAGGCTGATGTCTGGATTCCTTATGTGCACTTGTGAATCAAGATTCTAAGTGGTGACAGGCTGATGTCTGGATTCCTTATGTGCACTTGTGAACCAACATTCTAAGTGGTGACAAGCTGATGTCTGGATTCCTTATGTGCACTTGTGAACCAACATTCTAGGTGGTGACAGGCTGATGTCTGGATTCCTTATGTGCACTTGTGAATCAACATTCTAAGTGGTGACAGGCTGATGTCTGGATTCCTTATGTGCACTTGTGAATCAACATTCTAGGTGGTGACAGGCTGATGTCTGGCTGTTCGCAAAAAAGTATTTCACGAATCTTACTGTAATATTGTTATTTCATTAAGGCAATAATGTTGTAAAAGAAACTTGTTGGTACACTTGTCACCATTCTGTCTATAAGAGGTGTTGGTATTTGATATTGTAAAGGTGATGACAATTATTAAATGTACAGATATACCAGCACTGCACAATATTTATGTATATTGGTTATGCACACATTTCATGTGCCATTCTAATTTGCTCAAAGGAGGTTATCTGTGATCAACTTTTTTATATACAACTATATATGTAATTATAAGTAGAGAAACTATATATTTGATTTATTATCTGTTGAAGTTGATTGCATAGATTACTGTATTAGGATGTATTATTCTTTTTAAGTTGGCAGCAGAAATGGTTCTTCGTTTGATAAAGCATAGCACAGAATATATTCATATACATTATATAACAGAGGCTTTTTTATAGTTAGCATATTTCTCCAAAGGAAACAAATGAACCAAATCTGAATTAAGACAGTCTGTGAACATAATAATGGAGTTGTTTTATATAGAATATATAAACTATATTTTATTTTATTAGCTTTATATTTATATAGAATGTTTGATAACATAAGAGCTTATTGCACTTATAATGTTACCTTGTTTTTGTTGTATACTATACTGTGTTCTAACTTTCTACCACAAGCCATCCACAACTGGAAGTCTAGCTTTCTACCACAAGCCATCCACAACTGGAAGTCTAGCTTTCTACCACAAGCCATCCACAACTGGAAGTCTAGCTTTCTACCACAAGCCATCCACAACTGGAAGTCTAGTTTTCTACCACAAGCCATCCACAACTGGAAGTCTAGCTTTCTACCACAAGCCATCCACAACTGGAAGTCTAGCTTTGTGAGGTTTTTTAAAGTTGTAAGCAGTTGGCTTAACAGATATGAACACTGGCCTTGTCTCAATCTGGCAGTGTGGTTTGCCCAATGAATATAATATTGTTTTTATTTCAAACAATTAATTCATTATCTGTGATTTTTTCTGTCTTTATTGTTTCCCAAATGAGTTATGTAGTGTTGTTGAACCTATTATCACTCTTTGTTGTTGTTTATTATCACTCTTTGTTGTTGTTTATTATCACTCTTTGTTGTTGCTTATTACAATAAAATATGCATACTTTGTTAGACTTCCTGTTGATTACTTTCCAACCGAGACAGAATAAAAAGACGTCACAGAAAAGACATCTCACTGAGCGCAGTTCACATGTTGTAATCACCAGTTCACATGTTGTAATCACCAGTTCACATGTTGTAATCACCAGTTCACATGTTGTAATCACCAGTTCACATGTTGTAATCACCAGTTCACATGTTGTAATCACCAGTTTATACACAAGTCAGTAGTCACAGAAATGATATTCACAAATATGATAAATAGCAAAATATCACAGAAAAGGCACACAGGTATCTAGGAAGAATATTTCTTCCTGAAAATTCTATACAAGCCTGTGCATTGAAATAAACGTCTTGCCTGTGCATTGAAATAAACGTCTTGCAATGTTCTATATATAGAAAAAGATGTTTTTACTCAATGTTTCCTCCCCGAGAAAAGTTCCCTTAGGGTTAGATTTTATTGCAATGGTTAGTCAACAGCAACTGCCACATGCATATACAGTTTAGGGGAAAGCAGTGTTAGTTGAGCCATTTTTCATTCTTTTTGATGTCTAGGGTGCAATTATATTCATAAGTCAAAATCGTTTTTACTCGCATAAACCATGATTATTAGGAGATCATTTTATACCAAGATAATATATCTAGCATGCATAGATAATTTTATATAGCTGATTCAAATAGGGTTGGTAAGCTGGCTCAACTAACACTTGGTGTGGGGTAGGTTGAGCCATGGTGGAGCTGTAGCAATGGGAACAACACGTCTATGACAAGTCTACACACTCAACTAACACTTGGTGTGGAGTAGGTTGAGCCATGGTGGAGCTGTAGCAATGGGAACAACACGTCTATGACAAGTCTACGCACTCAACTAACACTTGGTGTGGGGTAGGTTGAGCCATGGTGGAGCTGTAGCAATGGGTACAACACGTCTATGACAAGTCTACGCACTCAACTAACACTTGGTGTGGTGTAGGTTGAGCCATGTTGGAGCTGTAGCAATGGATACAACACGTCTATGACAAGTCTACACACTCAACTAACACTTGGTGTGGGGTAGGTTGAGCCATGGTGGAGCTGTAGCAATGGGAACAACACGTCTATGACAAGTCTACGCACTCAACTAACACTTGGTGTGGGGTAGGTTGAGCCATGGTGGAGCTGTAGCAATGGGTACAACACGTCTATGACAAGTCTACGCACTCAACTAACACTTGGTGTGTGGTAGGTTGAGACATGGTGGAGCTGTAGCAATGGGTACAACACGTCTATGACAAGTCTACACACTCAACTAACACTTGGTGTGGGGTAGGTTGAGCCATGGTGGAGCTGTAGCAATGGGTACAACACGTCTATGACAAGTCTACACACTCAACTAACACTTGGTGTGGGGTAGGTTGAGCCATGGTGGAGCTGTAGCAATGGGTACAACACGTCTATGACAAGTCTACACACTCAACTAACACTTGGTGTGGAGTAGGTTGAGACATGGTGGAGCTGTAGCAATGGGTACAACACGTCTATGACAAGTCTACACACTCAACTAACACTTGGTGTGGGGTAGGTTGAGCCATGGTGGAGCTGTAGCAATGGGTACGTCTATGACAAGTCTACACACTCAACTAACACTTGGTGTGGGGTAGGTTGAGCCATGGTGGAGCTGTAGCAATGGGTACAACACGTCTATGACAAGTCTACACACTCAACTAACACTTGGTGTGGAGTAGGTTGAGACATGGTGGAGCTGTAGCAATGGGTACAACACGTCTATGACAAGTCTACACACTCAACTAACACTTGGTGTGGGGTAGGTTGAGCCATGGTGGAGCTGTAGCAATGGATACAACACATTAATATAGACTTATAGACGAATCACAATCAGTGTAGCTAACTGCTAATATGTTGCCTTGTAGATCTGATATCCCAATTTGCTAGGAAAAATGAATTCCTTGATGTATTTTGGGGAAAATAACACTCGTCTTCATTCTTTAACCACTGCTCATCTAACCCTCCCTTGGGCCTGGGATGGCTCAACTAGCCCCATTTCAACAACTAAAACTGCATCCTCAACTGATTTAGCCTATCGTGAATCCAGTTCGCTGATGGCCTAATACGTAGTGTATGAACAGCTTAAGTAATATCTGCCGTCGGTTTAGTAAAAAAATGCTTTTCTTTTTAAATCATCAAAAGACTTTGATCGTTCGATCAAAATAGTGGATATCCAAAATGGTAAACACTGTGTGGGTCAACGCTGATCATGGGCATGACTTCCATCCTCTTGCCCATCACATGACAAAGTTAAAAAATTTCACACAAAGAACAAAATCGTTATTTTTCAATATTTCTATTTTCACTTCAGTAAATGCATTATCTAATTTAATAGTTTGTCTGATGATTTCACAAAAACATAAAAGTTGCACAAATGACCTAGTATGTTGCAGTGGATACCAAGTAGGTTTGGTGTTTTGCATACTTAATTTGAAATGAGACTAGCAAAACCTTTAATTGATTCAGCACCTTTAAGCTTATTTACTTCTCATTAATGCACGAAGTGGTGTAAATAATATTCTTCTCTGTGCATAGTTAAACCATTTGTAACTGCACAAACAATAAAGTTTGGTCATAATCATTGATAGTTTACACACCAACAGCCATTAATGACAATTACCAAAAGTTTAAAAAACATCAAAAAACACACTTTTAGCTCACCTGTTCTGGCCCTTGTGACAAATGTAACCTATTATACGTCAATCGTGTTCTAATAACATATTCAATCACTGGGTCAATGTAACTGTTGCTGCTGTAGTTTCCTGGGAAACATGGGTGGCTCAACTAACCCAGTGGCTCAACTAACACTGCCTTCCCCTACATACACATGGCCAACCCTATGTAAGGGAAACATGGGTGGCTCCACTAACCCAGTGGCTCAACTAACACTGCCTTCCCCTACTTAACATGGGTGGCTCCACTAACCCAGTGGCTCAACTAACACTGCCTTCCCCTACATACACATGGCCAACCCTATGTAAGGGAAACATGGGTGGCTCAACTAACCCAGTGGCTCAACTAACACTGCCTTCCCCTACATACACATGGCCAACTCTATGTAAGGGAAACATGGGTGGCTCAACTAACCCAGTGGCTCAACTAACACAGCCTTCCCCTACATACACATGGCCAACCCTATGTAAGGGAAACATGGGTGGCTCAACTAACCCAGTGGCTCAACTAACACAGCCTTCCCCTACATACACATCGCTAACCCTATGTAAGGGAAACTTGTATTGCTATCCAGTAATGGTAATGCTCACAGGCATGTGTTCTGCCTGCCTGTCAACTACAATTATTACGCACTAAAAAACCATCCCGCAGACAGGATAACTTGGTAGTTTGTAGAAGACTTCCTAAATTAGAGCAAGATTGTGTTCAACTTCTGCTGGTGAATGAAGCAAAGCCCAACATACTCTAATATAAGACAATGTATGACTACACCAGCACAAGACAATGTATGACTACACCAGCACAAGACAATGTATGACTACACCAGCACAAGACAATGTATGACTACACCAGCACAAGACAATGTATGACTACACCAGCACAAGACAATGTATGACTACACCAGCACAAGACAATGTATGACTACACCAGCACAAGACAATGTATGGCTACACCAGCACAAGACAATGTATGGCTACACCAGCACAAGACAATGTATGACTACACCAGCACAAGACAATGTATGGCTACACCAGCACAAGACAATGTATGGCTACACCAGCACAAGACAATGTATGACTACACCAGCACAAGACAATGTATGACTACACCAGCACAAGACAATGTATGGCTACACCAGCACAAGACAATGTATGACTACACCAGCACAAGACAATGTATGACTACACCAGCACAAGACAATGTATGGCTACACCAGCACAAGACAATGTATGGCTACACCAGCACAAGACAATGTATGGCTACACCAGCACAAGACAATGTATGGCTACACCAGCACAAGACAATGTATGGCTACACCAGCACAAGACAATGTATGGCTACACCAGCACAAGACAATGTATGGCTACACCAGCACAAGACAATGTATGGCTACACCAGCACAAGACAATTTATGGCTACATCAGCACAAGACAATGTATGGCTACACCAGCACAAGACAATGTATGACTACACCAGCACAAGACAATGTATGGCTACACCAGCACAAGACAATGTATGACTACACCAGCACAAGACAATGTATGACTACACCAGCACAAGACAATGTATGGCTACACCAGCACAAGACAATGTATGGCTACACCAGCACAAGACAATGTATGACTACACCAGCACAAGACAATGTATGACTACTCCAGCACAAGACAATGTATGACTACACCAGCACAAGCTGTTGTTGTGGGCCAAGGCTGTGTAGTGTGGAAGCCTTGAGTACTCATGTAAAATTAATCAGAAAAAAAATCGATGAAAAAAAAACAGCAATCATTGTCAGAACTTTACACAAATAATACTGAAAAGATTGAAATGTTCCAACAGCCAAAGCAATGCATATTTACAACTAACAACAAAAACAATAATAAATAAGTATGTCTACAAATCATAGTAATGTAATCACATTAGAGTGGGTCAACAGAACCACCTGTCACTATACAGTCTGCCGATGGACCACTGCTCAGCTGCTACGGGTACTTCTCATGCCTGGGTTAATGGAACTGGCAAGACGTAGTTGGTCAACCTATCCAAGTGATACACAGTATAAAACGATTCTAAATACAAACTGAATATGTTGTTTCATGCCATGTTTTCTTGAGCCCATGCATGAGAAGTGGTTGGTGTACCAAGCACAATTTGGGCCCATAAATTCAAAATTAATATCTTTCTCATACTGACATTCTTTGAAATGTTATGCATACAATTTTCTGCAAGAAACTGAAGGTGTTTCACTCCATATTGTGATGCAATTTTTTCAGGTAATCTAGCCTGCTCATTGACCACCAAAAACAGAGGTACATATAATTGTAACCTCTTGAAATACCATCCAACATTTAAAAATGATGCCTTCTTGAAGAGAACCAGGTATATGAGAACGTTCTTAAATCCAACACTGTGTTTGCTGTCAGAAAAGTCACAACCTGATAATATATGAAAGTGACATAGGTATTAGGTAGAATTCTTGCAAAAATTAACACTCCAACCATGTATTATTATTATTTAAAATATTCACTTTAATACATATTGTCAAATATGTTTGATGAAACCAAAGCTAGGACTTAAAGTTTAAAGAACGTGCCTGTTACGAGCCCATATATCTACCTAGTAATCCTGTTATGAGCCCATATATCTACCTAGTAATCCTTATACTAAATCACACACTAAGTTGTCACATTAATATTGCTGACTACAAAAGCAGCTGACATTATTTACATATATCTAAAGCTTCTGAAGTTGCACTAGACTGTCTGGACTGTCTGGACTGCCTGGACTGCCTGGACTGCCTGGCCTGTCTGGACTGCCTGGACTTTCTGGACTGCCTGGCCTGTCTGGAATGTCTGGACTGCCTGGACTGCCTGGCCTGCCTGGACTGTCTGGACTGCCTGGACTATCAGACTGTCAGACTGTCTGGACTGTCGGGACTATCTGGACTGTCAGACTGTCTGGACTGCCTGGATTATTAGTTTTTGCATATATGTAGTCCACCAAAATAAATTTCATCAAGAATAAGGTTTATCACAGATTGTTAAAGCTGGTCCCTAGAGCCATCATAATGAGGACATCATAATAAGGATACAATAATTCAGGACATAGACTTTGCCAGGAATACACTTCCCTTGCGGCAAGTGATCCAGGCCGGCTCAACGTCCTCCCCATAGTAATCTCGCACTTTGAGCGTGCCTCGACACACAGCCACGATCTCTGCAAGGTGTGTGTCATTGATCTTGTCGCAGTACTCCAGGTCGAGCCACCGTAGACTTGGGGCGTAACTGGTGGAGCGTGTCACTACATAGGCTGCGTCAAATTCCTGAAGGGCAGACATGTTGAGAAATATAGTCATCCAGTGAAAATTTACTTTTTATGCGGGGAAAATAGTAAATACTGGTACATACAAATCTACAGGTGCCATAATGGCTTACAAAATACCTTGTCATGTGAATCTATTT
This sequence comes from Lamellibrachia satsuma, assembly GCA_033239005.1. NCBI lineage: Eukaryota > Metazoa > Annelida > Polychaeta > Sabellida > Siboglinidae > Lamellibrachia > Lamellibrachia satsuma. Next base: position 859,630 of record BSQZ01000007.1, read on the forward strand.
AAGTTGAAATGTTGTCCCTCTGTGACTAGATCAGATACAACACTGGTGAAATCAACATGTCAGCTAGTAGCAGATTTTACTAGGAATTCTTGAAAACTGCTGCACGTATTTTGTTCAAATTTGGCACAGGTGTGTATCTTAATGCAGACTAAACTCGATGTCTTTTAGCTTTAAGCATCGTAACCTAAAGTATCAATAGTATGTTTTACAACAAACCTTTAGCTTAGCTTTGAGCATCGTAACCTAATGTACCGAAAGTATGTTTTTACAACAAACTTTTCAGAGTAACCAGTCAAAAAACACTGTTCATATTATGTTCAAAATCAGCGTGGACGCACAGTTAGTTAGAAAATGTCACATAAATAGTAAAAACTTTACTCTGAATTAAAACACCACTGGCTTGTGCAGTGCATTATGCCTCCCAAATGTGAAATGTTTAGTAGAGCTGTGTGTTGTTTTGGAATCCTACCTCATCACTAGACAAGTGTTCAGTGCCACTTTCCTGCAGTACTTTCCTCTCATGGAGCTTCAAGCGCAGCAGAGCTTGACACTTCCTCCAGCGAGCCAGCCCTGGTAAACACCACAACTAGAGCAGTGACTGAAACAACACTTCCTCCAGCGAGCTAGCCCTGGTAAACACCACAACTAGAGCAGTGACTGAAACAACACTTCCTCCAGCGAGCCAGCCCTGGTAAACACCACAACTAGAGCAGTGACTGAAACAACACTTCCTCCAGCGAGCCAGCCCTGGTAAACACCACAACTAGAGCAGTGACTGAAACAACACTTCCTCCAGCGAGCCAGCCCTGGTAAACACCACAACTAGAGCAGTGACTGAAACAACACTTCCTCCAGCGAGCCAGCCCTGGTAAACACCACAGCTAGAGCAGTGACTGAAACAACACTTCCTCCAGCGAGCCAGCCCTGGTAAACACCACAGTTAGAGCAGTGACTGAAACAACACTTCCTCCAGCTAGCCAGCCCTGGTAAACACCACAACTAGAGCAGTGACTGAAACAACACTTCCTCCAGCGAGCCAGCCCTGGTAAACACCACAACTAGAGCAGTAACTGAAACAACACTTCCTCCAGCGATCTAGCCCTGGTAAACACCACAACTAGAGCAGTGACTGAAACGACACTTCCTCCAGCGAGCCAGCCCTGGTAAACACCACAGCTAGAGCAGTGACTGAAACAACACTTCCTCCAGCGAGCCAGCCCTGACAGAGCAAGTCTATGTGGTATGTATATGTCTGTGTGGTATGTGTATGTCTGTGTGGTATGTGTATGTCGGTGTGGTATGTGTATGTCGGTGTGGTATGTGTATGTCTGTGTGGTATGTGTCAGTATGTGTGGTATGTGTAAGTCTGTTACAGTTACAGCAGGCGCTGTACCACCAACCACTGACTCTTCAGGCACAGAACCTATCGTCTTTCGAGACAGGGAGGCCTATACATGTGTAAGTCTGTGTGGTATGTGTAAATATGTGTAAATATGTGTAGTATGTGTAAGTATGTGTAGTATGTGTAAGTATGTGTGGTATGTGTAAGTATGTGTAGTATGTGTAAGTATGTGTAGTATGTGTAAGTCTTTGTGGTATGTGAAAGTATGTGTAGTATGTGTAAGTATGTGTGGTATGTGTAAGTATGTGTGGTATGTGTAAATGTGGTATGTGTGTGTGGTATGTGTAAGTCTGTGTGGTATGTGTAAGTATGTGTAGTATGTGTAAGTATGTGTGGTATATGTAAGCATGTGTGGTATGTGTAAGTATGTGTGGTATGTGTATGTCTGTGAGGTATGTGTAAGTATGTGTGGTATGTGTAAGTCTGTGTAGTATGTGTAAATGTGGTATGTGTGTGTGGTATGTGTAAGTCTGTCTGGTATATGTAAGTCTGTCTGGTATATGATTATGTGTATATCTATGTGGTATGTGTATGTTTGTGTGGTATGTGTATGTTTGTGTGGTACGTGTATGTCTGTGTGGTATGTGTAGGTCTGTGTGGTGTGTATAAATACATGTGGTATGTGTAAATCTGTGTGGTATGTGTATATCTGTGTGGTATGTGTATATCTGTATGGAATGTGTATATCTGTGTGGTATGTGTAAGTCTGTGTGGTATAGTGAAATTGTTCATGTGGGGGGTCTGGCGTTAAATGGCATTGTTTCATGTGGGGTGATGTTAAATGGCATTGTTTCACATGGGGAGGTGTGTCTGTCTGATGTTAAATGGCATTGTTTCACGTGGGGAGGTGTGTCTGTCTGATGTTAAATGGCATTGTTTCACGTGGGGGATGTGTGTCTGATGTTAAATGATATTGTTTCATGTGGGGGAGGGGTGTCAAAGGTAAAATGATATTGTTTCATGTGGAGGAGGGGTGTCTGACGTTAAATGATATTGTTTCATGTGGGGGAAGGGTATCTGATATTAAATGATATTGTTTCATGTGGGGGAGGAGTGTCTGACATTAAGGAAACATGCCTTGAAATTTACGATTTTGAAGATATTTAGTGAAATTTTTTCCCCCCGCGTATTTCGTTACAAATATATCTTATCTTTAAGTTCCGGTTAAATAATGTGAATATATGTGTGTGTGTATATGTGAATACAATACTTTATTTGATCACCAGTATTGTTGAGCTTTCCTTTGTCTTGCTAACAAATGCAGAATTTAGGCATATTTCACTCCTTAGTTACCGATACTCTTTCACATTGTTTCATGTGGTGGAGGGGTGTCTGATGTTAAATGACATTGTTTCATGTGGTGGAGGGGTGTCTGATGTTAAATGACATTGTTTCATGTGGTGGAGGGGTGTCTGATGTTAAATGACATTGTTTCATGTGGTGGAGGGGTGTCTGATGTTAAATGACATTGTTTCATGTGGTGGAGGGGTGTCTGATGTTAAATGACATTGTTTCATGTGGTGGAGGGGTGTCTGATGTTAAATGACATTGTTTCATGTGGTGGAGGGGTGTCTGATGTTAAATGACATTGTTTCATGTGGTGGAGGGGTGTCTGATGTTAAATGACATTGTTTCATGTGGTGGAGGGGTGTCTGATGTTAAATGACATTGTTTCATGTGGTGGAGGGGTGTCTGATGTTAAATGACATTGTTTCATGTGGTGGAGGGGTGTCTGATGTTAAATGACATTGTTTCATGTGGTGGAGGGGTGTCTGATGTTAAATGACATTGTTTCATGTGGTGGAGGGGTGTCTGATGCTAAATGACATTGTTTCATGTGGTGGAGGGGTGTCTGATGCTAAATGACATTGTTTCATGTGGTGGAGGGGTGTCTGATGTTAAATGACATTGTTTCATGTGGTGGAGGGGTGTCTGATGTTAAATGACATTGTTTCATGTGGTGGAGGGGTGTCTGATGTTAAATGATATTGTTTCATGTGGTGGAGGGGTGTCTGATGTTAAATGACATTGTTTCATGTGGTGGAGGGGTGTCTGATGTTAAATGACATTGTTTCATGTGGTGGAGGGGTGTCTGATGTTAAATGATATTGTTTCATGTGGTGGAGGGGTGTCTGATGTTAAATGACATTGTTTCATGTGGTGGAGGGGTGTCTGATGTTAAATGATATTGTTTCATGTGGTGGAGGGGTGTCTGATGTTAAATGATATTGTTTCATGTGGTGGAGGGGTGTCTGATGTTAAATGATATTTTTCATGTGGTGGAGGGGTGTCTGATGTTAAATGACATTGTGTCATGTGGTGGAGGGGTGTCTGATGTTAAATGACATTGTTTCATGTGGTGGATGGGTGTCTGATGTTAAATGATATTGTTTCATGTGGTGGAGGGGTGTCTGATGTTAAATGACATTGTTTCATGTGGTGGAGGGGTGTCTGATGTTAAATGACATTGTTTCATGTGGTGGAGGGGTGTCTGATGTTAAATGACATTGTTTCATGTGGTGGAGGGGTGTCTGATGTTAAATGATATTGTTTCATGTGGTGGAGGGGTGTCTGATGTTAAATGACATTGTTTCATGTGGTGGAGGGGTGTCTGATGTTAAATGATATTGTTTCATGTGGTGGAGGGGTGTCTGATGTTAAATGATATTGTTTCATGTGGTGGAGGGGTGTCTGATGTTAAATGACATTGTTTCATGTGGTGGAGGGGTGTCTGATGTTAAATGATATTGTTTCATGTGGTGGAGGGGTGTCTGATGTTAAATGATATTGTTTCATGTGGTGGAGGGGTGTCTGATGTTAAATGACATTGTTTCATGTGGTGGAGGGGTGTCTGATGTTAAATGACATTGTTTCATGTGGTGGAGGGGTGTCTGATGTTAAATGATATTGTTTCATGTGGTGGAGGGGTGTCTGATGTTAAATGATATTGTTTCATGTGGTGGAGGGGTGTCTGATGTTAAATGATATTGTTTCATGTGGTGGAGGGGTGTCTGATGTTAAATGATATTTTTCATGTGGTGGAGGGGTGTCTGATGTTAAATGACATTGTGTCATGTGGTGGAGGGGTGTCTGATGTTAAATGACATTGTTTCATGTGGTGGAGGGGTGTCTGATGTTAAATGATATTGTTTCATGTGGTGGATGGGTGTCTGATGTTAAATGATATTGTTTCATGTGGTGGAGGGGTGTCTGATGTTAAATGACATTGTTTCATGTGGTGGAGGGGTGTCTGATGTTAAATGACATTGTTTCATGTGGTGGAGGGGTGTCTGATGTTAAATGATATTGTTTCATGTGGTGGAGGGGTGTCTGATGTTAAATGATATTGTTTCATGTGGTGGAGGGTGCCTCACATTAAATGTTTTCAAGCAGTGTCGAACTGTTACTTTCAGTTGTGACTGAGTGATAACACTGTTGTGTCTGAGTGATAACACTGTTGTGTCTGAGTGATAACACAGTTTTGTCTGAGTGATAACACAGTTGTGTCTGAGTGATAACACAGTTGTGTCTGAGTGATAAAACAGCTGTGTCTGAGTGATAACACAGTTGTGTCTGAGTGATAACACAGTTGTGTCTGAGTGATAACACAGTTGTGTCTGAGTGATAAAACAGTTGTGTCTGAGTGATAACACAGTTGTGTCTGAGTGATAAAACAGTTGTGTCTGAGTGATAACACAGTTGTGTCTGAGTGATAACACAGTTGTGTCTGAGTGATAAAACAGTTGTGTCTGAGTGATAACACAGTTGTGTCTGAGTGATAAAACAGTTGTCTGAGTGATAACACAGTTGTGTCTGAGTGATAACACAGTTATACCAATGTCTCTGTCAACCAACAATGGCACTCTAAGTAAAGTTAACAATACATTCTTTGTCACTTGTCATTTCTGCATTGTCAGTTCTAACCTTAACTTATTCCAGCTTGTCGGTGACAAGTCCTTTATAACATTTCATGTCGGTGACAACTCCTTTATAACAGTTTTTGTCGGTGACAAGTCCTTTATAACAATTCATGTCGGTGACAACTCCTTTATAACAGTTCTTGTCGGTGACAAGTCCTTTATAAAGTTCTTGTCGGTGACAACTCCTTTATAGCAGTTCTTGTCGGTGACAAGTCCTTTATAACAGTTCTTCCACACAGTGACAGAAACACATTCTACAAATACATTTTATATGTTGCAGTATTCTAAAATCATTACCCCTCAATGCACAGCACTGAGTTGTTTGCTGCGAGATGTACCTGAGATGATATGGAGGAAGGGTTCAGATGTGAGCACTTTGATTCCTGACACAACAAGTGACCTGAGGTAGACACAGTGGCGCAGTATCGGGTGTACACCCATGTCACTCAGACCTACAAACATAGCAGTATCACATGTACATCCACGTCACTCAGACCAATATTGTCAGTATCAGGTGTACACCCATGTCACTCAGACCTACAAACACAGCAGTATCACATGTACATCCACGTCACTCAGACCAATATTGTCAGTATCAGGTGTACACCCATGTCACTCAGACCTACAAACATAGCAGTCATCTACTTACTACGGTTCCAGCTGACACCATCAACTTACTACAGTTCCAGCTGACGTCATCAACTCACTACAGTTCCAACAAACATCATCTACTTACATCAGTTCCAGCTGATGTCATCAACTTACTACAGTTCCAGCTGACGTCATCAACTTACTACAGTTCCAGCTGATGTCATCAACTTACTACAGTTCCACCTGACGTCATCTACTTACTACAGTTCCAGCTGATGTCATCAACTTACTACAGTTCCACCTGACGTCATCTACTTACTACAGTTCCAGCTAACGTCATCTACTTACTACAGTTCCAGCTGATGTCATCAACTTACTACAGTTCCAGCTAACGTCATCAACTTACTACAGTTCCAGCTAACGTCATCTACTTACTACAGTTCCAGCTAACGTCATCTACTTACTACAGTTCCAGCTAACGTCATCTACTTACTACAGTTCCAGCTAACGTCATCTACTTACTACAGTTCCAGCTTACATCATCTACTTACTACAGTTCCAGATGACATAATCTACTTACTACAGTTCCAGATGACATCATCTACTTACTACAGTTCCAGATGACATCATCTACTTACTACAGTTCCAGCTGACATCATCAACTTACTACAGTTCCAGCTGATGTGATCAACTTACTACAGTTCCAGATGACATCATCTACTTACTACAGTTCCAGATGACATCATCTACTTACTACAGTTCCAGCTGATATCATCAACTTACTACAGTTCTAGCTAACGTCTACTTATACAGTTCCAGCTAACGTCATTAACTTACTACAGTTCCAGCTAACATCATCAACTTACTACAATTCCAGCTGACATCATTAACTTACTAGTTCCAGCTGACATCATTAACTTACTAGTTCCAGCTGACGTCATCAACTTACTACAGTTCCAGTTGACGTCATCATCTTACTACAGTTCCAGCTGACGTCATCAACTTACTACAGTTCCAGCTAACGTCATCTACTTACTACAGTTCCAGTTAACGTCATCAACTTACTACAGTTCCAGCTAACGTCATCTGCTTACTACAGTTCCAGCTAACGCCGTCAACTTACTACAGTTCCAGCTAACGTCGTCAACTTACTACAGTTCCAGCTAACGTCATCAACTTACTACAGTTCCAGCTAACGTCATCTGCTTACTACAGTTCCAGCTAACGTCATCAACTTACTACAGTTCCAGCTAACGTCATCTGCTTACTACAGTTCCAGCTAACGTCATCAACTTACTACAGTTCCAGCTAACGTCATCAACTTACTACAGTTCCAGCTAACGTCATCAACTTACTACAGTTCCAGCTAACGTCATCAACTTAATACAGTTCCAGCTAACGTCATCTACTTACTACAGTTCCAGCTAACGTCATCTACTTACTACAGTTCCAGCTAACGTCATCAACTTACTACAGTTCCAGCTAACGTCATCTACTTACTACAGTTCCAGCTAACGTCATCAACTTACTACAGTTCCAGCTAACGTCATCAACTTACTACAGTTCCAGCTAACGTCATCAACTTAATACAGTTCCAGCTAACGTCATCAACTTACTACAGTTCCAGCTAACGTCATCAACTTAATACAGTTCCAGCTAACGTCATCTACTTACTACAGTTCCAGCTAACGTCATCAACTTACTACAGTTCCAGCTAACGTCATCAACTTACTACAGTTCCAGCTAACGTCATCAACTTACTACAGTTCCAGCTAACGTCATCAACTTACTACAGTTCCAGCTAACGTCATCAACTTACTACAGTTCCAGCTAACGTCATCAACTTACTACAGTTCCAGCTAACGTCATCAACTTACTACAGTTCCAGCTAACGTCATCTACTTACTACAGTTCCAGCTAACGTCATCTACTTACTACAGTTCCAGCTAACGTCATCTACTTACTACAGTTCCAGCTAACGTCAAGCTCCTCAAGTTTCTTGAGTCGCAGGGACAGCATCACCAGGTTACTGTCTGTGATGCTGGTGATGCCAGACAGATTGAGCACTCTCAGTCGCTGACAATGCTGTGCCAACAACAGCAATGTGTGCTCAGTGATTGGTCCCTGTCTCACGGCCAGCTTCTCGAGACTCAAACAGCTCTTGGCCACTGCATTCACGCCCTCTGTTGTCAGTTCCTCACACCACGATATGTCAAGGGCTCTCAGCTGGAAAATACAAACAAGATGTCCCCATCTCACAATCACCCCATCTACATAAACACTAATCTAATGTGAGAATACTTCAAAAAGAGGACAATTTGATTCAATAACTCATTCAACCATTTTAAACATTATTTTATTTCTTTTTCCCCTTTAATCATATTTATTTAATTTCATTCACTTCGTATTTAATAGTTTTTTCATTTCATTAGTGCTTTGCATTTCCGTTCAAAATTCATCCGTACATGCAAATAGTAAATCATAAGCTTATATTAATAGTAAACATATTAATTTTAATATTAATGCTATAATCAAACATGTGCATAAAGATCAAGACTTTTGTAAATGGATAAAGCTCAGTGCTTCATATATACCTGCATTGTCATCAAGTTGTCATCAACTTTTAGTACAATATTACCCTATTTAATTAGTCCTATTTGAACAACAAACATGTCATGTCATGAAAGCTGATTAGGTGTTACTTGATACCTCGACGCCCGATGTGTTGGCCACGTGCTGGAGGGTGACATCTGTGATGTCTGTCTCTGCCAAAGACAGTGTGTGTAGAGAGGGCGCCACTAGTGCTCCATCACCAATGAAACAGACTCCTGTGACAAACAACAAATATACAAGCAGACATTATGTATGTAACAACAAGGAGGAAATCTGTAACAATGACAAGGACATACATAGTAATGACAAGGACATATGTAACAATGACAAGGACATCTGTAACAATGACAATTACATATGTAACAATGACAAGGACATACATAGTAATGACAAGGACATACATAGTAATGACAAGGACATATATAAAAATGACAAGGACATATGTAATAATGACAAGGACATATGTAACAATGACAAGGACATATGTAACAATGACAATTACATATGTAACAATGACAAGGACATATGTAACAATGACAAGGACATACGTAATAATGACAAGGACATACATAGTAATGACAAGGACATATGTAACAATGGCAAGGACATATGTAATAATGACAAGGACATATGTAACAATGACAAGGACATATGTAACAATGACAATTACATATGTAACAATGACAAGGACATACATAGTAATGACAAGGACATCTGTAACGATGACAAAGACATATGTAGTAATGACAAGGACATAACAAGAAGGAGATCTGTAACAACAAGATAGTTCCCTGAGTAGAATCATATATGCCATGTGATGTGTTCCATGGCGACATGTCTTCAAACATTATCCCCACATTAGTAAGTTAGTAACGGTAACCCTATGGAGGGTTTGGGGGGTACAGTCAACCCTATGGAGGGTTTGGGGGTACAGTCAACTCTATGGAGGGTTTGGGAGTACAGTCAACCCTAGGAAGGGTTTGGGGGGTACAGTCAACCCTATGGAGGGTTTGGGGGTACAGTCAACCCTATGGAGGGTTTGGGGGTACAGTCAACTCTATGGAGGGTTTGAGAGTACAGTCAACCCTACGGAGGGTTTGGGGGGTACAGTCAACCCTATTATTATTATTATCATCTTTATTCGGAATCAAGATCCACAAACATGTATATATTAAACAAATTATAAATTAGAAATAGCAGCTAAAAAATAAATTATTTTCTGCTGAGATATGAAATCACAGCATTACATTCCTCCTTATTTAAGACAGAGTCACTGTTACAATCTTTCATTTCCACCAATTCACAAATAATTTTTGCATTGTCATAGTAATGCATTGACACTGATATTCCACATTTCTTTACATTCAGCAATTAATGGTATTAAATCTCTGTGCAAACCATATATGGTAGCTTCCATACTTTAAGCAAAGCATTACGCCACTGTGTGCACATCTTGTTGACACTGTCATGCCACAGTGGCCATAGTTGAGATCCGTACAATGCATTACGCCACTGTGTGCACATCTTGTTGACACTGTCATGCCACAGTGGCCATAGTTGAGGTCCGTACAATGCATTACGCCACTGTGTGCACATCTTGTTGACACTGTCATGCCACAGTGGCCATAGTTGAGGTCCGTACAATGCATTACGCCACTGTGTGCACATCTTGTTGACACTGTCATGCCACAGTGGCCATAGTTGAGATCCGTATAATGCATTACGCCACTGTGTGCACATCTTGTTGACACTGTCATGCCACAGTGGCCATAGTTGAGGTCCGTACAATGCATTACCCCACTGTGTGCACATCTTGTTGACACTGTCATGCCACAGTGGCCATAGTTGAGATCCGTACAATGCATTACGCCACTGTGTGCACATCTTGTTGACACTGTCATGCCACAGTGGCCATAGCTGAGGTCCGCATAATGCACAACAATACTGATGAAACAATTTGTTTTTGAGGACAGTTTGAAGTGAACCAAACTCAGACATAAATGTATTTACACTACAGTTAAATTTCATCTTGATACCACCAAACACCATTTCATACTTATCGGTTTTCTCACATGAAGAAACATCTGTACCATTTATTTCAAAATGCGGATCAGCATCCTTCTTGTTGTACACCAATAGTTTGCTTTTTGACCCATTAAACAACACATCATGTAGTTTGGCATATTTTTTACACATCTCAATAATTTTTCGCAACCTAGAACTAGTAGTACGTCATCTGTGGAGGGTTTAGGGGGCACAGTCAATACTATAACTCCATAACTCTATAATGTAACTTTTATACAAGACTGCTAAACTCATACCATAACATTAGCATAAAAAGTGTTATTATTAAATCTAAGAATGCTAAACAAATCCTTGTTGACTGCTTCATTACCTTGTAAGTTGACGTGCAGCAGTTGTTGACAAAGAGTGCACAAACTAGAGATACCAATCTTCGTCAGCACATCGCAGTCTGTCTGAAACAACAGCTTCACCTTAGAGCCTCGTGGACTCCAACACCTGGACAGATTAAAGCATGGATAAGCTACTTTAACTCCAAGGCACAAGTTATACACAAGTATGCATTAGTTGGGTCACTGAGAGTCATCCACCATCTGTATTTCACTGACTTACATTTAACATTTCATAAAGGTAAAATGTATTTTAGAAAATGACATATATTTCCTTAAGATTTTGCTGTATTGGAGAACCATCTACTGACTAGACAAGTGTCAATCAACAAAGTAAAAGGTTGACAATATACTACATGTATTATTGGTGCCAGAAACTGAAACAAAAGTCTGTATACATGTAGTCAACTTTGAAGTTCTTACCAGTGACACAGTTCTCAGATTGGGAGAGTGTGTGGCAATGAACTGTAGCATAGAGTCATCCAGTCCCTTCCAGGCCAGGGCGAGGTGCTGCAGATTGGGGCCAGCCACAAGGAAGAACAGCTTCAGACACAGTCTAGTCATCGCCTGGTTCGATGTGTCCTCAATGCTCTTCAAGTCAATGTGGTTAAGTTGGGGCTCGTAGTGTAGCTCCATATGTGGCTCTGGGCCGCACCGACACCCTGGGCCACCCTGACACTTGGGGCTGCAATGATTCTCCACTGGCCCGGGGATTGAGTTTCTTTCTGACGTGGATGACACATCCTCTCTGTGATGCAATGAGTTTGGCGATGTGGTAGAGAAAGGGAGGTCTTCTGATACTACTCTGTCAATATTGTATGAAAATGTGAGGAACTCGACAAGTTCCACTTTAAAAACCACTTCTGGGGTCTCGTTGACACAACCCTCAACAGCACTGCAGAAGTCGCACACACTCAAGTCCAACTGTCCATTGTTCCCATTAACATTTCCCTCCGCTGGACACTCAACGTCTTCCTTTTGAAAAGGAGAATTTTCTGCATGATATACTACATCTCCTGCCAGACAACCTGTGTCTTTTACTTGACATACATCTTTTACTTGACATACAACATCTTCTACTTGATATCCAACATTTTCCGCTGTACTCTCTGACTGTTCTTCCTCATGACTGGAGTATTGTGCTTGACAGTTGCCCTGTTCTGCTTCAGGTTTCTTGCTCTCTCCATCATGAAGCTGTGTGTCTCCAGTGCTGCAGGACGCTGGCTCCAGAGTCTGGCTGATGAGTCGAGTCAGCTGTGACTGGAGTGGCGTTGCATCATCCTGCAGAAACTCTGTCGGCAGAGAGTAGCCAGCCAGGTACACCAGCACCAGGAAGGTCATCTGTAACAATGACAACATCATCTGTAACAATGACAAGGGCATCTGTAACAATGACATAGACATAGGTCTGTAACAATGACAAGGACATATCGGTAACAATGACAAGGACATATGTAACAAGGACAAGGACACAGATCTGTAACAACGACAATGACATCTGTAACAACAACAATGACTTAGATATGTAACAATGACAAGGACATTTGTAACAACGACAAGGACATAGATCTATAACAATGACAAGGACACCAGTAACAATGACAAGGACACCAGTAACAATGACAAGGACACCAGTAACAATGACAAAGACATCTGTAACAATGACAAGGACATCTGGATGTTTTGCTTTGGATGGCAATCTTGTCAAATTTTTTTATTTTTACATCAAATAAAAATTTATTTAGATCTGTAACAATGACAAGGACATCTGGATGTTTTGCTTTGGATGGCAATCTTGTCAAATTTTTTTATTTTTACATCAAATAAAAATTTATTTAGACACCGCATTTTATAAAAAAAATTTAATCAGGTGTGTTTACATGCCATATAAGTGGATAATTTAGGGCAATACATATTCACAATATATATATATATATATATATATATATATATATATATATATATATATATATATATATATATATATATATATATATATATATATATATATATATATATATATATATATATATATATATATATATATATATATATATATATATATATATTAAAATAACTTACATACATTATTCATAAATTACAATGATTAAAGATAACGTAGAAATATTGCAATAGTCTTTCATCCAAATGCAACAGTGCATCATCCATTGTATAACTAAAAAAAGCGTGATGGAAGAGAACAGTCTTCAGTCCCCTACTAACATGCCCAGAACCCTATTCCGTTTGCAGATTAAGTGGAAGAGTGATCCAAAGTACAAGGTTGACAAACTATTGTTAAATTTTCCCTGACCATGAGAAAACAATTTGTTCCTTTTCCCCTGGCCTAGTGGTTTATGACCTGTATGGTTAGACAACTGACCTCTGTCCAGGAGAGATTGATACTTCGAAGTGTCTGACCACAGGCTGTGGTCAGGTGTTTTACAGCCATGTTGGTCAGACTACCACAGCCAGACAGGTCAATGCTGGTCAATGCGAGACTGTCCGGTCTGGGGCGGTCAGTCGGCCCGAGCAGGAAGGCCTTGTCTGTGATGTCTGTGCACATGGACAGGTTGAGGTGTTGTAGTCTCGGCATGCTGCATAGAATCACCTGCAGCCACACAGACATAGACTATGTACATTCAACCACCAGTGATCCCTAACATACTACATAGAATCACCTGCAGCCACACAGACATAGACTATGTACATTCAACCACCAGTGATCCCTAACATACTACATAGAATCACCTGCAGCCACACAGACATAGACTATGTACATTCAACCACCAGTGATCCCTAACATACTACATAGAATCACCTGCAGCCACACAGACATAGACTATGTACATTCAACCACCAGTAATCCCTAACATACTACACAGAATCACCTGCAGCCACACAGGCACAGACGGCGTGCACTCAACCATCAGTGATTCCTAACATACTACATAGAATCACCTGCAGCCACACAGACATAGACTATGTACATTCAACCACCAGTGATCCCTAACATACTACATAGAATCACCTGCAGCCACACAGACATAGACTATGTACATTCAACCACCAGTGATCCCTAACATACTACATAGAATCACCTGCAGCCACACAGACATAGACTATGTACATTCAACCACCAGTAATCCCTAACATACTACACAGAATCACCTGCAGCCACACAGGCACAGACGGCGTGCACTCAACCATCAGTGATTCCTAACATACTACATAGAATCACCTGCAGCCACACAGACATAGACTATGTACATTCAACCACCAGTAATCCCTAACATACTACATAGAATCACCTGCAGCCACACAGACATAGACTATGTACATTCAACCACCAGTAATCCCTAACATACTACATAGAATCACCTGCAGCCACACAGACATAGACTATGTACATTCAACCATCAGTGATCCCTAACATACTACATAGAATCACCTGCAGCCACACAGACATAGACTATGTACATTCAACCACCAGTAATCCCTAACATACTACATAGAATCACCTGCAGCCACACAGGCACAGACGGCGTGCACTCAACCATCAGTGATTCCTAACACACAGACATAGACTGTGTACATTCAACCAGGCTATACCAAACTGATGGAAGAAGATAATTATATGGGTTCATCTGTGGGTCTAACTGTTTTGTTTAACTTACAGGCCTATTGTCATAACACCACTCCTACTTCACTACAAGGGAGCTACTTGTGGTACCACAAGCTAGGGCAGATCCAGGAGGTCCGGATCCCCCTTGGTGGCTAGCAGATGGGTACATTTACAAGTGAAATATATTAATTGGCTGAAAACCATTCTAAGTGTCAGCAAAGTTGTACCTTTTCAAGTGTTTTGTCCAACTCTGTTGTTGTGTCCAACTTTGTCCAACACAAAATCCAATCCAACAGTTGGTGATAAACTGACAGCTGCGGGATGTGATGGACAATGCCACTAGTGATCTTCCTCAGGCCAAATGTGTGATATCTAGCATCAAATCACTGCCCCTTAATCCACCTCCAGCATCCTCTCTATGAAGACCCACTGTGGACCCAGCTAACAGGCTCCCCACAGTAGGACAAGAAACAACAAACAAATCAATCAGAATATGGGGCACTTGGTTAAGAACAGCAACATGTTTATTTACCTGTCACACCTGGCTATAAAACACCCCTTGGCTAGAAGACATGCCCAGAGTTATGAATGACCCTCTAAGAGGGGCAGAGTGAAGGGTGGGAAGACTAGACAGCAGCTGTCACATCAAAGAGTACTCCCAATCATCCCAAATCACTAAAATCTGCTCCCAGTTAGTGACATCACATTGTTGGGTGCTTCCAAGCAACAATGCATTGTTTCATGGTAATTAATCCATAGTCTGTGTTCCCCATAGAGTGAGGTTAGTTGGAATGAGGTGCTTTCAAGCATGAGCTGCCTATTTCCAGTTAATTAATCCATATCCTTGTGCCCTGAGAGTGAGGTCAGCTCCAACGAGGTGCTTCCAAGCAAAAGTGCACTATTTCCAGTTAATTAATCCATAGCCTGTGTTCCCTTGAGAGTGAGGTCAGTTGGAATGAGGTGCTTCCAAGCAACAGTGCACTATTTCCAGTTAATAAATCCATAGCCTGTGTTCCCCATAGAGTGAGGTCAGTTGGAATGAGGTGCTTCCAAGCAACAGTGCACTATTTCCAGTTAATTAATCCATAGCCTGTGTTCCCCTGAGAGTGAGGTCAGTTGGAATGAGGTGCTTCCATGCAACAGTGCACTATTTCCAGTTAATTAATCCATAGCCTGTGTTCCCCTGAGAGTGAGGTCAGTTGGAATGAGGTGCTTCCAAGCATGAGTGCACTATTTCCAGTTAATTAATCCACAGCCTGTGTTCCCCTGGGATTGAGGTCAGTTGGAATGGGGTGTTTCCCAACCTTGCATTATTGTTTGTCTAGATCACCCTCTGTTGACACTGGACAACACCTTATGTTTTTATTCACTAGCCAGGCATTGAGGATGGTAGGAGAGGTCATGGACAACACTGTGTTTTTAATCACTAGCCAGGCACTTAGGATGGTAGGAGAGGTCATGGACAACACTGTGTTTTTAATCACTAGCCAGGCACTGAGGATGGTAGGAGAGGTCATGAACAACACCTTATGTTTTTAATCACTAGTCAGGCACTTAGGATGGTAGGAGAGGTCATGGACAACACTGTGTTTTTAATCACTAGCCAGGCACTTAGGATGGTAGGAGAGGTCATGAACAACACCTTATGTTTTTAATCACTAGCCAGGCACTGAGAACGGTAGGAGAGGTCATGGACAACACTTCATGTCTCAGTTTTATTTAGTTAACATGATTAAATAATTCGGTAAATAAACAACAAATATTTCATCAATTTACAATTAAAATTATTTTTTTATTTGTAACCGGATTGGTTATTGAACAATTAGTAATTTATAATTGCCCCACCAATCACCCCACCGGTCACCAAGCAAAGGTCACACGAGGATACCAGAGGAGCACATGGTTGATGGTGTCATTACTTGCCACCATATGGCAGCACCCTGGGTAATCTATAGAAAATCTAGTTAATTTGTTATTATTATTATAACTGTTTATCTTATGGTTAATTGCATTTACTGTGTAGGTTGCTGGTTGTGTTACTAATAATTAAATTGTTTAAATAAAAAATTACCTAAGAGACAGGGGTCACATGTAGTTAGGGGGAGGGGCTGTGTCCCAGTGGGCCAGGCATGATCCCACTGTCAACAAGACAATAACATCCCTGTTTTGGTAAGTTCCTAAATACTATTATACCTTAGAAAATGAATAAATTCAGTTTACAATGGTACCAAAATGTCTACTAGAGAATTTTCCATCTTTCTATGTAAACATATTTATATGTTCAGTTGTAATTACTTAATATTGACTTGGATTACTGATGTGCTAAGATGGGGAGCAAATGAACTGTCTGGACCTTAGGGAGGAATGATCCCACCAGCTTTCCCTCTCTTTGATGTTGTCTTGATTAATCACCATGTGGCACTGGCTGGGAAGGGTGTGTGAAATATTCCCAAGGGACAAGTGCTTGAGAGCAAGCTGTGGCCACACTAGACAGTAACTTGTAAACAGGGATCTAGTGTTAGTTTGATCATTTAATGTAGTATTGATATCTTAGTACATTTCTGGTGACACCATTGTGTTAGCATAACTATAATAATGTAGTTAGTCACTCTTTTATTTATTCATTTATAACTGATATGATAACTGGTTGTATATCATTTACAGGTGCAGATGACCCCCTGTAAAATGCAGAATGTGGTTGCACTGAGTCGGTGCTCAGACACATTATAACACTTTTGGTTAAGCTTGCAGTGCCCAGTTGGGGTGAGCATTGTTATTTTGATTTCATGGGTTGTCATGAAGTATTACTATTAGGTTAGGAAACATATATTTTGACGGTCATCCATAACTATTTAAGGAACTAATTATAGACACTGCATATATATATATATATATATATATATATATATATATATATATATATATATATATATATATATATATATATATATATGTGTGTGTGTGTGTGTGTGTGGGTATTAGTACTGATTTGTGTACTCATAGTCTCCAAGGATTGTGTACTTTATATGTTATAATGGATGTTAAGCATAACCGATGCTGCGTTATTCATGGAGTACATCAAATGTTTATTAATTGTAGCTGCATTTTTTGCTGAGTATATTTGTTGTACACTTCACCACTTAGGAGTTGATACCGTGTTATTGGTACTTAGGGTTCATTTGATTGTATTTCCAACCTGGGAACACAGTGTTTAAAGACTATAAACCTATATGTATGTTATTGGTACTAAGTCTGACATGGCGTACTGCTGCATAGAAATCTAGATACAAATACCACAGGTGCCAACCTGCTATTTGGTGTCTGAGATAATCTATAGGTAATAATTACGTATCAATGTTATGCAGTTATGCAGGGAATAGATGTTTTTGACTCTGTTGATTAATGATCCTGTGTAGTAGTGCATGTAATAATAATATTGTTGCATGTTTTACAGGTTTTTATATAGTTTTTTTTATACAAAATAAAAGAAATCACCATTTCCTGTCTTCATGCGATTCCACGGTTACATATTATTATATTCTATGATCAAACATTTGCCAAACATTACTTGGTAGTCGAGATTGGTTAATGGCTAAAAAATTATTTGCACATTTGACACTTTTAGACAAACAAATCCCAGCAAAGCTTGATGCACAGTAAGTTGACATTTTGGGGTAATAATAAAATCTCAGTATTTATATTTACACATGTAGCTAATTTAATCTTTCATGTAATTCTTTAGTATTGTAACAAATGTTGTAGATATTTTAATGTGCAGCACTGATTTTATATAATGGCGTATACATTATAATACATACATATTAATTTGTTAGTGTGCTATAAATGCTGCTTGAGGCATGACTAAGAATTGTTTCTGCTTATTTTACAACTGAACAGGCCAGATACAAGTTGTGTAGTGTGCACCCGAACAGGCCAGTTGGGATACAAGTTGTGTAGTGTTCACCCGAACAGGCCAGTTGGGATACAAGTTGTGTAGTGTGCACCCGAACAGGCCAGTTGGGATACAAGTTGTGTAGTATGCACCCGAACAGGCCAGTTGGGATACAAGTTGTGTAGTGTGCACCCGAAACAACGACCAAATATCTACCTGAACCAGTATAAATCATGGGGGATTCCAATGAACACAATTCAACAGGACAAGATCCCAAGATGGACAACATCCAATGAACACAATCCAACAGGACAAGATCCCAGGATGGACAAAATCCAATGAACACAATCCAACAGGACAAAACCCCAGGATGGACAACATCCAATGAACACAATCCAACAGGACAAGATCCCAGGAAGGACAACATCCAATGAACACAATATCCCAGTAAAAGGGTTGACAAAATCCCAGTGAACTGAGATGGGGAAATAATTCACTATAACAATCATCACTCTGGCCTTCAAAGGTTTCCACAGACTATATGTTCAGGGTACTTGTTTAATACTGTGGACTTGGCACCTAGCTTTATAATGAGCTATATTTAAGACTTTTTAATATAAACCAAAGAACAGCTCGAGACGAATGACTGATGAACTAATCCACATGATACCCCTAAATCACAGGTTGTAGCACATCATCTACAAGTAAATGAGACTGCATCTACCACACAAGATACTTCACAGTAGATATGCACAAGGATTTAAGATGTAAGAGATAGCATTCAACACCAGTAAATGACACGCTTTAATTACATGGCATGTTCCACCCACACATATCCATGCAAACCTCAATGGTTTCTTTGAAATGTACTAAGGACTTTGCCACATTTATAAACTAAAAATCCTGTCCAGTTTCTCTGCTATCTTCATATCTTATTGGTGCTATCCAACCAGCAATGAACACATTAACCAAAATCAAACAATGAACTGAGTGAGGGGGGAAGGGGGTCCACCACAACAACTTTGTTCCTGTCTTATCCCAACAAGGGGAGGTGGTCCACTCCATGGGGCATTGGTTACTGTCTCATCCCAACAAGGGGAGGTGGTCCACCCCATGGGACACTGGGTTCCTGTCTCATCCCAACAGATGGAGGTGGTCCACCCCATGGGACACTGGGTTCCTGTCTCATCCCAACAAGGGGAGGTGGTCCACCCCATGGGACACTGGGTTCCTGTCTCATCCCAACAAGGGGAGGTGGTCCACCCCATGGGACACTGGGTTCCTGTCTCATCCCAACAAGGGGAGGTGGTCCACCCCATGGGACACTGGGTTCCTGTCTCATCCCAACAAGGGGAGGTGGTCCACCCCATGGGACACTGGGTTCCTGTCTCATCCCAACAAGGGGAGGTGGTCCACCCCATGGGACACTGGGTTCCTGTTTCATCCCAACAAGGGGAGGTGGTCCACCCCATGGGACACTGGGTTCCTGTTTCATCCCAACAAGGAGAGGTGGTCCACCCCATGGGACACTGGGTTCCTGTCTCATCCCAACAAGGGGAGGTGGTCCACCCCATGGGACACTGGGTTCCTGTTTCATCCCAACAAGGGGAGGTGGTCCACCCCATGGGACACTGGGTTCCTGTTTCATCCCAACAAGGGGAGGTGGTCCACCCCATGGGACACTGGGTTCCTGTCTCATACCAACAAGGGGAGGCGGTCCATCCCATGGGACACTGGGTTCCTGTTTCATCCCAACAAGGGGAGGTGGTCCACCCCATGGGACACTGGGTTCCTGTTTCATCCCAACAAGGGGAGGTGGTCCACCCCATGGGACACTGGGTTCCTGTTTCATCCCAACAAGGGTCCCTGTTCATGATGTCATGTCCCTGTTCATGATGTCATGTCCCTGTTCATTATGTCATGTCCCTGTTCATGATATCTGTCCCTGTTTATGATGTCATGTGCCTGTTCATGATGTCATGTGCCTGTTCATGATGTCATGTCCCTGTTCTTTATGCCATGTCCCTGTTCATGATGTCATGTCCCTGTTCATGATGTCATGTCCCTGTTCATGATGTCTGTCCCTGTTCATGATGTCATGTCCCTGTTCATGATGTCATGTCCCTGTTCATGATGTCATGTCCCTGTTCATGATATCATTAACAACTCTGGTTTGTTGCCCCTCTGAGCCTGTGAGCCTCTGAGCTCAGGTTCCCGAGGATTTAGGCCTATAGATTTAGAGGTTTATTATTCTTATAATTAAAGTGTTACTGACCTGCACAATGGCATCTGTGGCTGTGGTTGACTCGAGACTGACAGACATCATATTACAGGTGAGACTGTCCCACACTTTAAACACGAGCGGATGCATCAGGTGGCTGCAGGCATTCAGGTCCAAGCTCTCCAGCTTTCTGCATCTAAAACAAGCACATTTTGGGTTGATTGTGGGTAAGTGCACAAGAGCTGTACGGCAACAGCTGTCAGCCTCGTCACAAGAGCTGTACGGCAACAGCTGTCAGCCTTGTCACAAGAGCTGTACGGCAACAGCTGTCAGCCTCGTCACATGAGCTGTACGGCAACAGCTGTCAGCCTTGTCACAAGAGCTGTACGGCAACAGCTGTCAGCCTCGTCACAAGAGCTGTACGGCAACAGCTGTCAGCCTTGTCACAAGAGCTGTACGGCAACAGCTGTCAGCCTCGTCACAAGAGCTGTACGACAACAGCTGTCAGCCTCGTCACAAGAGCTGTACGGCAACAGCTGTCAGCCTCGTCACAAGAGCTGTACGACAACAGCTGTCAGCCTCGTCACAAGAGCTGTATGGCAACAGCTGTCAGCCTCGTCACAAGAGCTGTACGACAACAGCTGTCAGCCTCGTCACAAGAGCTGTATGGCAACAGCTGTCAGCCTCGTCACAAGAGCTGTACGACAACAGCTGTCAGCCTCGTCACAAGAGCTGTATGGCAACAGCTGTCAGCCTCGTCACAAGAGCTGTACGACAACAGCTGTCAGCCTCGTCACAAGAGCTGTATGGCAACAGCTGTCAGCCTCGTCACAAGAGCTGTACGACAACAGCTGTCAGCCTCGTCACAAGAGCTGTATGGCAACAGCTGTCAGCCTCGTCACAAGAGCTGTACGACAACAGCTGTCAGCCTCGTCACAAGAGCTGTATGGCAACAGCTGTCAGCCTCGTCACAAGAGCTGTACGACAACAGCTGTCAGCCTCGTCACAAGAGCTGTATGGCAACAGCTGTCAGCCTCGTCACAAGAGCTGTACGACAACAGCTGTCAGCCTCGTCACAAGAGCTGTAGGGCAACAGCTGTCAGCCTCGTCACAAGAGCTGTACGACAACAGCTGTCAGCCTCGTCACAAGAGCTGTACGGCAACAGCTGTCAGCCTCGTCACAAGAGCTGTACGACAACAGCTGTCAGCCTCGTCACAAGACCTGTACGGCAACAGCTGTCAGCCTCGTCACAAGAGCTGTATGACAACAGCTGTCAGCCTCGTCACAAGAGCTGTACGGCAACAGCTGTCAGCCTCGTCACAAGAGCTGTACGACAACAGCTGTCAGCCTCGTCACAAGAGCTGTACGGCAACAGCTGTCAGCCTCGTCACAAGAGCTTTACGGCAACAGCTGTCAGCCTCGTCACAAGAGCTGTATGGCAACAGCTGTCAGCCTCGTCACAAGAGCTGTACGGCAACAGCTGTCAGCCTCGTCACAAGAGCTGTATGACAACAGCTGTCAGCCTCGTCACAAGAGCTGTACGGCAACAGCTGTCAGCCTCGTCACAAGAGCTGTACGACAACAGCTGTCAGCCTCGTCACAAGAGCTGTACGGCAACAGCTGTCAGCCTCGTCACAAGAGCTGTACGACAACAGCTGTCAGCTTCGTCACAAGAGCTGTACGACAACAGCTGTCAGCCTCGTCACAAGAGCTGTACGACAACAGCTGTCAGCCTCGTCACAAGAGCTGTATGGCAACAGCTGTCAGCCTCGTCACAAGAGCTGTACGACAACAGCTGTCAGCCTCGTCACAAGAGCTGTATAGCAACAGCTGTCAGCCTCGTCACAAGAGCTGTACGACAACAGCTGTCAGCCTCGTCACAAGAGCTGTATGGCAACAGCTGTCAGCCTCGTCACAAGAGCTTTACGGCAACAGCTGTCAGCCTCGTCACAAGAGCTGTATGGCAACAGCTGTCAGCCTCGTCACAAGAGCTTTACGGCAACAGCTGTCAGCCTCGTCACAAGAGCTGTATGGCAACAGCTGTCAGCCTCGTCACAAGAGCTGTACGGCAACAGCTGTCAGCCTCGTCACAAGAGCTGTATGACAACAGCTGTCAGCCTCGTCACAAGAGCTGTATGACAACAGCTGTCAGCCTCGTCACAAGAGCTGTACGACAACAGCTGTCAGCCTCGTCACAAGAGCTGTACGGCAACAGCTGTCAGCCTCGTCACAAGAGCTGTACGGCAACAGCTGTCAGCCTCGTCACAAGAGCTGTACGACAACAGCTGTCAGCTTCGTCACAAGAGCTGTACGACAACAGCTGTCAGCCTCGTCACAAGAGCTGTACGACAACAGCTGTCAGCCTCGTCACAAGAGCTGTACGGCAACAGCTGTCAGCCTCGTCACAAGAGCTGTACGACAACAGCTGTCAGCCTCGTCACAAGAGCTGTACGACAACAGCTGTCAGCCTCGTCACAAGAGCTGTATGGCAACAGCTGTCAGCCTCATCACAAGAGCTGTACGGCAACAGCTGTCAGCCTTGTCACAAGCTGTGATTGTCTAATTTGTTTGCTTCTGTGCTTCACAGATACAAACATGCAAAAATCATTCAATAAATTCATGAAGCAAGCATGGTGTTGGGTGGAATAATCACAGGATATTAATAAATGTACTGCTTCTACAAGACAACTTGACCAAAGAATGAAGGAAAATTACAAGAAATAGGTACACAGATAAAAGGGAGATATTCATATGAAAAGAACAGAGGTAAATGATTAAAACCATAGATTATGCTTACCGTCTTAGCACCTTTTCTATTCCTAGGGCTGTCACTGATGAACAACTTGCCAGAGACAGTTCTCGCAAGGAAGGTGGAGCAAGAATTAGCAACAGTTGGTTTGTCAGTTTCTGTGGATAGTCCTGTCTCAGTCTTTGCAGTATCTGTTCGGACACTGCAGTAAACCTGTCAGTTTGTAGGCTTGCCACCAGGAAGAGTTGTAATCGCTGTGAACTGTCATCTCTGTACTGAAGTAATGTCTGTATGGTTGACAGACAGGCCAATGTGCACAGGGGTAGCACTTGGGTCATTGTGAAATCAAGAATCTGCAGCAAGATCTTGGTAATTAAAATACTGTTTTGCTAAAAGAATGTACACTGTAATTATTATTGTGCATAGCATGTATTATAACAATCACTATGCTTAATGGATGCACAACTAGAGTTATGGATATGTGTATGTCCGTGACTAGCATGCGTGCATATTTTATTGCCAGGTCCTACCATCATTTGTTGGTATTACAACATATTTTATTGCCAGGTCCTACCATCATTTGTTGGTATTACAACATATTTTATTGCCAGGTCCTACCATCATTTGTTGGTATTACAACATATTTTATTGCCAGGTCCTACCATCATTTGTTGGTATTACAACATATTTTATTGTCAGGTCTTACAACATATTTTATTGTCAGGTCTTACCATCATTTGTTGGTATTACAACATATTTTATTGCCAGGTCCTACCATCATTTGTTGGTATTACAACATATTTTATTGCCAGGTCCTACCATCATTTGTTGGTATTACAACAAATTTTATTGCCAGGTCCTACCATCATTTGTTGGTATTACAACATATTTCATTGCCAGGTCCTACCATGATTTGTTGGTATTACAACATATTTTATTGCCAGGTCCTACCATGATTTGTTGGTATTACAACATATTTTATTGCCAGGTCCTACCATGATTTGTTGGTATTACAACATATTTTATTGCCAGGTCCTACCATGATTTGTTAGTATTACAACATATTTTTTATTTTATATTTTTCTTATTTGTGCTCCAAGGTACGAGTCATCCCCCTCTCCAAGGCTTATAGACTCGGTGTGTGTGTGCACACGTGCTAAAGTGCGGTAAGAGAAAGTAATAAAATATTTGGAAGAATAAGAAAATATGAGAGTGTGCGTGTAGAACTGCCACTGAATTCTACAATAGACTACAAAATGTGCCAGATGAAACACCAAGGAGAGACATAAAACTCCTAATGGGAGACACAAATGCAAAAGTGGGTTCAGACAACATAGGCAGGGAAGAAATAATGGGAAAACATGGACTTGGAACCATGAATGGAAATGGAGAACTGTTTGCAGACTTTTGTACATTTAATGACCTAGTTATTGGTGGCAGTGTCTTCCCACACAAAACGATGCACAAAGCCACATGGGTCTCACCAGATGGGAAAACAGTGAACCAGATCAACCACATAACCATAAGTAGGAAATGGAGAAGTCTTCTGGACACACGAGTTAAGAGAGAAACAGATGTGGCATCAGACCACCACCTATTACTAGGAACTGTGAGAATAAAGCTGAAGAAATACACAGACTCAACAAATAGACCACAACAACAGTATAATGTGACATCAGACCACCTCCTACTACTAGGAACTGTGAGAATAAAGCTGAAGAAATACACAGACTCAACAAATAGACCACAACAACAGTATAATGTGACATCAGACCACCTCCTACTACTAGGAACTGTGAGAGTAAAGCTGAAGAAATACACAGACTCAACAAATAGACCACAACAACAGTATAATGTGACATCAGACCACCTCCTACTACTAGGAACTGTGAGAATAAAGCTGAAGAAATACACAGACTCAACAAATAGACCACAACAACAGTATAATGTTTACAAGCTAAAGTCAACAGAAATAAAACTCAAGTTCAACTGTGCTGTGAGAAACAGGTTTGAAGCCCTGGAGGATATGACACAGGACTCCACAGACATTGTCTGGGCCACACTACAAGAAACCTGGAAAGAAGTGTGCAAAGAAGTTTTAGGCAAAAGAGAGAGAAAACACAAGGTGTGACTATCAACAGCAACATGGACTCTGATCAAAGAAAGCTGATGCATCACTATGGAATACCAGCAAAGTTTGTGACACTAATCCAGCAGATGTACAAAAATTCCACCTGCCAATTTATGGAAAACTGTCTGAGACATTTGAAGTAAAGACTGGTGTAAGACAGGGGTGCATCTTATCACCAGTAATTGTTATCATGGTGATATACTGAATAATGAGACTATTAAACAGGGCCAAAATGGCATCCAGTGGACATTCACTAAACAGTTTGATCTAGATTTTGCAGATGACATCTGTCTACTATTACATTCACACAAACAAATGCAAAAGAAGTTCAGCAAACTGACGTAGTAAGCAGAAAAGACAGGCTTGGAAATAAACATACAGAAAACAAAACTACTAAAGGTGAACAGTACACAACAAGCCAAGGTACAGCTGAAGGGAAAAGATATAGAGGAGGACAACAAATTCACCTATCTCGGAAGCATAGTGACAGACAAAGGAGGAACAGATGAAGATGTCAAAAATAGGATTGGAAAGGCCAAGCATGCATTCAGCACTTTAAAGACAGTGTGGAACACATCATCTTTCTCAGCACGAAACAAGATCAGAATCTTCAACACCAATGTGAAAAGTGTGCTGCTAACAAATGTCTGAAATACATCCTGAAAACCAAATGGCAAGATACAACCACAAACAAAGAAATCTGGAGGAGGACTTCAGGAGAGAGATTGCAAGAAGAAAATGGACACGGATAGGACACACCCTCCGAAAACAAACCAACAATGTCACGAGACAGGCCTTAGACTGGAATCCACAAGGAAAAAGAAAAACAGGCAGACCCAAAACTACTTGGAGGAGATCAATAGATGCGAAAGTAAAGAAACATGGAACCACCTGGAAAGAAATGAAGAAAGCAGGAAACAACAAAAAGAGTCGTTTCGGCCCTATGCTCTACCTTGAGTGAAGAGGACTAAGTTAGTAAGAACTGCCATTTAAGGAGAGGATAAGTTGATAGCATGAAAGATGCAATATGAATTAGTGCTGGAGATCCTCTGTCTAAAGATCTTCAAACTTGGTGTTGTAACTGCTTGGATATTGGAAGAAGCTGTACTGGATGAATTGCTTAGTGATTAGGGGAAGTTGAAAAGCTTTGGAATGCGTGTGTCGAGAGGGTCTTACAAGGGGCATAAGTTGAGGTCAAAGGCAACTATATGGCTATGGCTATGCCATGTAAGCCACAGTAAGGTCTTATATTTACCCCTAAATTATATGTCAGTTTGAATAGATTGCGAGCCAATGTTTGTTTACACATTATGGTACAAATGTTTATCTACTCTGTCATGTTTTTACATTCAAACTTAAGCAATTTTATACTTGTCAAACAAATGTGTGAGAAATCTCGTGCTTGTGATACGCATGCAAAACTGCGTTGTCCTAGCAACAACGCAAGTACTAACTACTTTGCAGAAGTTTGGGATCAATTTGATGTACGTAACAGCAGCTTGGCAATTATCTAAATTCAAAGATATCAAGGCAAATCATACATTTCATTAGTTGCATATTCAACCATACAGTCACTGCTTGTTTCGTTTGAATAGGTGATGTTTAATGACAGAAATCTGTCAAACGTCTCACTAAAGCGAAGTTGTGTACATGCATTGCCTTTTGGGCATCTTGCCGTGTAGCCACCGGTTGATAAATTCTTCAAACGTCACCAACATTCTTCGAAAATGCCCATGATGAATAATCTATACAGGAAAGAAATTATATATATATATATATATATATATATATATATATATATATATATATATATATATATATATATATATATATATATATAAAGAACATCGTATTACCAACTTTCCAATATCTGCCTCGCAACCTATCTCGTCACCAATATGCCTATCAGGTATGATGGCGTTGTATGAGTTTGTTTGCCATTGGCGAGACTAGTGTTACGCAAAAGCTATGCCGGAGCCGTGATGTCACGTAGACCATATTACGGTCCATAGTGGTTGATTTATTACCTTAGACTGCTACTTGGTAACTATGACTTAGCACCTAGTTCGTACCACAACATTACGAAGCATGACCCCATCTTACCAAAACACTTCGTACACAACTCGCACTAAAAATCTTCGTACACAATTCGCAGTCACTGACACTGACGAAAGAGACGAGTGCCTGGCATTAAGTACGGGAAGGCAGTGTTAGTTGAGCCATTTTAAATTCATTTTGTTGTCTATGGAACAACCATATTCATAAGTCAAAATAATTTTTACTCACATAAACTATGATTATTAGTAGATCATTTTATACCAAGATAATATATCTAGCATGCATATAGCCATAATTATATATAACCAATTCAATTGGGGTTGGTAGGCTTGCTCAATTAAGACTTGGTGTGGGGTAAGTTGAGCCACATTGTAGCATAAGTTGCATAAATGCTTCATAATAACTCAGCCAGCACATCTGTCCAATGGGAACAACACATCTCTGGCGAGGCTATACGCTTAATCAATAAATCGACACACTTAATTAATATAGACTTATAGGCCAATCGCAACTTGTGTAACTAACTGCTAATATTGTAGCTATCCGATGTCCCAATTTGCTCAGAAAAATTAATTCCTTGATGCATTTTGGGGTAAAGAACACTCGTCTTCATTTTTACCCGCTGCTCAACTACCCCTCCATTTGGCCTTGGGTGGCTCAAATAGCCCGTTTTGACAATTAAGCATATTTAAATAACTTTGCATTACTGTGCGTAGTGATTTAAATAATCTTCTTCCATGTGAATATTTAAACTATTTCTTATTGCACTGACAATAAAGTCTGGTCACGTGCGTTGGTTGAACAAACACTCAACAGACATTAATCACAATCAATAAAAAGTTTCAAAAAGCATCAAAAAACATATTTTTAGCTCACATGTTCTGACCATTGTGATAAGTGTCACCTGTTGTATGTCAGTCATGTTCTAATAACATGTTCATTCACTGGGTGATACCATATAACTGTCACTGCTGTAGTTTCCTGTGAAACATGGGTGGCTCAACTAACCCAGTGGCTCAACTAACACTGCCTTCCCCTACATACACATGGCCAACCCTATGTAAGGGAAACATGGGTGGCTCAACTAACCCAGTGGCTCAACTAACACTGCCTTCCCCTACCATTACTTCTTCTTCCTCATAGACATAAGTGCACATCCCACTCTGGAGCATTGTCACACTGTGGTGACTATATACAACGTCAATCAGGCTGTCATGTATCGTCTATATTCATGTACAAGAGGGTATCATCTGTGAAGAGTCTGGAGATGGAGTCAACCATCTGTGGCATATCATTTATGTATAGTAAGAACAAGTGGGCCCGAATACACTTCCTTGTGGGACACCTGAGGTGACTGGGGCAGGAACGGATGTCTGTCCTTCTACCAGTACTCGTTGGCTCCTATCAGCTAGGGAATTCTTGATCCACACGAGGAGGTTGCCCATGATGCCACAGTGCTGCAGTTTGATGGCCAGCAGCTGGTGGGATACCTTGTTGAACGTCTTGCTAAAGTCATGCAGGACCGCATTGATCTGCTCCCCCTGGTCTTGTAGCGTTATGATCAGATGGCTTTTGCATGATCTCCTCTTTCTGAAGCAGTGTTGCTGGTTGGAGATGATCTTATGTGTGTGAAGGTGTTGCATAATCTGGCTATGGATGTGTTCCATTACTTTGCTGCCTACTAATGTTTGTGGTATGGGTTGGTAGTTTGGCGGACTGCTGTGTACTGATGTTTGTGGTAATTTTTCAACTCTGAAGGGTGTGCGCCGGCACAAATCAAATGTCATCTTCACAAATCTACATTGATATTATTGGAAATTTCACATTGAATTGATTGGTGCTAAACATTAGGCATTCTGGTATAAACATTTTGATGTTTTTATCAAAAGATAACAGCGAAAGGTCACGTGTACATCATAATTATGGGCAAATTTTCATTAGTTAAGATTAGTGGTTAGCACAGATTAGTGGAGTTCTAATTTTTCTTCAAAATATTTATATTGAACGGATAGAAAAAAAACTTATGCAGCACGACGTCTATGAGTGAACCATGGTTAACGTGTGATTTTTTTATCTGATCAAAACACGCAGCGAGACGCTTTGCATCTACATAACAGCATAGGATCTTAGAACTGGGAGCATGTCGCCATGGCCAGTAAATCATATATTCATGCGTTTTTTTAAAGCCTGCTGAATTTGTAATTTTAATATGATACATGAACAGAAAACGTAAACGTAATGACGTTTTTAGTGATGTCAATTTTATTTCAATACATGCAAAAATAAGACAAATTTTGGTGTAAACTCCTTGCCCAAGCCTATATTATGTCTGAATGTAATTTTGGAAAAAAACAATTGTATACATTTCTTGCAGGCATGGCTTGAATGGTGTAACTGCATTCATCGTCTGAGTGCTTGTATGGCAACTGAAGACATATGAAGACATACATAATTACAGTGCCATGGGTCACACACCATGGGGAAGTGGCTCAACATCTTCTCCCCAAAAGCTGTTGTGCTGGAACTACTTCTAATCAGCATCTGTATTGTGGATGACTCATCAGTGATACCCAATGTCATCCTTGAGAACCATCTAGCCAGGGCAGTGGTCGACACCTTGACCCATGGTGTCATAGCAGCCCTATCTTGGCTTCTAGTCACTGACTTCCAGATGAACATGAAGAACCTGACCGAGGTTATGTCGTGTGGAGTCTTTGGGATGGTCATAGATGTTGACCACTTCATTGCCGCCGGCTCGCTGTCGTTAAGTGTCAGTATCAATGTTTTCTGTTTGTATAGTCAGTTATAGGAGCAGTTGTCCGACTTATTCTTAATTGTATTAATTATACATGTCACTGAATTAAGAACCGTCTTTACATTGTACCAAGTTCCATCATTACAGAATAATTATTAATTTACATGCTTGAACAATGTGCAGCAAAATTCCTCATCTTTTTTCTCTTATTCTCCATATTTTATTCCACCCTCCATTTTCTCCCTTTCTGTTTGCCTACCTACATGTTTCTCCTTGCCTGTCGTCCTCCTTATTCCCTTTCTCTATCCCCATCCGTTCTTCCCTCACTCCACTCTGCTTTTCTTCATCAACCTCTCCTTGTTCCTTGGTTTCTCATCCCGTCACTCCCTTTGCCTCCCTTCATGGGAACACGGCAGCACCTTACACATATCAGCCAGGAGATGTTTCTTTGTTTGCAGGCTGCTACGTCACTGAGCAAGAGGCCATTCTTCCACAACAGTTTTCTCATCCCCATCATCTACCTGCTGCTGCGTGGTCTACAACAATGGCTCCCAGGCCTGCCAGCCTCAATGGCTTGGATGTTCCTCTTGGCCTGGACATCACACCATGTCCGAGATGGCATCCGACATGGACTGTGGTTTGCACCATTTGGCAGCACACCGGCTGTGCCAAAGTGGCTGTGCATCAGTGTCATATCTCTCTGTCCACTCCTGCTCCGGGCTGTCTTGTTACTTGGACGCTCAAACAATGTAAAAGGCAGAAACAGCAGTACAACTGATCACCATGAGACAGCCTCACTGATGACTGTGTAGCTCTATGTTTGGGAACTATTGGAATGGTGGAGAGGAGATTGACAGAATATTATTTATTTATTTATGTTTTTCTTTTGGGGTCATTCCATATGAAATCAACCAGCAATGTTCTTGACCCCTCCGATTTTAACGAAATTTGGCACACAGGTTGGGCCTGTTATGAAAGTTCTTAAGCCAAATTTCAGACTAGTAAGTGAAATAGTTTTTCAGTTATTGCATATTAATGATAAAAAATGGTAAAAACGTTGCGTTACCTTGTAACACAAATCTAGACATAACTTTGGCCTTAATGGTTCTTAAGTGCTGCTTTTGGTCTTGAAATAAAGCTAAAACATTGTTCTATGAATTGATATGTGGCATTTGAAAAAACTTTTGTAAAGGTCATTGACCTTGACCTTTGACCCGATATACCCAAAAACAGTAAACCCCGATTTTGATCAAATGTTATCTTTAGCAAGGTCATTGTATCAACAAGTATCATACAAAAAATTAGAATCGGACCTTGAAGAGATATCAGGAAGAAACACTGCATTTGAAAAAAACAGACAAAAACAGAAATAATGATGATCAAAGTATATTGTGTTATTTAGACCCAATTGTTGTATCTCAAGAACTTACCGTGGACCCACTCTAATTTTTTAATGGAACTTGTTGATGCAATGACCTTACTAATGATAAAATTTAATAAAAATCAGAGTTTTGGGTATATCAGGTCAAAGGTCAAGGTCAGTGACCTAACAGATCTTTGTAAAAACTTTTTAGACTGCCACATGATGCATATCTCTGGATAGAGCAATGTCTTTATTTTAAGATCAAAACCAGGACTTTAGGACCATTAGGGACAAAGTTGTCTACATACAAATTTAGGTGTAATGCTCTACTCTTGGGTATATCGGGTCAAAGGTCAAGGTCAGTGACCTTTACATTTTCAAAAGTTTTTTCAAATGCCACATATCAATCGATATAACAATGTTTTAGCTTTATTTTAAGACCAAAACCAGCACTTTAGGACCATTAAGGCCAAAGTTATGTCTAGATATGTGTTACAAGGTAACACAACATTTTTGCCATTTTTTATCATTAATATGCCATAACTCAAAAACTATTTCACTTACAAGTCTGAAATTTGGATTACGTAAATTTCACAACATGCTCAAAATGTGTGCCAATTTCATTAAAATCAGAGGGGATCATTTTGGCCTTTTCTTGGTTGATTTCATGTGCAATGCCCCTTTGGTTACACTCATATGTGAGCGAGCGTTTTAGGAAGAAAAATATGGTGCAATAATGGATGTATGGTAATTCATCTCTTCATCTAAAGACAACAATAACACATTGACTATCGATGCCCAAGTCATCATGTATTGATCATTTACATGTTGTAATGTTAGAACAGCATATTGTCAGTTAATGTTATTAATGTTAGTACCAAAACATATACAAAATACAGATGTACATTTGTTCATGTAAATAAAGCAAAACAGTTTAACCTTCACTTCAGGTGTCATTTTAGAGGGGCAAGACTGCTACATCTTCAACTCCAATAGGATTACTGGTCATTTTCTTTACACAAATATTGTTTCCACCAATACACATAAACTGTTCTTAGACAAACCTGTCCAAGGAAATCAATGTCACCAAAAGTTCTGCCGAACATAAAAATATGTCATATACAGGTCTTATTATTAAGATAATTTATTTAACAGATTTTTATCCTAGCAAACTGTGATTGATTTTAGCTACTTTATTATCGAAACAATATGTCACTAATACATTAATACAGGTTGTATTATTTATGGTTTCTAATTTTTAAAAAGAGTTTACGACATGATTGTAAATAATTAAGGGAATGTCTGGTATCAGAATATGAGAAATAGTTGATAGTTTATTGCAATATGATTTATTTTTTAACCTTACTGTTATTTAATTTAGCAACAGTAAATATATTTCTTGTGTTAGCTTGATCCATGGTTTATGTGCAGCGAACCTAGTCAGTCGTGTACCCATGGAATAACAAATGTCACATATAACATGAGTTTGTTAGCACACTGATATTACACTGTAAACACCACACAATACATTTTCCTGATGAAGTAACATATGCAGTTGGTTAATCAAAATTAACACATTCACATTCTGTCAATGGAGACTCCTACAACACGTAGTAGACTACTTATAGCTAAGTCTGAACCATGTATATAATATATTACAATAATAGGGACAATTTGTACTAATTAATTATCCATATAAACTACATTCAGTAGCATTATTACTTCCTAGGATTATAAATACTTCTGGAAATGTGTTCTTAAATTTGTTATGCTGGTTGAACCCACAGTAAGCCAGCCTTTAGCAAACTTGTCCCTGTATCTGATCCCCAGGCAGTGACACCCTGTCTAATTACCTCCTGGATTCTCCCCTTCCCATGACAGATGCTCAGCATAGCGATTAGTTGTGGCCCATTGCAAGGGGTCACTATCTCATTATTCAATAACACCCCCAGGGTGTGCAGTGTCAACCCCACTGATGTCTGTAAATAGTTGTATTGATAGAGATCAGTTGTTTGTCTACTGACTGATTAGACCATACTCGTTCATCAGGCTTCATTGAAGTGACCATGATATATCAATGAAGGTTGTATTAGGATTGAGCCAACATTTTTTATTTGTGTGTCATGGTCTTTCTAGCATTGGGACAATTATTTAATATGGTCATTTAATTAGTCATCATGAATAGCAAGAAACATTTGGATGCGTAATAGTTTTGATTTACAAATAGTTTATTGCATGTTCAGTGCACAGCGAGGCATATGTGTAGCAATGGAAATTATTTATCATGTTGCTTTTTTCCCGAATTGAAATTGTTTGTATATTGCATTGTTAAAACAATTACAATATGTGATTATGGATGTAAATGGTGCTTATTTAATAAGTAGGCCTCAATTCCAGACTAAACTTATATGTTTATATCCAACAAAAAGGCTATATATATATATATATATATATATATAGATATATATATATACATACAATACAAGCAAAAATATATATCAATATATAAAAAATACATGTAAAACAAGTGGAAATAAAAAATATATAAATATACACATGTCGTACTAAAAGTATACAACTGACCAATCCAGTACTTAATCACTGGACTTCTATAATAAATAAAAGTGTGAAAATAAATAACAAAAAGTAGATTATCGGACCTAACTAAACAACATAAAAGTCGAAATACTGACAAATGAATGCATTCATTAAACGATTTTACATATAACACTACAACATATAACACTACAACACTATAACACTACAACATATAGCACTACAACACTATAACTCTACAACATATAACAATACAACGTATAACACTACAATATACAACACTACAACATATAACACTATAACACTACAACATATAACACAACAACATTATAACACCACAACCTATAACACGAAGTACAACAGGGTGACAAGCTGTGTACAATTCTAAAAATGTACTAAATATATGACTATATTATAATTGTAACACTGCAAATTATAAACTGAGATATCAGTATTTTCGTAACTTTAGTTTGGCTCATTTCCTGTCAAAATATAATTTCAAATGGTTGTAAAATCAATACAGTGTCAATTAATTTATTTTTGTTTGTGTGTGTATGTTATTCAGCAATTAATGCACTTTTCAGAAATGCTGAAATCTCAATTTGTAATTTTTCCTACTCAAGCTGGTTTTTTTTCTTATGCAGCGTCACAATTAGTCCACAAATTACCACCAAACAAAGTACCAAAACTGGTTAGCCCAAGAACGGGATGTTTTGAGTTAATCAATTGACACTTGAAAGATTTCTCCAACGCAATCAACACTAGACCTCCTTCGAACTCCGCTCCCGCCACCCTCCGCCAGCTTCGCCTGCGACTACGCTCTTCCTCCCAGGCCCAGAGCCGAGGCAGAACAGTCATAGTCATAGTCATAGACATTGTAAAACGCAACGCCGTAATGCTTGTCTTGTGGTAACAAAGCGCAAAATGAGAAATTCACTACTTTTGTGTTGATATTTTAATAAATGATTAACAGCCACATAAAAACAAACACACGCAAATAACTTAGGGCAAAACCGGAAATTAATCACGCCCTTTTGGCTTTTGTAAGGTATTGATTTAAGAAATTAAGTTGAGGGATCACGTCGCGGATGTATTTAGGTAGTGATTCGGTCGGACCTCGTTGGCTGTCTTTCCCTGGTGGTCGTATGTTGTTTGGGGTCAGTCGGTGGTAGTAGTGTGATTACGTTTATGTGAAACGGTATGTTGGATTCTTTCCTGTTCTGTATACATGACGTTTTTAAGATGTCTTAGGTGCAATAGTAAGTAGCACGAACTAATGTCATGACACATCATAGTCTAGCCAAGCTGAAGTACAGGACAGTCTATAATGGCATGTCGCATAAGACGCCATTTTACAAAACAAAATCGCGGGCTTTTCATATTTTCATATTTGTAGCTTTACCATTTGATTAATTAAAATTAGTTGTCGGCAACTTTTATTTCAGTGCACCATGTCTGACATGTGGGATGACAATGATGGCACGGCGAAATCATCATCAGGAGGAGGATTTTCAGTGAGTATCTTGCATTACAAACGTGCCCAGGCCAGAAATGTCATTGGGATTTGGAAGAACGCACGTGCTGTCCCACAACTCGGTCCATTGTCAATAATTTAGTACAGTGACTCACCTTTATCACCACAAACATTGTAACAATATTTATATTCTATTATATTCAGTGCAACAATTGATGAAATCAACACACATAAGCTTGAGTCATGGCAACAATTTGGATTTTAAAGCCTGCCATTGGCATTGCAAGTTTTTGAAAGTTTTGATATTAAAAAAACACATTCTAACCCACTAATTATGTTAACTGACATTAAAATCATAGTAGTAAACGATCATTATTATAGTTGTTGGTTTGTGTAATAAATAGTGGGTTATGTAGTGAATAAGGTTTGCATAACCACATTTGTGGTTTAAGTTGTGGACTAATGCTAGCTGTAGATAATAGGCTATTGCTATATGTCCGGACCTGGACATAGTGCAAAAATATTGCTCCAGCACTTAAGGTAGTTGGGGCGGCTAGTGCGTCAGTTGATTTTTCTTCTAGGATATACTGAACTAAATGTAGACGCCACTAAAAAACCATCCAGCATTAACATCATATTTCACCAATCCATCCTTTAAAATGCAGTCCTTTTGGAAATCCCTTTGAGTTCCGGGAAAAGCAACAATGTTTCCATAGTAACAACCGCGTGCGCTACGATGTTTGAACCAGCTATATTCGTTCGCCGTGAAAGTGGACATCGTCTGGTTACTGTAATGCTAGTACACATCAGACATCAGGGCTTCATAACTGAAACCTAAATATGCCAAATTAATTTAGGTGAGCGATTTGTTAGTTGTTTTGTTTACTGTGTGGTGGCGCCACCAATTCGGATTCTGTCGTCGCCATGAAATTTTAATTGGTGCTTGTTGGAGCTGACTTTTGTACAAAGAAATAAATGTTTACTTTAGTTTAGCCTATTCTGATTGCAATTGGTGATACGGTTTTGAATTGCAACATGTCACCGATTACCATAGCAGGGCTTCATATTTGAGGCGAGCGGTTGCTCCCGTCAATTGTTAAAATCGCTTGCTGCCTGCAAATGTTTGTCTTGACAAGTACTTTCTTGAGGATTAGATTCATGAAAGTCTCTCCTCTTTATAACGCAGTGTTCGGGCTCCAATATTAGGGATTCACATATTATCCTTCATTTGTGATGGCGATCATAGCTCGCTGGCGCTGCATCAAGATTGCAAGAACGCCATCGAAGCTATGCTATATGAGTTGACACGGAGTGTAAAAGTTGATTAGACATTGAAAACGATAATTTTAGTAATTGTTCCACTTCATCTTTCATCCGTTCTGAACACATAAATTCACGATGCATATTTCCGGTACCATTTAACATTGGTTCACTGTTTCATGTGCGGATGACAAATTCATATTTTTTGCGCACTGAGTTTGAGTTGTGCGTTTGGCATTGTAATGCAATGGAAGCTTCATGCTTCCATTGCATCACAATGCCATTTCACCCCATGTTTATATTGGTGTTGCCTACTAAGCTGCATTTATGAGTTATGACTATACATGTCATTCATATACATGTGGACACGGCCTGGGCACAGTATCACGACACAGCTACTGGCTTTGCCCAGGCTACGGCCTATGGTAATCGGTGACATGTTGCAATTCAAAACCGTTTCACCAATTGCAATCAGAATGCATGGGCTTTACTAAAGTAAACATTTATTTTTTGTGTGGTGGCGCCACCATTTCCCATTCGGATTCTGTCGTTGTCGTCACCACACGGTAAACATAACAACTAACATCGCTCGTCTAAATTAATTTGGCATATTTAAGCGAGCAATTTATCGCTCGCCTGTTTTCAAATATGAAGCCCTGTGGTAGCTTAGGCAAGGCCAGTGGCAGTGTACTGTTCCCGGGCCGTGGCCACGACACGGTACTGGTTTCGTGTGCGACTTCGTTTAGGCAGTTTGAAAATTGCAACTGAAATTTCCAAATGAAGTGGAACAATTACTAAAATTATCGTTTTCAATGTCTGATCAACTTTTACACTCCGTGTCAACTCGTATAAATTTTCGGTAGTTCAGATCCAGGTTATTATTTTCAATTCCCATTACAGCGTAGTCGGTCAATCGGATCATAGCAAAATATTGTTGATCCCTTAACTATTCCATAACTGTACATGTATTTTATTCAGTTCGACATACACCATTATGTGACATTTACACATAATACAAATCAACGTTAGTCAACTCATTTGATCATTTTATAAACTGTGGCAAGCATAGCTTCGATGGCGTTCTTGCAATCTTGGTGCAGCGGGCTACGATCGCCGGTGATGGATGATATGTGAACCCCGAATATTGGAGCCCGAACACTGCATTAGCAAGAGGAGAGACTTTCCTAGTGCATCTAATACTCAAGAAAGTACTTGTCAAGATGAACACTTGCATGCAGTGAGCGATTTTAACAATTGACTCGAGCGATAGAGAGCGATTGCTCGCCTCAAATATGAAGCCCTGAAACACGGGTCAATTCCATTAAGTTCCAAAAAATCAATTCCAATTCCGCCTTGCAAAATTAAATTCCAAATTGTCAAATCAAACTTTTTAAATCCTAGGCTAAGGAAAAATTAAAATCTAGTTCGTTTTAACACAGTTTTATTTGTACTTGGAATCATGCGTGCACATATATATATGTGTGTGTGTCAGGTTTGCTATAAAAAAACTATAAAAATGGCATTCAGCCATTTGATATGTACTTTCTGCTGCGACACCTCTCCTGGATTTTTGCTAACCAGACATTTTGGACAGCCCTGGACAGTTGGGTCGTTAATCTGAGTCTTAAATATTTTCCCCCTGTTTATATCAGTTGTGGAATCATTGATATTTCATCATATTTACTGTAAACTTTGTGCGTTTTCAACATCCTAATCACCAACATGTATTCTCCATGGAGAAATAAACCTTGTCCACTGAGATAGAACATGAGATAAGGCCTGAATGGTCTGACTTTGGTTTTACTGTCTGTTACAGTAACTTAGCATTTGTTTTTGATGCAAATGCTTGAATATATTGTTATTGTTCACAATGTTCTAAAAACAGAGTAGATAGTGTATATGCTATTAATGTTGACAGCTTCCTTGCTGTTACCAGATTCAGGGTGACATACTAATAGCAGACAAATATGATTTTAATAGTAAGGAGTAAAAATTAACAGTATCAAATAAATAATTCCAACAAAATCAGATCCAATAAAAAATAAGTTCCAATTCCAACTGAGTTTCAAAAATCAATTCCGGAATTGGAGTTGAGGTTCAGTTCCGGAATGGAATTGACCCCATGTCTGGTAAACATCAGTATTATATCTGCCTAACTAAATCAGGTACTTATATCAGCGTTCAGTGAGCGTTAATGTTGTTTATCATGCCTTTGACAAGAACTTAAATGCTGACGCGTATGTGACCTGGTGACCAATCAAAATGACCATACACGCACCCAGCCACATGTTTGTTAGATGGCTGGCTTAAACCTGATACCATAGATGATAATACGTTACAAGTACAGATTCAAGGGCTATTGTGTCGACAAATTAAGGGGACATATCAATATTACAAATGGCTATTGTGTTTTGTCAACAATGCATAAAACGCCAGTGAAAAACTAAGTTTCAACACAAAAACAAGCATTTGTTGAGATTGTGTTTTCATTACTAACCAGGAAATGATGTTTCAAATATTGTTTGAGAAAACTACAAGACTCACGACGTTGCAATTTTGTATTTTATTAAGTTCGACATACAACATTATTTTTATAAACCGTGCAGCCAGCATAGCTTCGATGGCGTTCTTGCAATCTTGGTGCAGCGGGCTACGATCGTCATCGCCGGTGATGGATAATATGTGCGAGCGATTTTAACAATTGACGCGAGCGATAAATCGCTGCCTAGATTATTGATTTGCACGAGCGATAGCGAGCGTTGTTGAAGAAAATTATTAGTCAATGTGATTAAACATTACAAATGAGACGTATTCGCTTGCTGTTTTTTCAGTGATGCTTATATTTCCTTGCATTTGAGCACAAAATAACACTGGAAGTCGTAAACCAAAATGTATGTTTACCAACCAAACATTGGATCACATTCTCATCCAGGGACCCATCTTTTGGACAGGTAAAATGCATGAAGTGCATTTTTGGGGAGATAAAGTTTTTCTTGGACAGGTTAGGCAGTCTAGACCATTCAAATAAAACAATCGGATGCCAGGAATGTTTTGTTGCAGCCAGTAAACATTGGCTGTTGTTTTCAGGGTGGTGGTCGGGGGTTTGGTGGTGGAGCAGGTGTGGACAACAAACTGAGAGGTTTTGGTCGAGGTCGAGCTGCAGGTGGTAAGTCGATTCATTGCTCAGTCATAAATATTGTTGATTAAATGGCAAACAAAGTTTTGGTGACAGTTGCCTTCCACGTGGAGTATGTTTTGGTGACAGTTGCCTTCCACGTGGGGTATGTTTTGGTGACAGTTGCCTTCCACGTGGGGTATGTTTTGGTGACAGTTGCCTTCCACGTGGGGTATGTTTTGGTGACAGTTGCCTTCCTCGTGGGGTATGTTTTGGTGACAGTTGCCTTCCTCGTGGGGTATGTTTTGGTGACAGTTGCCTTCCACGTGGGGTATGTTTTGGTGACAGTTGCCTTCCTCGTGGGGTATGTTTTGGTGACAGTTGCCTTCCACGTGGGGTATGTTTTGGGTCATCTCCAAATTTTTTTTAAAAAAGGGGGATTTAACTCGTTCCAGAATGGTTGTTCTATACAATTAGAGTATGAATTGTATCTAGTAAGGAAGGCAAATATTGTGTACAATATCTATTTCATTGTCTAAAAACTTACAAACACACCTACCAACCTACAGATTGTTGTTATTTATTATGTACACCATCCTTTGATTCAATATTATGTACCCCATCCATTGATTCAATATTATGTACACCATCCTTTGATTCAATATTATACAAACACTGTGTACTGTTTACTGCTGTGTGTACTGCAAGTTTTTGCGGTAACATTTGAGTGATACTTGCAGAAATGTAATGTCACATCCTGATGTGAACAAGAAGTAATTGCTTGTTTTTTCCTTTAGGTGGCTTTAGTGGTTCAGGCAGCACTTCATCAGGTGGCGGGGGTTTCGGTCGTGGTGGGTTTGGTGGGGGTGCATCAAGGACTGAGAATGGTTTTGGGGATGGGTTTGGGAGCAAGTCTGGCAGTGGAGACAACTGGGATGGCAAGAAGGGTAACAGTGGGTTCGGTGGGGGCTTCGGGGGGAAGGCCAGCAGTGATGATTGGGACGAAGGCCAAGGCGACACAGGCAGATCTGGCGGTGGTTTTGGCGGCAGCCGTGCAAGTGGTGGCTTCAGCAGAGGTCTGTAGATTTCTATCATATATGAATGGAGTAGAATATATCGTAGTAATTTTGTAATAAATAAACCAAATCATGGCTTGTGTGTTGACCATCATTGCTAAGTCTATATTTTTACTAAATAAAACATGAATAATCCAACAGTGCTACGTTTTGGCACATATCCGATAATAATAATTATAATTACTAGCGTGTTGACATATGCTCCAATTCGAATAAGGTGCACCTTGTCGGAAAGCCCCTCTTTCGTTAGCATCATATTGAATTAAGTATATTGTAGTAATTTTCTTGTGTAACTTTTGTCATATTGAAAGAATGATGTCGACATATGATATTTTTATTTGCTGTTTTTAGGATTTGGTGACAGAAGTGATGATGTCCCTCGGTAAGTACATATTTTATAATTACACTCTTCTTTCCCAGGATAACTTTGGCAATTATTTTAAGTGGTTAACAAAGCAAGATGACACAAAATAAATATTAAAAAATAGTTATAAACATCTGATTAAATGGAAATGGTCTCGCTGCAGTGACATGCAGTGATGTTGTTTGATGTTGTTTGTTCCTTAGGGCCTCTCAATATATCTACATTGATACCTTTGTCTGTTTATTTCTTTCAGTGGTGGTGGATTTAGCCAGAACAGAGATGGCGGTAATCGCAGAGGTATTACATTCATTTTCAGATATGCTAGAACTGCATTGTAAGCAAACACAATGCAACATAATAAGTATTTTAAAATAAATATCATCAATAGCAGTTGCCTATATCTGAATATGCTTTGTACTAACCACTTCTTTCCTTTAATTGTATTACTTGTTAATGTGATTACTCTTCTGTGTTACTTGTGTCAACAGGAGGCGGGGGAGGAGGATGCTACAAGTGTGGGGAAGAAGGCCACATTTCCCGGGACTGTCCTAGTGGAGGAGGTGGGGGACGATCTGGCGGAAGTGAGTACTCGCATGACAGCAGCTACTATTGATGGCAACCACAAACGTTTACATTATAATCATAATTTAAAGCCTACTATTATATGTTTCAGCATGTAACCATGTGGTTCATAGTCTCAGGAAGAAGTGCCCGTTTTGTTTAGAGATACAGCTTGCTGGTGGTTTTGTTTAGAGATACAGCTTGCTGGTGGTTTTGTTTAGAGGTACAGCTTGCTGGTGGTTTTGTTTTGTGGTACAGCTTGCTAGTGGTTTTGTTTAGAGATACAGCTTTCTGGTGGTTTTGGAAGAGTTTGTAATTGAAATTGCTTTGATAATTTTATACCAGGACGAAGACTTGTACAAAGTATTGATGATTTTCTTTATGATGGTGTTACCCGTGTAACTTTGTAGTATGATTTCTGCTGTGGACTTTGAATTGTCCAGTTGTCAGAATTTTCCAGTTGAAAGTGGTATCTCATGGGAGCTGCATCAGCAAGATGCACGTTTTGTAAATCTTGCGCGATTAATCATACGTTCTAATTGTACGCAAATTAAATTTGCAAGGAATGGTACCTTATATGTATGTCATTTATTTTTTGGGTTAATGGTTAATTTATCTTAAAAACTTACTGAAACACTCGATTCAAGACAAGCATATAATAACCGCCCCAACTACCATAAGCATGTAATAATTTTATATATCTGCTAACGCCAAATACTGTCTAAAATAAATGCATTAGAAAATGTTATCATTATCCTATTTTTCTCTATCAGGCGGTTGTTACAAGTGTGGAGAAGAAGGCCACATCTCGAGGGATTGTCCCAGCGGAGGGGGTGAGAGGAAATCAGGAGGTTTGTTCTGCTTTCACTACATTTTTTCTGCTTCCATGAGACTCCAAAATCGTGTTAGTGGATAGAAAACTGGCTGACAAAATGATAATGTAAAATTAGAAAGTCCATGTATAATACGCACCAGGACTTTAAGTAAAAAATGAAGGGGGAAAATGCGTATTATACTCGGAAACTTACGGTATTTGATTCTTTGAAGAATCTAAATTAATGAAACATTGTTACATCTGGCAATTAACTCAGGAGGCTGTTATAATTGACTCAGGAGGCTGTTATAATTGACTCAGGAGGCTGTTACAAATGACTCAGGAGGCTGTTATAATTGACTCAGGAGGCTGTTACAAATGCGGTGAGGATGGACACTTTGCCCGCGAGTGCCCGAATGCAGATGGTGGCGGAGGTAGCAGCGGAGGCGGCTTCGGTGGTGGTTTTGGCGGCGGTAGCAGCGGAGGCGGCTTCGGTGGTGGTTTTGGCGGCGGTGGCCGAGGAGGCGGGTCCAAGACAGGAGGTCAGTCATAGTCTTGTTCCGATAGCAGTTGGAGAAAATTGAGAGTCAGCTCTGGTATATTTTTAACCATATGTGAACGTATAAGTGGCTGGTGACACCAACCCAGTCCCTTCATTGAATATATGGACAGTCTTCATGTGTCCTGCCCAAATTTTCGTGGTCCCACATGGAACACACGATTGATTATAACTCTGTATGATAGCCAGTTTTAGAATAGATGCTGCACATCTGTCATGCTGAACATTTGTCACTGATAAATTTTCTCCTATGTTTCAATCGCACTTAGATTTAAATACACGAGAACCACAGATAGTTGTCCAAAATGTGTTTCCAATTCCGAGTAATACACAAGTACTAACCATGGTGCCATCTGGTGGATTAATAAAAACACTCCAGACGGAAATATTTTCATTGATTTTTTTTCACAGATTTTGGTTTAAAAAAATAGTTTTTCAAACATAATATATGCTTAATTGGATGAATATGGTGTATATGGGTAGAATTTATTTATAAATGATATAGGATGAATTTGGTATAT
The DNA here is from genome assembly GCA_033239005.1 of Lamellibrachia satsuma. Lineage (NCBI taxonomy): Eukaryota > Metazoa > Annelida > Polychaeta > Sabellida > Siboglinidae > Lamellibrachia > Lamellibrachia satsuma. The sequence goes on from BSQZ01000007.1 coordinate 903,659, forward strand.
ATGGGTAGAATTTTATTTATAAATAATGTATCATGTAATAAAGGATAATAAGGAATCATGTAACATTCATTATAAGCCATTATTATGTTTAAATTTCATCCAATGACAGGTGTGACCGTTGGCCACTGAATTGTGCCATCGGTGAAGAGATGAATGCCAACTGTGTGTGTTGCCGCAGGAGGAGGCTGCTACAAGTGTGGAGAAGATGGACATTTTGCCCGGGAATGCCCCAATGCTGAAGGTGGCGGTGGTGGTGGCGGCGGCTTTGGCGGGGGCTTTGGCGATGGGGAAAGCAAAGGAGGCCCTCCCAGGACAGGAGGTCAGTGCAAAACTGATGTTTAGTTGGGGTTTTCATGGCATGCTGTAGTTCTTGAGAGGCTAGAATTGAACAAGTTAATCATCGATGAAATGGTCAAATAATGACAGTTGTGAAAAGAAAGACATTTGATGATTGTTCACAAACCCAGACAGTTTCTTAGTCGGGTGTCATGCGTGTCGGGGGATGTCAGGGGTGGCTGCTTTTTAGACATGCACCTGTTACTTTACTCTCACTTGTGGAGTACCAAACAACAAGGTGTTAAATAGGGCCATGCAGCCTCATAAGTTAACTACACTCATAAGTTAACTACCTGTCATCTCATTCACCAGTTGTAGGGCAGTCTGCCCTGCTCAACATGGTGCACACGATCCAAGAAGCTGGTTCCTAATGCAATGTGCTGTGACTTGTAGAAGCCCCCTATGTGCCACCACCTCCCCCTGAGGAAGAGGAGCAGATATTTGAGACGTTACAGAAGGGAATCAACTTCAACAAATATGACGACATTCCCGTTGAATGTACTGGACGTGATGCCCCAAAGCGTGGCATTGGCAGGTATGACAGCCTGTCTTAGTTATATTGTCTTGTATCCCAGCAGATTATCTCGTTCATGATTAGTTGATTACTGATTGGATGTATTATTACTTTGGTGAACCCATTTTACCCTAGGAGTGACCAATGATTAATTATTTTCACAGTGTGCACAAATTGGAGTTACTCACAAGGGTGCTTTTAAAAAATCATGACATCGCTAATAATTATCGCACTAATGTTATTGAGGTATCGTTTTATTGGTAAAAAAGATTTATAATAAACTGATAAAAACTGCAGCACTTAATCTTATCATGGGGATATTATTACTTTTTGAATTTCATCAAAAAAGAAAGCAATTTTTTATTTTCACCCTGCTACTAGATAATTACTGAGTGGCTGTATGCCCTATGTCCAATTAGAAAAAAATGTAGCCATACATATTAGCTACAAAAGAAAACAAAAATTAACCAAATATGTTTAGAACTTATTTGTATGGTTTTTTCCAACAACGGACTGCCAAGGCAGACATCGTCGTTTACCGAGGTAGTGCCGGCTGTCGAAGCTGGTGGAAATCCTGAATATATGTTCACTTCGTATGTTCTCAAAAGTCCCAAAACACGTAGTGTTTAGTATAGGTTCAAACCACCACTTGCCCCCTCAATACTTGATCCTTGTAAGTTAATTTGTACATTCACTTTCTGTACACGCAATGTTCTGTTTTGTTTTACAGCCATATACCAACAAAGGGTTCTCACTATCACAGAACAGTATAAATAGTTTTGTTTTACAGCCATATACCAACAAAGGGTTCTCACTATCACAGAACAATATAAATAGTTTTGTTTTACAGCCATATACCAACAAAGGGTTCTCACTATCACAGAACAATATAAATAGTTTTGTTTTACAGCCATATACCAACAAAGGGTTCTCACTATCACAGAACAATATAAATAGTTTTGTTTTACAGCCATATACCAACAAAGGGTTCTCACTATCACAGAACAATATAAATAGTTTTGTTTTACAGCCATATACCAACAAAGGGTTCTCACTATCACAGAACAATATAAATAGTTTTGTTTTACAGCCATATACCAACAAAGGGTTCTCACTATCACAGAACAATATAAATAGTTGTGGTGCTGCAAGATTGTTCCCCAAACTTGTAAACAAGATACTTGCTGATGGTGTCTCAGACCCCATCACAGACTGGCATTGATGTGATTGTTTCCATTTCTAGTTTTGATGATTCCAACTTACATGAAACGTTCCTGAAGAATGTGCGCCGAGCCAAGTACGAAAAGCCAACCCCCGTACAGAAGTGGGCAATCCCTCTCATCACTGCTGGACGGGACCTCATGGCCTGTGCACAGACAGGCTCGGGCAAGACGGTATGTTTGTGAACTTTGCTTTAACAAAATTGGAGGTTCCGTCTGGTGTCTTTGTATGTCATGTTGATATTTGGATTAGCTTATATAATATTTTTAGATAACAGGTTTTGCATTGGTCCAACCATGCATGCAAGTGTGTTTTTTCTCCACGACACCTTTTCATGCACTCTCGATCATGTGGTGTTGCTAAAGCTTTTACAGTTATATAGCCTTATCCTTGCCGGATGTGTGGAGATGTATTGGGACGTAATGTAGCATGTGATGGCTTGTGTTGTAGGCTGCCTTCCTGCTGCCCGTACTCACAGGGATGATGAACAACGGCCTGGAGGGCAGTCAATTCTCAGAGGTGCAGGAGCCCCAAGGTATAGTGGTGGCACCCACTAGGGAGCTCGTCACTCAGATCTTCCACGAGGCGCGCAAGTTCTCCTATGGCTCCATGCTGCGCCCTGTGGTCGTCTATGGGGGCACGTCAGTGGGGCACCAGTTGAGGGAGGTGGAAAAGGGTGCACATCTCGTCGTCGGAACACCTGGCAGACTCCTTGACTTCATCAACAGGGGAAAGGTACGTCCTCAGTTCTCTCACAATTTGTATTCGTGATTCTGTGTTTTTCTCCCATGTTGCTCCCATGTTGAAGGGATGAGGCTAGTTCATGTACAGCTGTACCACCTCAACTGTTATCCCTTCTCCTTATCGACTGCCTTCTCCCTCCACTTGTCAGCCTCCTCAACCTTTCTTACATCCCTCTTTATGTAGTCCTCCCATCTTAGTTGGGGGGTCTACCCCTTTTCCTGCAGCCTGGCTGTTTCATTTTCCCTGCTCTCTTTGGTAGTCGACCCGCCTCCTTCCGCACCAAGTGACCTGGCTGTTTCACTGCCTCTGCTCTCTTTGGTAGTCGACCCTCCTCCATCCGCACCAAGTGACCTGGCTGTTTCACTGCCTCTGCTCTCTTTGGTAGTCGACCCTCCTCCATCCGCACCTAGTGACCTGGCTGTTTCACTGCCTCTGCTCTCTGGTAGTCAACCCTCCTCCATCCGCACCAAGTGACCTGGCTGTTTCACTGCCTCTGCTCTCTTTGGTAGTCGACACTCCTCCATCCGCACCTAGTGACCTGGCTGTTTCACTGCCTCTGCTCTCTTTGGTAGTCGACCCTCCTCCATCCGCACCTAGTGACCTGGGTGTTTCACTGCCTCTGCTCTCTTTGGTAGTCGACCCTCCTCCATCCGCACCTAGTGACCTGGGTGTTTCACTGCCTCTGCTCTCTTTGGTAGTCGACCCTCCTCCATCCGCACCTAGTGACCTGGCTGTTTCACTGCCTCTGCTCTCTTTGGTAGTCGACCCGCCTCCATTCGCACCTAGTGACCTGGGTGTTTCACTGCCTCTGCTCTCTTTGGTAGTCGACCCTCCTCCATCCGCAGCAAGTGACCTGGCTGTTTCACTGCCTCTGCTCTCTTTGGTAGTCGACCCACCTCCATCCGCACCTAGTGACCTGGGTGTTTCACTGCCTCTGCTCTCTTTGGTAGTCGACCCTCCTCCATCCGCAGCAAGTGACCTGGCTGTTTCACTGCCTCTGCTTTCTTTGGCAGTCGGCCCTCCTCCATCTGCACCAAGCAGTCTGCTCACATCATCTTGCTTCTTACTGTTCATATAACTCCTGAATCTCATAACTGATACTTGTACAGTACAACACGCTTATAACGAACACGGATACAATGAATTGATGGATTTAACGAAACACTTTCTTACGTACGGATTTTTTCCCTGTCTTTACCATTATAAGCGTTCACACATATTACGAACACGGGTATAACGAATTCACGGTTACTACAAACACCTTTTGCCGAAAAAATTTTGTTGTATAACGAATTTCTGTCTAACTGAAAATCGCCTGGTTGTTCACAAATACTTGCCGCCGGTGACCTGGAAGCTATGCAGTGGCCAGTGTCAAAGTAATTAGGTCAATGAGGGAAAGCATCAAAGGTGATTCTTAGCTGCCCACTAAGCTATGTTTAAATAAACATTGGTGCATGTAGAAGTGAACTACATATGTGATGCGCCACGCCAAAACCAGGCGCTTCTCGCTAGATTTTGTTCGGCGCAGGAGCCTAAAATGTATGGTGCCCGTTCGAATTGTCGAAAATGGGTTAACGACGGAATCGAACAGCGAAATTATCAAGCTTTCCATAAATCCATTTATATAAGCTGAAAGATTGTTCAAACTAGTAATATTTAGCACTTTATTGAGGCCCCTGATTAGCATCGCGGTTGAGAAGTCTGAAACAAAGCTATGTTTACGCGCTTTTGACCGACTGTCTTCGCTCGCTTACAAGTGGGAAACCCCACATGTTATACATGGCTGGAAAGCTTATGACGTCAACTACACGTGTGATTGGGAATCTCTTACCCTAGACCAATAGAACAGCTCCTATTATACATACTTTATCTAGCAACAAAGTGCCGTTGTTGCTATGGAAGTTGCGAAACGCTCGCTGATTGGTCAAAAACGTCAGCGCGCATGCGCAGTCGGCTTGTTTACCCATTCCTTTCGTCTTTGTTCGCCAGTTTCGCCCACTGTTTTCGTCTTCAATTCGTTAATGAATTGCACTATGGCATCGAAAGAAGCTTATTTAGCTAACGAGTTGGATCGTGCGAGGGGGTGCAATCTCGAGGACAGCAATTTAGCTGCCATGATTGAAGATTACTTCGAAGGCCGCGTCGAGCCCGTGGAAGTCGCCTAGGCAGTGGCAGGGAAAGACCACATTGAGCCTGCACTGGTTGGCTCAGCACCAGCGGGAGCGGACTTTCCAAATTGGGGAAACTGACATTGTGTAGTGTTATTATATATGTAATGTGTAAAGCTGACTTTTGCGCGTCCTTGTTTACGATTACGCCTACTGATTCTGTTTTGTTGCACCTCTGAGCTCAGGTTCCTGAGGATATAGGCGCCATAGAAGTCAATTATTATTATTATTATTAAATAATGTTTTATTTTCAGGGATTTACTTTAGGGGTTCGGCACCCAGTGTTCGCGGTAGTCTCTGGGAATACCAAACCTAGTAATAAATGAGGTGGCATTCAATAAATAATAGGTTTTTCCACTTCATACTTACGTATCTTATTTATACACACCTACTGGAGGAACGTACAAAATGTCATTCCATTTGGAGCATTATAAGTGCATCGTTGCTATGGGAGAAGCAATTTTTCAGTGCTGTTTTTTAAAGCTGATTTTCTCAAAACTATTATTCCAAGAATGTGTACACTAAAAGTGTTATATCTTGGCCCATGAGTAAGGTACACTCTTCATGTTGGTGTCATTTTAAAGCTGTGTATCTCCTCTATTTGAATCTGTAATAAAATGGTTTTGTAAAATTGTCAAGAAGAGCCTGGTTTTGGGGTGTGGCATCACATATAATGTACTCAGCTTATGTGAGCTGATTACAGAATTGCTTTTATGTAATCATTGAATCGATTACAATAAGCAAAACCAAATTTCACACATTTTGTTCATACAGACTTTGTTATGACAGCTGGGATATGTGATTCTGTATAAATAGGCCCGTTTAAAAGTTGTTAATCAGACGACTGTTCGAATGCCATACTGTTCATGCCGATGTACAATGCCGGGTCAGAAGCGCAAGTGCTTAGATTTAGAGGCTACGACTGGCTTGAGGATTTCCTTTTGTCTGGTGCCCTAGCCAACAGCAAACAAACGTCAATGGAGGACTTCTTCAAAGCAGATTAACTGGTGACATTCTGTGTGTGTTGTACAAGAAGTACTGTAGTTACCGTGGCTCCATCCCGCCACAGTTCGCCATGTGTTTACGTCGTGTTTCGTTACTTTTTCACAGACAGTGGACTGTGATATTACACTATAACTACACTTAACCCTTTCAGACTTTGATACGTAATATTACGTACACTAATGAAAACCCATTGCTACTTCGATACGTATATTTACGTACCATGACTTCCCATTCATAAATATCATCCAATCAGCGTAGCCGCTGCCGTTTGCTGATGTCATCCGATGCAGTGACGCATGCGCATTGAGTTTATATCGGCCATGCTGTTTTCCAGTTCATAATATTCGAAGTATATCGAGTTTACCAACACCTTTCATCGAAAATTCTTCCAAAAATTGCGACGGACTTCAAGCGGCGTTTCGACGAACTATGGCAGGAACGAGTGGCAGTGGTGATGCAACGTTTATCGAAGCGTTTGATAGCGACAGTGATGAGAGTTTTGAAGGTTTTGACACCGGTGAAATCGAGTTGGGAGAACAACGTCTTCGTCAAGCTGCCAACGACAGTATGTTCGCAAGGGGAAGCGATGATGAGATCGACTTCGATGTCAGCGATGTCGAAACTTCCATCGAACCTACCGATGTCGACGACGATGACAATACGGACATCTACAGCGTTGAAGGAGATATGATTCGGACTCGTCTGGACGACGAACACGGGGCCGACAATGGACCAACAAGCTGTCGAATCCTCCAGACGTTCGTTTCGTCGATGCGGCCCGTGTCGGTGTTGTTGACAGTGAGCAGCGTGTTGACATGTCGGCGGAGGAGCTCTTTGGTCTGTACTTCACCGACTACTTACTGAGGGACATTGTTGATGAAACAAACAGATACGCAGGCCAGTGTAGGCAGAAAGCTCCGAAGAAGGGGAGAAAGCACCTCGACTGGGACAACATGACTGTGCCTGAATTGAAAACCTGGCTGGGACTTATGCTAGGAATGGGACTAGTTCAGAAGAAAGGGCGACTTGCCACCTACTGGTCTACTCACTGGCTGACACAGACACCTGGTTTCGGTCAGACGATGACGGCGCAGCATTTCATGCAGATCCTCCGCTTCCTGCATTTCGTTGACAACGAAAGTACAGACATCGACAAGACCAACAAACTGTGGAAAATTCAGGGTTTGTTGGATTACATCAACAAGCGTTTCCGCACCGTCTACACTCCACGTAGAGAGCTGTCCATTGATGAGACCATGCTGAAGTTCAAGGGGCGGCTCAAGATCAAACAGTATGTGAAGATCAAGCCAGTGAAGTGGGGTATAAAGCTGTTCACCCTTGCTGAGGCCAAGACTGGCTACGTTGTGAACATTCTGCCATATGCCGGCAGAAGGCCAGATACTGATGTGGGGAAGACAACGCAGACCGTGCTGGATGTTTGCCAGCCCTACCTCAACAAGGGACACAGAGTGTTCATGGACAACTACTACACCAGTGTAGAATTGATGGGAAAGCTGGCGGAGAAGAGGACGCTGTCATGTGGGACAGTAAACTCCAACAGAGTCGGCCTTCCAGCTGACATGAAGAAGGCATGCACTTCCGTCAAGCGACTCAAACGTGGCGAGAGCTTGAAGCGTATGAAGGGACATATTCTGGCTGTCACCTGGAAGGACACCCGCATCGTGAACCTTCTATGCAACGTGCCTGGTGTCCTCGGAGATGACACTGTGAGAAGGCGTGAGAAGCGTGATGCAACAGAGGTGACGATAAGCAGGCCTGAAGCAATCGCCCTCTACAACACCTTCATGGGCGGTGTCGACTTATCTGATCAGCGTGTGTCCACGTATCGCCGCCACATCAAGTCGCTTACGTGGTATCTGCAGATATTCTTCCACATCCTCCATCTTTCTGCACTGCAAGCCTTCCTGCTGAGTCGAGAACTGCACCCTGCCAGAAAACAGTCACAGAAGCAGTTCATGCAGAAGCTGATCGACGGTCTCATTGGCGGACGTTCGTACTTGAAGAGGCGTGGTCGTCCACCAAGTGTGCAGTCAGTTGATGACGTTCGGTTTGACCGACAGCTCGAGCATGCTCCGATGAAGCACGAAACCCAATCCAAGTGTGTTGTGCACAATCGTAGGGTGGACACACTCTTTGCCTGTGGTGTATGCAAAGTGCGCATGTGCCCTTACCCATGCTTTCACCGCTATAATTATATGATGGACTATGGGTATGATGATCCAGCGAAAGCTGCAGCTGCTCCTGCTAGGAAGCGAAAACGCTAACTGTGTTACCACATTTGTGGATGTACAGTTTGTAGACATGGACAATATTCAGTGACTGATGGGCAATATTCATTTGTTTTGCTGTGGTGTGTATTGTTCATGACAAACTTTGTATTTGATCAACTATGGCATGCTGCAATGCTGTGGTATATTTTAGTCACGTATGCTCATTTTTATTCATTGTTATGTGACAATTTACTATACATTAGTGGAGACTGATTTTCTATTCTATTTATGCAGTCAATGGATAGTATTGAGTGTATTGGCTGCATGTTTCATTTGCAGTATTTTGTTTGAGTTTTTTCTATGGGCAGGTACAAATATGATAACATGTACAAATCCAAGGCAATGCCAATAATGGAACAACTTGTTGTCTGTTCCAGGGTGATATCCTGGCATGTGAAAACAGTGTTTTTACATCAATAAGTGAATGTATATTTTTTTGACAGACATTTTAAAATTTGTATTAAAAAAATTAAAAATGCGCATATTTCTTTCTTTGTTTCCATGGCAACTACAAATCACCTGGTTGCTCTGTTTATAATAAAATATACATGATTGGATAGGCAATTAATCCAGCTTTCAGAAAATGTATAATATGTTGGGTCTATCTCTTATTACTATACATATTTATCAGCATTTTTCCAACCTAGTCACAAAATATTACTGATAGGCAAAATAAATGCATTCCGCAGGCACTGTTTTGTTGCTGAAAAAGAAAGTCTGAAAGGGTTAACTTAACATTTGTAAATGTTTTATGTGTCATCTAAATAAATGTTACACAACAAAATATCTTTGTGTTTGATAGACCCCTGGCGAATAGTTTAAAAACTGTCACATATAACACTGCCACGCGTACATGCATATAACGAATTCATGGATATAACAAACTAGTTAGCTACCCAGAAAGTAGTTCGTTATAAGTGTGTTGCACTGTAACATGATGTTCCTGACCACAATGTCTTGATGTGTAGATTGGCCTGGGCAAGATAAAGTTCCTCATCCTGGATGAGGCAGACCGCATGCTGGACATGGGCTTTGAGCCGGAGATCCGTAAGATGGTAGAGACGATGGGCATGCCCCCCAAGGAGCAGCGTCAAACCCTCATGTTTAGTGCAACGTTCCCTGAGGAGATCCAGAAGCTGGCTGCAGACTTCCTCAATGACTACCTCTTTGTGACAGTTGGTCGGGTCGGTGCAGCCAACACAGACATTGAACAGAACATATTCCAAGTGACACAGTTCGAGAAGCGTGATAAGCTAGTCAGTATACTCAATGAAACAGGTGAGTGATGATACCAATCAACACTTGTTCTGTTGTGTCACGTGTGTTATGTCCACTTGTCCACGCTTGACCTTTTCATGAATAAACCTCTAAAACTAATCAACCAATGCACACCAAATTTTTACACAATTTCTAAATAAAAAATATGTATGCAACTAGCCATTTTTCTTCTGTGTTTGCATGCATATCTGTTTGGCTATTATCAATACCGTCTTGGTAATTACTATTTCAGGCACAGAACGAACGCTAGTATTTGTTGAACAGAAGAGAAATGCAGATTTCCTTGCATCATATCTGTCACAGTGCGATTTCCCAACAACAAGTATTCATGGGTAAGTTCGTGTGCAGTTTGCCAGATGTAAGTTTGACTCCCCCTCCCCCCCCCCATCTAGAGAAGCACGTAATAGTCAAAACGCTCTACTTGGATTGATAAGCAGCTAGCATCCTGACGTCACTCCAGTAATGTTGATCAGCTGTAAGTGTCGATCTGGTGTCCATTCTCGGTCGTCATCATCCGACTCAGACCAACTGGTGTCCACCGTACTGCTGAGTGGGAGCCCCGAGCCAGCTTCATGTCTTGCATGATGAGCCTCTTCATTTGGTACATAATCACTCAAATGCCCACAATTTTGCGTTCCTTTTGAATTAATTTCCATACAAAAGTCCTATCAGTACTTGCAGGTAATCACAGTAATATATGGTTTGCACATTGGTGGACCTAGTGTGCTATTAATATGTTGTGTCCTTGCAGAGACCGTCTACAGAGGGAACGTGAAGAGGCATTGCATGACTTCAAGAGCGGCCGTGCACCAATCCTCATTGCGACGTCAGTGGCCGCCCGAGGACTTGACATTCCCAATGTGAAGCACGTAGTCAATTACGACATGCCTAACCATATAGAGGAATATGTTCACCGGATCGGTCGGACTGGGCGATGTGGAAACCTCGGCAAAGCAACGTGTTTCTACAACCCTGAGACAGATGGACCCATGGCCCGAGCTCTTGTCAAGGTCCTACAGGACGTGAGTGTTGCTGTGTCTACCAGTTTTGTGCTGATGGCATGTTGTGAGATGATGTAAATTGTGTATATCATTCAGAATATTGTTCAGATGTTCAAACCATGTCGCGTAAAATATTTGAGTTAACCATTAACTTGAATGGGTAAGTGTAAGATTTAAAAACCTGATGCACTTTCAGTGGTTTCCGTAATGTGTAGAATCTATAATGTTTAGGCTGAAGTGTTATTATGTTCTATAGCAATGGTTTATGTGAAGCCTTTAGGTAGTTGCGTCTCAATGGAAGACATTACACCTGTTTGTGGTGTTCTAGGCCCAGCAAGAAGTGCCCGAGTGGTTGGAGGAGGCCGCACAGAACAGCTACGGCGCTGGCTTCGGTGGAGGTGGTGGTAGCTTTGGAGCCCGTGACACGCGCAGGGGAGGAGGACGGGTCAGTGTCCCCTCATGCTCATGGGGGTGTATCTACAGCGAGAACTAGCCCTGGTTTCAACTCTTGAATTGTTCACAGTGCACACATTACTAACTGCTCCTTGGCCTAGATTTGAACCAGTTTGTGCTTATGGTCATATATGTTGAAAAGCACTCAACTTTAGCAGCAGTTTCTGATGTTAATAACAAAATAACTGGATCTAAAATGTCTGTTACTAAGGAGCCCATCAAAGGAAATTGTGACTGGCTGCTCACAAACTACTGTACATTCCCTAATACAATCCAATCTGACCGTGGCTGCCAGGATGAATCGGCCAATAACATAACAAAAATTTATATGCATCTTATGAAAGTGATAATTTGTGATGTGTTTCTTTTTCAGTTTGGTGGCAAGGGTCGTGGCAGTGACTCGTATAATGATGATGGCTATTCGGGAAATGGATTTGGGGGCGGCGGAGGCAATGACGAGGAAGAGGCGTGGGACTGAAAGACCTTTAGCAACGTGAACTTGAGTGAACATAACTCCGTGGTAGTGTCCCAGTTCTGTTGGATGTTTGTTTATTAGCCACATGATACGGACAATCACGAATTAATGTAATTATAGCTGTTTGGTATTAGTTGGAATATTATCACAGGGTCTTGGTATGTTGCTGCGTATCTCCCCGGCCCATTCAATGACACTTGCATTTCACCAAAATGACGTGTGTAATGAGTGTGGCCTTGCCTAACTGCCATTTTTATTAATTCTGTATATGACGATTATTTGTTCCACTTAATCATTACGTCACATGAAAAAAGAGGCACGAGACCGCGTAATAGTTTTAAATAGTATACCTTTTCTTTTTATGTAAATCTCAATTTGTTCTTATTTTTAACAATTGTGTTACATGTATAGTTATCTTACATTGTAACAACAGACTTGAGTGACCAATTAAAGTTTTTTGAGAATAAGACTTGACCTCGAACTAGACTAGCGGAAACTTTGCAAAGACACATATACAGCAGGAAAATAAAAGACATGGACTTAGTAACAATGAGACATACAGCAAAGAAAATAAATAATTAGCAAAGCTTACGAGGAGTGGGGACTTTTAGCTACCACAATGAACAAGTAAAAGGGAGCACAAATATCCTCGAGATTGTAAAATACATACCAGACTTTAGATTAAGATGGAAATTGTAATATCATCAGGTCCAAAAGCATTGACTGGCAGACCAGTGACAAGATACATCACAATTGTTTTTGTTTTCAAGTGTGAAATAATTGCTTGTCTGTTGGATGTGGCACAGGAAATAATGTGCTACTTTGTAAATAGGCAGGACTGACAAAGAGTGGGTTTTGGTCCTTTTGTGTAAGTACAGATATGTGAAGGTGGCAAGACTGCCTAGTTTGGGCTCACTGCATGATTCCACATTCCGCAAAGTGATTGCATTGTCAACTTTTGCATTCTATGAGATCCTTGTAACATTGTTGCCCTCCATTATGAAGATGTACTTCCGTGGACAAAACAAACTGCTCTGTATCTGCCATGGTTGGTCTTTCATTGCAATTGCTGGTTTCTAGTGAATCATTTTGTGGTGGGGGGGGTGGAGCAACAACATTTATAAAAAAATTATTGAGTGACTGGTCTAGGTTATTGCCGTGATGATTGTCTAAGAATGTGCCATGTCTTACTGGTGAATGTATTCCACTGTCGTTTCTGATTTTGATTTCAAATCAGCTGTGATGAGACCATGTATTAAGGTGTGTGTGTGTACATGGTGTGTACATGGTGTGTACATGGTGTGCATAGAGAGCGTATCACTACAGAGCTGTCTGCAAGGTGCTGAGTCAATTACTACATTATGTATGGTGGCATCATTCTTGCCACCAGGGGATTTTGACTACATCTGGCAGATCAATCTGTTGAAATGTTGACTTCATTGCTGTGTTAACCAGTAATGTTGTTCACTGGAATTTGCGTGGATCGTAGGAATTTCCTGGAAACACCCTTTGAAGTTTGGGCAAGTAGGCATTTCCTTACAGTGTGTAGGATATGTCTGGGGTAGTAGTAGCACTACTGGTGACTCGCAAGGACCAGCACTACCGGTGTCTTGCAAGGAGAGGTGGCATTGTCTTCTCACATTTCTCCACCTGGGTGGAGTTGTTGCACTTTTCAACAGGTTTTATGTAGTGGGTTGCTGGCTGTGCACGAGTAATAACCTTAAGTTGTATGCATCCCGGAGAGAGTGATGACAGTAGGACTGTTGTGTCTGTCAGAGTGATGACAGTAGGACTGTTGTGTCTGTCAGAGTGATGACAGTAGTACTGTTGTGTCTGTCAGAGTGATGACAGTAGTACTGTTGTGTCTGTCAGAGTGATGACAGTAGTACTGTTGTGTGTACAACTGAAGAATGGACGCAGTTATTAAACGAGGAACTGAACGATAAAAATATTTCAGTCAACACAACTTGGTTAGAAATGTAGCTTTATTCAAATTCTGCATTTACAACAATGTGTGTAGTGACATGTAGTTAGGGGAGCAGTTTGTTTGGTGGGATACATGACTGTTTCTCCGATGCCATATGATAGACCTGAATGTTGGGTGCACAGTCAGAGCTTGTTGGACGTCACGGGTGTGGGCACCCGAATAAAGATGTTATTTTACATTACAAGTTAATTTTTTGCTGTCAGGCTCTGTCAGGTATTGCTGTCAGGGAACAACAAACATAGGCCAGTATGATGTCTGCTATAGGCTTGGTTGACAATAATTCCAACAAGTGGTTTCATATATATATATATGATTGCTTCTACTTTTATGGACATGAATGTTCATTTGTGTTACTGCTTCAGTTGCAGCTATTAATAAATAAACTGTTCTTATAATTTTGATGCATTTCTGTTGTGGTCACATGCACACCCAACAGTTGAGTTGTAAAATATAACTGCTCACATAATAGAAATGAGATGCACGAAAGAATGTGGTTTAACAACACTAGAGACAACTGAAGTTTTTAAGATATGAAAAATATTGATAGATATATTTTTATTTCACTTGAGAGACCAAGTGAGGGTTAGGGTTAGCGTAACCCTTGCCATTTGGGTTTTTGCTCTGGATGGCAATCATGTTAAGCATAACTAGTGTCTTCTGTAGCTATAAGTATTTGTTTGCAACAACAAAATCAAATAGTTCATGAAGCAATTGGACATGATTATATAAATGAAATGAAAGCCAAATATGTGGCTTGTTATTACATAAATAAAAATGTAAACTGGCATACTATTGCAGTAAATATATATCGCATTCCTTTCAGATTGCTTTAATCGACAGTTCCTGCAAACAAAGCTGTGTGACATTGCTACAGTTGTGTCACATGACTAAGGTCGTGATATAAACTGGAAAAGGACTGATGGGAGAATACAAACAAGTTGTTTAATACAGAGGTGCCAAATCTTTTTTGCCAATTTTGTCATATCTTGCTTTGCAAATAACCTAATTTTTTTAACCAATTTCACATTTTCTATACAAAGTGGCAACAGAATGTATAAAATGGCACCCTTCATTCAGTCTATTGTTTTACCCCTCATATTCATATATATATCATATTCTCACACCCTCCCTTTATTTCATCTCAGCAGGAGGATTTCCTAATTCTATGTTAATAGTTAAATAACAATCCGAGAAACAGGAATATCCTCAAACTTCAAGGATATAATATCCATTCAAGGATAGGATATATCGTCATCCAGTTAGGACATAATATCATCCTTGTCATTTCATAATGGACAAGCACATCTGACCCCTCCATGCTTCACTTGTGAGTCAGTATGCCAAGTTGCTACAGTGTACTAAACTATCAAATGAAAACCACCATGTCAGTGCACAAGTGTTAAATATCGTGTCCATGCACCTGTTGTGTGTAAACCTTGGGCGGTGCATTAATGCTAATATCAGCCAGCCTTCCTTAGGGTAAACATATGCAGCACACTTGTGTTGCACACACTTAGATTAAACAACTATTATATCACCAATGAATACTGTCATGTATGAGATCTGTTTATACCTGACCACAACTTAAAACATCTGGTTAATACTGATAAAAACAAACATTTGTGTTTGTGTTGATAAAACAGTACCACTGTGTGGCACTTGGTGAAACTCTACATTCTGCTAGGTGAGGAACCACCAAGAACTAAATAGTGCACCAGTTGGCTCAATGCTTTAGTTATATGCAGACTTCATTCATGATCTTAAAGTTAACACCTAGCAAATGCCAGCCAAATTATACTACTAAACATAGAACATATGAATCCAAATATATTTAGGTGTGCCCGTCTTCACCTTATGGTGTCACCCTTAAGGTTTTACTTCATGGTCACATACCTTGTTTCATATATGGTTACTTCAATTATTCTCCATCGTAACCATGGATATACGAAAGAATATGGGCAGGTCCCAATATGTTCCAAATAGCGAGTCCATTGTGTACTCATGACATGACATGATTGATTGTATACACATGACATGACATGATTGATCATGTGGTCTTCCATCATAAAACTAAACACAGTTTGACACGACGTATGCTGGCAACTAAAGTTACATATACAACAATACAGTCACATGATATGTAAAGCAACCATAAAACTCAAGTAGTGTTTGTATCAAACACTTGATATTATTACGTGCATGCATTTACTATGCACTGCCAGCATGATGGTGTCCAGTGCAACGATCTACCAAATGTACATTACACGCAACGTTGGTTGGAAAATACTGTTGTGTACCAAGCTGTGATCAACTGACAGACCTGACGGATGCCAGGTGGCTGCCAGGCTTGACTGACGAACACCAGGTGACTGATGGATGCCTGATGACAGATAGACATGACCTCAGGCGACGGTGACAGCTCTTTGTGAGGTGAACTCCTCCATGATGGGAGTTCGGTCCAACTTGGCTGGAGCTCTCAACAGGTCTTTGAAAGGATTCTCCGGCGCAGTTATGAAGACACGATCTTTCAATAAGACATCTTTCTCCCGGATTCTTTCCCTGCAAGGCATCATGGGATTGCTTGGTTGTGCCTCCTAGACTATCTTAGTCAATTACACTGGTGACTCATCTTAGATATAATACACAGTCTGTTAACTTTCTGAAGTTGTTTGTTCTGTATTTATGCTTAAATAAAGATAATGAATGATCATTAATTGTAGGAAGGCTTAAGTTCAGTGCCACCATGGAATGGACTGTCACCATTAAGTAGCAGTGCCCCCGTGTCCTCAAGTGGACAAAGGGTACTGTGTACTTACTGCAGGAACTTGGCTCGTGAATGGTTGGGTTTCTCGCTCTTTGACTTGAAGGCGCTCGTCTGTCCGTTGCGATGTTGTTTCTCGTGCCATTTCTGAATGTCGTATCTTCCTGGACCAACGGGATTCTGAAATGGGAAAATTGTATATTTGGCTGTAACATCATTGTGATTGCTTTCACCCGAGTTTGTACCTTACACTAATGGTACTGCAATAATCCCGAATGACACTGCAAGTTGCCTCATTCACATATGCTCAAATCTAGACTTTACTACATTAAGATTACCTAACTGCTAATATTTTCATCAAATGCAACATTCAGTTTATACACAAGACCATCGTAAAACCTAAGAATGATGCTAACAATAAACATGATAAATATGAACAAATACAACTGCCACAAAAGTCACCAGAAGTGTTCCGTAAGTAATACAGACTTCCCCCAGTGGTTGGTCACATGTGTGGATGAAGAGAGATTTTATAAATGCCAAATTAGAATTTTTATCTCGCCTTAATTTTGAGATACTTACAAAGTTGCCAGTGAAAAACTTGACAGCAAACTTGTCGTTTCTGATTGCACTTGACAGGAATGGAGGTGACTTCTTTGCCTGCGATGGCGGCTTCTTCATGAAGTTGTGGTTTGGTTTGTAATCAGATGGTCCAGGTTCGCTCTGCAATGTAACAAATAACTGTATCTGAAAGAACTTATTTGTCAATAACAGGCAAAACACCTCTTATGTAACCCTGTGTAAAGAACCTAGCTTTAAGATTTATTTAAGTAGGTTCTGTTTAGTATCACTGCTAAAATATCAAATAAATGTAGTATTATACTTATAAGTGGGCCAGGAAACCAGTTTTGTCAGTGATACCATTTGCTAAAATGTCCTCAACTAAATATAAGCATGAGTTCTCAACAGCACCGTTCAAAATATGTTATTTATCCATATGCCAGGTTGATCCTGCTAAATGTTTGCTGCGTCACTCACAGCCTTCCTGGGGTTCTGACAGAGAGTGAAGGCAAAGACTCGCTCGCACGGCTTCTCAGGGTGCTGGTCCACCTTCGAGAACTCTCCATGTTTCTTCTTCTCCTTCGAGTTCAACTCATCGAGGAATGTTCCCAGTGGGTACTGACCTGGAGTCAGGTGACTCGAGTACTGAAACATACGATCTATACAATTACAATGGCATTGATCAATACACGTGGAGCTGTATATTAGTAATACACCGGAATGATTCTTTAGCTCTGAAATTCTTGAGAACACGAGCTCAGCAGCATGTCAGAAAAGAGCACTAGGCAATGAAGATCATGAATGATCATTAATCGTAGGAAGGCTTAAGTTCAGTGCCACCATGGAATGGACTGTCACCATTAAGTAGCAGTACCCCCGTGTCCTTAAGTGGACAAAGTTCAGTGCCACCATGGAATGGACTGTCACCATTAAGTAGCAGTACCCCCGTGTCCTCAAGTGGACAAAGTTCAGTGCCACCATGGAATGGACTGTCACCATTAAGTAGCAGTACCCCCGTGTCCTCAAGTGGACAAAGTTCAGTGCCACCATGTAATGGACTCACCATTAAGTAGCAGTACCCCCGTGTCCTCAAGTGGACAAAGTTCAGTGCCACCATGGAATGGACTGTCACCATTAAGTAGCAGTACCCCCATGTCCTCAAGTGGACAAAGTTCAGTGCCACCATGTAATGGACTCACCATTAAGTAGCAGTACCCCCGTGTCCTCAAGTGGACAAAGTTCAGTGCCACCATGGAATGGACTGTCACCATTAAGTAGCAGTACCCCCGTGTCCTCAAGTGGACAAAGTTTAGTGCCACCATGGAATGGACTGTCACCATTAAGTAGCAGTACCCCCGTGTCCTCAAGTGGACAAAGTTTAGTGCCACCATGTAATGGACTGTCACCATTAAGTAGCAGTACCCCCGTGTCCTCAAGTGGACAAAGTTCAGTGCCACCATGTAATGGACTGTCACCATTAAGTAGCAGTACCCCCGTGTCCTCAAGTGGACAAAGTTCAGTGCCACCATGGAATGGACTGTCACCATTAAGTAGCAGTACCCCCGTGTCCTCAAGTGGACAAAGGGTACTGTGTACTTACGGCAGGAACTTGGCTTGTGAATGAGCATTAGGCAATCTATAATTAGTTTAGTTTACAATTTCAAGTCCTACTGACTTTGCAGTATTTATGTTTCACAATTAATATGTGTTTAAGGAAGAACATGTAGCTGTAATAAAATGGAATGTTTCATTAAGTGATCACAGAAATATATATCATTATCACTGATTATATATATATATATATATATATATATATGTCTTTTGAAAAAAAAATGAGTGAATTTTGTGAACCATATTTGCACAGAAATAAATAAATATTTGCATCTGGCCTAAAAAACAGTTCAATGCAGAATATTTACTACATAATATCGACATCAAAGCTGCTTTTTTAAGCTGCATCAGCATTCGTCACTAATAACACATTCTCATGACCATTTTTTCAGTGGTCATAAATTAAGAGTGCAGTTTGATTACTAATCTAGTGATTAGATTAGTATCTATGTCAGTGATGTATTTTTAACAGTAAATGTGCATCATAATGTTCTGTTATATACTTGGAGTTATTGTAGATGTCAGCCGAGCCAATGTAACATGACCACTCTCACTTACTCGCCACCATTAGGACACTGTTCACTTGTGTTAACATTACCATTAAGACATTGTTCACTTGTGTTAACATTCTAGGATGTCAGCTAAGCCAATGTAACATGACCACTCTCACTTACTCGCCGCCATTAGGACACTGTTCACTTGTGTTAACATTACCATTAGGACACTGTTCACTTGTGTTAACATTCTAGGATGTCAGCTGAGCCAATGTAACATGACCACTCTCACTTACTCGCCGCCATTAGGACACTGTTCACTTGTGTTAACATTCTAGGATGTCAGCTGAGCCAATGTAACATGACCACTCTCACTTACTCGCCGCCATTAGGACACTGTTCACTTGTGTTAACATTCTAGGATGTCAGCTGAGCCAATGTAACATGACCACGCTCACTTACTCGCTGCCATTAGGACACTGTTCACTTGTGTTAACATTCTAGGATGTCAGCTGAGCCAATGTAACATGACCACGCTCACTTACTCGCTGCCATTAGGACACTGTTCACTTGTGTTAACATTCTAGGATGTCAGCTGAGCCAATGTAACATGACCACGCTCACTTACTCGCTGCCATTAGGACACTGTTCACTTGTGTTAACATTCTAGGATGTCAGCTGAGCCAGTGTAACATGACCACTCTCATTTACTCGCTGTCATTAGGACACTGTTCACTTGTGTTAACATTCCAGGATGTCAGCTGAGCCAATGTAACATGACCACTCTCATTTACTCGCTGTCATTAGGACACTGTTCACTTGTGTTAACATTCTAGGATGTCAGCTGAGCCAATGTAACATGACCACTCTCATTTACTCGCCGCCATTAGGACACTGTTCACTTGTGTTAACATTCCAAGATGTCAGCTGAGCCAATGTAACATGACCACTCTCATTTACTCGCCGCCATTCCAGGATGTCAGCTGCTAATAGTCACACAACAGTAAAGTGACTCAATGCATTTGACATAATTTAGTGTCATGAGACAATAGGATTGTTGTGTTTGTGAGCTTCACATTTAGTGTTATGGCATGTGCTATTGTTGACCATCTATGTGTAACTTACCCCACGGGCGAAGTGGCCAGTCTTCATGGGTTTGCCCCGGTCTTCTGAGAATGTATCGTACGGGCCTCGCTTGCTGCAGTAGTGGTTTAGTACGTCATCTACAGAGTTCTTGAACGGGTATGTTCCGGGTCCCAAATGACAACCCTGCAACCGCGCTCAAATCATAAAGACTCTTCAAGGAATGGCCCAAAAAGTGCAAGCCTGGTTCATACATTTTGTGCATTTTTTTACATTTGGTCAAAATTCTCCCTAGGAAAAATCCATAAAATATACTTCCTTGATGCCACATGATATAGTACAACTAGATTTTAATATGACTTCGTAAGTCACATCAGAGTGGACAATCTTAGTTACAAATATTTCATATTCAGGACAAAATAGCATCAAAATATATAATTTTATGCCTAAAGAATGCAGAAATAAAAGTAAATTATTAGGTTCCACAAAATCTGAAATATTAATGTTTTCTGATAATTCTGTGATCAATATCACAGGCAAAGCAACAGAAAATATATATGAAACAGAAGGTGGTAATTGTGTGAAATAAAAATATGGGTGTAATACTATCAGGTATTCATATTCTAATATATTAATCTGTTAACATAATTCTATTCTTGAGAGACGTGCAGTTAGTTGAGCAAATCAAGAATGTGCTGCTGTGGATCCTCTTCTAAATAAATCAAGAATGTGCTGCTGTGGATCCTCTTCTAAATAAATCAAGAATGTGCTGCTGCGGATCCTCTTCTAAATAAATCAAGAATGTGCTGCTGCGGATCCTCTTCTAAATAAATCAAGAATGTGCTGCTGCGGATCCTCTTCTAAATAAATCAAGAATGTGCTGCTGCGGATCCTCTTCTAAATATATCAAGAATGTGCTGCTGCGGATCGTCTTCTAAATAAATCATTCTAATAAAATTAATGCTGAGACAAATCAATGTCACACTCGTTGTTCAGAATGTAAAGGATGTGAGTAATTAAGACAAGTTTTAAAATACCATGAGTAATTAAGACAAGTTTTAAAATACCATGATAACATAAAAAAAACAGGAAAAACAAATTTTAATAGCTTCATGTAAAATATTTTCTAAAACACTTTCACAAATGCAGACAAAGTAGACATTGCAAGTTGAAATACAAAGTGCAAAATGTTTAAGGGTACCACTTACCTGACGTCCATGACTAACATATCAACAGAAGAATGCAATACATTCCTTAGCAGTCTGCATAGCTAGTGATCCCCTATTTTACAAAATGTTTAAGGGTACCACTTACCTGACGTCTATGACTAACATATCAACAGAAGAATACAATACATTCCTTAGCAGTCTGCGTAGCTAGTGATCCCCTATTTTACAAAAGCTAGGTAAACAGCCAGAAATTCTTGCATAATAATCAGTTTATTTTATTTCAATTTCCAACTGTTGAAATTGAATATTATAAGTATTCATTCACAATAAATATTAAAGGTGCCTCCTATATGCTAGTCTCATTTCAAATTAATTATGCAAAAAACCAAACCTACCTAGTATCCACTGCAACATGCTAGCTCGTTTGTGCAACTTTTATATGTAGTTTTTGTGAAATCATCAGACAAACAATTAAATTACTTGATGCTTGTTCAAGCATTAAGTGAAGTAAAAATCAAAATGCTGAAAAATTATGATTTTCACCCTTGATGAAATTTCAGAACTTTGTCATGTGATCGACGAGAGGATTGAAGTCACGTCCATGATCAGCGATGAATCGCACAGTGTTTACCATTTTGGATATCCACTATTTTGATCCTTACCAGATCTAATGACTGAAGTCAATTCTTTCAATCATTTGAAAAAAATAGGCATTTTTTATTAAACAGACTGCGCACATTACTTAAACTAGTCACGCACAACACATCTGGAAAAAAATTAACTGGACTCGCGATGGCTGAACCATTTGGGGAAGCAGCTTTAAACATAATACAACAGTAGAGTATTGGCAGACAAAGAACTAGAGCAGTATACTGCTTGAAATAACATTGTTTCTTAGTGAGACGTTAAAAGAAACAAATAAACTCATTAATTCAATCCCTCCAATCGTTTCACCTGATTATGGGCAAGTAACAAATTGACCATATTAAATATTCAGTTTGTGTGTCATAGAAGCATCTAGGGATGCTAGTTAACTTTTAGACTGGTACAACCGACACACAACGTTACGATGTGAACTCACATACAGAGGCAAGCTGCGGTCGCACTTTGCACTTGTAGACAGCATGCCAACGGTGCTGGCGGACTGTTTGTTCTTCTCCTCTATGAGGGTGGAAGGGATGCCCCCCTTGCCATAAGTGCCCGGCCCTGGCGTCACATTCTGGGCAGCAAAGTCACCAGATTACCAAACAGCCATGATTGGGCACTCCACGCATTTATATATACAAGTATACATCAGACAATACGTCGTCAATCTTGTTCAACTCTCTAAGACAGTCCACACATACTGTTGCATTAGCAACATGGCAGCTGGCTAGATAAATCCTAATGATTTTAGTACCAGTATTTACATTGAGTATAGGAAATTATTTAAAAAATACATCTACTCAACTAAATTTGCAATTTGATTGTGTGTGTCTATAATCTGCAGTTCTAGACTGTCAATAAGGCCAGCTTACAATGTTGACTCTACACCTACCGAATGCTTCTGTCTGAAGCGCATCTCTGATGAATCCAGTATGCCTTTGGTACTTGTAGGTTTCTCTGCCAACTGCATGAAGTCCTTATACTCATATGTACCAGGCCCCAACTTCCTTTTCTGAAGCAATACAAACTAACATCTTGTAAAGATTGAAAGGTGAAAAGCGGCATTACAAGAGGCAAGTAATGTTTGCTAAGTTTCATCACATGTCATTGGTTGAGTGCCCTACAATCAAGACAGGCAAAAGTGATGTCAAAGCATCCAGCGGTGTGGTGTGTTGGCTGCAGGGGGAGTCTTTGAGGTGATGTGTTGGTTGCAGGGGGAGTCTCTGATGAGGTGTGTTGGCTGCAGGGGGAGTCTGGTGTGATGTGTTGGTTACAGGAGGAGTCTTTGATGTGGTGTGTTGGCTGCAGGGGGAGTCTTTGAGGTGATGTGTTGGTTGCAGGGGGAGTCTCTGATGAGGTGTGTTGGCTGCAGGGGGAGTCTGGTGTGATGTGTTGGTTACAGGAGGAGTCTTTGATGTGGTGTGTTTGCTGCAGGGGGAGGCTTTTATGTGGTGTGTTGGCTGCAGGGAAGTCTTTGATGTGAAGTGTTGGCTGCATGGAGAGTCTTTGATGTGATGTATTGGTTGCAGGGGGAGTCTTTGATGTGGTGTGTTGGCTGCAGGGGGAGTCTTTGATGTGAAGTGTTGGCTGCATGGAGAGTCTTTGATGTGATGTGTTGGTTGCAGGGGGAGTCTTTGATGTGATGTGTTGGCTGCAGGGGGAGTCTTTGATGTGATGTGTTGGTTGCAGGGGGAGTATATGATGTGATGTGTTGGTTGCAGGGGGAGTCTAAATTGTACATTCTCAAAGTACAGATATATACAAAAAGTACTGCAGGGAGAGTCTGTGATGTGGTATGTTGGCTGCAGTGGGAGTCTTTGATGTGAAGGGTTAGTTGCAAGGGGAGTCTGGTGTGATGTGTTGGCTGCAGGGAGTCTTTGATGTGGTGTGTTGGCTGCAGTGGGAGTCTTTCATGTGGGGAGTCTTTGATGTGACATGTTGGTTGTAGGAGGAGTCTAAATTGTACATTCTCAAAGTACAGATACATATAAAAAGTACTACGGGGGAGGTGTGTTGATGTGGTGTGTTGGCTGCACGGGGAGTCTTTGATGTGCTGAGTTTGTTGCAGGGGGAGTCTTTGATGTGAAGTGTTGGCTGCATGGTGAGTCTTTGATGTGATGTGTTGGTTGCAGGGGGAGTCTTTGATGTGATGTGTTGGTTGCAGGGGAAGTCTTTGATGTGAAGTGTTGATTGCAGGGGGAGTCTTTGATGTGAAGTATTGGCTGCAGGGGGAGTCTTTGATGTGATGTGTTGGTTGCAGGGGGAGTCTAAATTGTACATTCTCAAAGTACAGATATATACAAAAGTACTGCAGGGAGAGTCTGTGATGTGGTATGTTGGCTGCAGTGGGAGTCTGATGTGAAGGGTTAGTTGCAAGGGGAGTCTGGTGTGATGTGTTGGCTGCAGGGAGTCTTTGATGTGGTGTGTTGGCTGCAGTGGGAGTCTTTGATGTGGTGTGTTGGCTGCAGTGGGAGTCTTTGATGTGGTGTGTTGGCTGCAGTGGGAGTCTTTGATGTGGTGTGTTGGCTGCAGTGGGAGTCTTTCATTTGGTGTGTTGGCTGCAGGGAGTCTGAAGTGTTTGTTGCAATGGGGGTCTGGTGTGAAGTGTTGACTGCAGGGGGAGTCTTTGATGTGAAGTGTTGGCTGCACGGGGAATCTTAGGTGTGATGTATTGGTTGCAGGGGGAGTCTTTGATGTGATGTGTTGGTTGCAGGGGGAGTCTTTGATGTGATGTGTTGGCTGCAGGGAGAGTCTCGGATGTGAAGTGTTGGCTGCATGGGGAATCTTAGGTGTGATGTATTGGTTGCAGGGGGAGTCTAAATTGTACATTCTCAAAGTAAAGATACATACAAAAAGTACATTTCTTGTATGGCACTTGTCTTGTCCACTACGCTTCTCATATGGCACTTGTCTTATCCACTACGTTTCTCATATATGGCACTTGTCTTGTCCACTACGCTTCTCTTATGGCACTTGTCTTGTCCACTACGCTTCTCATATGGCACTTGTCTTGTCCGCTACGTTTCTCATATATGGCACTTGTCTTGTCCACTATGCTTCTCTTATGGCACTTGTCTTGTCCACTACGTTTCTCTTATGGCACTTGTCTTGTCCACTACGTTTCTCATATATGGCACTTGTCTTGTCCACTATGCTTCTCTTATGGCACTTGTCTTGTCCACTACGTTTCTTATAAGTCAAACCCAAACATTTTCACTGCTTTCTGCTTACATGTCTACAACAGCACAAACCTGCATGCGTTTCTCTTCCCACTGTTCTTTGTAGAGTAAATAGGGCAAAGCCGCAATTCTTTCCATTGCATACTGTCGGGCCCAGCCCGGGCCTTCAGCATTTCTCTCCACTGTCTTCTGGTCAAAGGCACCGACATCGACTTCATAACTGCCTGGACCCAGGGCAGTCTACATCAGACAAGCACAAAGACATCGTAACTGCCTGGACCCAGGGCAGTCTACATCAGACAAACACAAAGACATCGTAACTGCCTGGACCCAGGGCAGTCTACATCAGACAAGCACAAAGACATCGTGACTGCCTGGACCCAGGGCAGTCTACATCAGACAAGCACAAAGACATCGTAACTGCCTGGACCCAGGGCAGTCTACATCAGACAAGCACAAAGACATCAGCAAGAAACTATCTAAAGACATAAGTAACTAAAGGCACATTTGTTCATATTATTTACACAACAACATTGCTGTACTTTATAAGCATTTTATATTGTTGATATATGGCATAATAATTAATAATATGTTTTGTTTTGGAGAACACTAAGATAGAAAAAACAAATGTAAATAGTACCTACCCCTGTTCCAATGAAATATGGTACTTGTGTGTAATGGCCTGGCTTCTTATTGTCTGGGTGAACACCAGCCACATCAAATCTAGAAATTTCATGCAAGCAATATTTAGTCCTATCAGACATAGAATGTTTATGGAAGACTGGGCATGATTTTTTTTCTCCTACAAATATATTTCTGAACAATGCAGTCTTATGTTGAATCGCACTGTTCCAAGTGTTGCATGAAAACAAAAAATATGCTAATAAAATAGTGTGTGGAAAATCAGCATTTATAATTTTACTAAAATATCCATGTCATCCTAGACCCCCCACGGCACCCTAATGTGAAACATGCACATTAATTTATTTTCCTGTGTAATGACAATAATAACAATAGCTATATCGTATTAAGAAGACATATCTGAACATAAACTGAATTATAGGTTTCACAGAGCATATTAGGTGAAATGTGACAAAAATTAAATTAAAGATATTCACTTTAATTAAAAATTTTGTAGATGTATTACCTGACTGTCTGAATACCAAAAGGTGCCCCTGTAAACTTCTTGGGTTCAAACTTCCTTGGAATGACAAGCGTCATTTTGTCTTCTCCTGGGTGGCCAACTACAACACTTATTGCCAAATTAATAATAATAATTAATAATAAAGAAATTTATAAAATCTTTGTATAATAACTTTATCAATATCTTTTTTATTCAACGTGCACTAATTTTGTCACATCTTACTGTTGCGTTCTTTGGTTAATTTAACACCATAAATTTGTTCCCTATGTCCATGATACAAAAGATGCTGCAATGACAATTGTGTCAATCTGAACAATATGATACATACACAGGCGCGCCACACACGCGCCCTAGGGAGCAATATGCAACATGACGTTCACATTAGCAGAAATGGGGCTAATTACAACAACCTCATCAACGTACACTCGAACAAGTGGGATCTACCAACCATCATCAATCAAGCAAAATCGATGAAATCAAAGTAATTAAAGATAACTACGGAGTGGACGTCCTAGCAGTCACTGAGATATGGTGTACCAGCAGAATGCCAGACGGCTCGCTCAGGTTACCCGGTTTCAACCTCTACAGGAGGGACAGGCAAGATGGCCGTCAACATGGGGGGATTGTTTGCTATGTACGAGATACAATCCCGACTAAGCAATGGACAGAACTAAACTAACCAGAACTTGAAACTATGTGGATGACGATACGTCCACCAAAGATGCCCAGCAACCACCCGCAGATAACAATCTGTACAGTGTACCACCCTCCCGGGGCAGACGATTGGACATTGCTAAACCACATTGACCAATCTGTTGACGATGTACACCGTCACCAGCCATATACTGGCGTCATCATAATGGGCGACCTTAACAAGTTGAGAGATTCTCACTTGAAAAGACATCACAACCTAAAACAAATTTTTGACATACCAACACGAGGAATTGCGACACTGGACAAAATCTATACAAACCTAACGGATTTACACCACCGTCCAGTAGTCATAGCACCGATTGGCCTATCGGATCACATGGTGGTAATATGCACTCCATCAACGTCCACGAAATATACAGAACCAGTTGTTTCAAAGACTCTTCGCGCAGTTGCAGGCCTGATGATCGAGCTCAACCTCATCTCGTGGAAAACCTTATTCCACCTACCAAGCTGCGAACAACTGCAGTTTTTTCAATTCTACAATCAGAGCTTTACTCGACACGCATCTCCCTGAACGAAAAATCAGAAGATGTTCCAGCGACAGACCTTGGATAGATGACAATTTCCATTATCTAATACGTCGCCGCCAGATCGCGCTTCTTTCTGAGAACCAACCATTGATCGAGTCTGTGACCAGACTTCCCACCACTCTTACCCGTTGATGAGTTCTTACCTCCGGGAGCCAACACGATGGTCCCACAGATGCCTACATCATCAACCATATCACTATCACGAATTAAACACACAAAGCAACCGGCCCGGACAAGATACCCAACTGCATGGATCTTACATGACTACGCCGCCATCCTCGCTCCTCCCGTCTGCGCGATATTCAACAGCAGCTTACGGGAAGGAACCATGCCTGCACTGTGGAAATGCACTGACGTTCGAACAGTGCCTAAAATTCGACCACCAGCACTAATTGAGAAAGACCTGCGCCCAATATATCTCACACCAGTTTTATCGAAGTGCTTGGAGAAATTTATGTGCACGTGGATAACGGACATTACTATATGGACCAGATTGATCCTCAGCAATATGGATCAATCAAAGGAACATCAACCGTAAACGCACTGGTCGAGCTTGTACACAAGTGGAAATACGCGGTCGAGACCCCTGGAACCATAGTACCAGAACCAGGCACACCGACGTCGTTTCGACGTCGAAAATAGGTTGAAATAACGTCGCGACGTCGACAACATATACACAACGTCTATGCAACGTCGATCAACCCCCGTCGTACCGACGTCGAAGTTTGACGTCGTTTGGACGTCGAGTGTAGGTCGGTACGCAACGCACATAGGTGGACAACATACACGCAACGTCGATGTAACGTCGATTAACCTCCGTCGTAACAACGCCGAAGTTTGACGTTGTTAGCACGTCGAATTTAGGTCGGAACGCAATGTATGTAAGTGGACAACATATACGCAACGTCAATGTAACGTCGATTAACCTCCGTCGTAACAACGTCGAAGCTTGACGTTGTTGCGACGTCGAATTTAGGTCGGTATACGCAACGCACATTAGTGGAAAACATGTACGCAACATCAATATAACATCGATCAACCATCGTCGTAACAACGTCGAAATTTGACGTGGTTAAGACTTCGAATTTAGGTTATTATGCTAAAGATGAAAGTTACTATACGAACATTAATTTTTATTTGAACGGCAACGTACAGCAT
Source organism: Lamellibrachia satsuma (assembly GCA_033239005.1). Classification (NCBI taxonomy): domain Eukaryota; kingdom Metazoa; phylum Annelida; class Polychaeta; order Sabellida; family Siboglinidae; genus Lamellibrachia; species Lamellibrachia satsuma. Next base: position 932,181 of record BSQZ01000007.1, read on the forward strand.
GCTTCCAATGTCAGTGACTGGATTTGTGATCGCACAACTTTGTCTGTTTGATTCACTAGCCAAATAACCGATTTAGGTTTAAAACGGGATGAGGAATCATGTCCCAGCCAGCACGCATTCATCGGCCCGAGGGCGGACATCGCCTGGCAGCGCTCGGCAAGCGCTTGCCGACAACAGCCCGTTTGCCAGCCACACATGCGGCGCCCGCACTCGCGGGAGGTAATCTATCAGAGCTTGGACCGAGGGAAGCCGAGCTCTGATATCTCACGCGCGCTGTACCCTTATGATTTATTACTTGTATTAAATTTCGCATGCAAAATAAAATGGAAAGAAACTAACTAAAATTCATATGAAATGTGTAGTTACTCTAAAAAAAAATTAACAAACAATGACAACATTTTCTTGTTGTAAGGTCCATATGTTCAAAATATTCACTGACGATTATCAATATTAATTTTTTTTACTGCGAGTCTACCCGACCCATGCCGCCATATTCTTTTTACAGTTATAATTTATAAACGATTGGCGCGCCGCAAGACATGGTACGTATACATCTTTAGAAATTCCTTTGTGAATCTTTGGCTGTATTTTTTTATTATCCAATACATTGATTTTGTGCATTATGCAAATAATTTTTTTTCGCAAAGCATACCAAAGTAGATTTTTTCACATCGTAATTTTAGGCGCCAAACTCGAAGGCCGTGAACTGTCTTGGACATAATAGTCTTAGGTGAGCTCAGCAGTACTAGCTGTCACTATATATGTCTATATGTTTATTTGTTGCGAGTAATTGATTTACCATAATAGAAACACAACATTAATGATATATTATTATAATATATCTATATATTATATATTCTGTGAAATCTTCATTTAGTATTCTGCGCTGCATATTGCTTAATTCGTTATTAATACTTGCATTTATGCTATTATAGTTGAGTGTCCTAACTTCAGGAAGCGCCCAATTCCGTACGTGGGCCGTGGTTACTTAATTGGTAATTAACTAAAAAAATTTTACAAGAAAAGCTTCTTCATTGATTTATGTTTCCAACTAGAAACTACCAGGATATCTATAACATTTCATGATATCAGAAGATATCATATAATACAACTTACGTAATTATGCATTCCCTTTCAGCTAGTGTTATGAGGTCGGTGAATGGCAGCACCGAGTTTAACGTAAACACAGCTGTTGCCGCCACCCTGAAGTATGCGCCAGAGAGGAGTGGGGGAGGTGGAAGAACAGCCAGCACAACCAAACAACCCACTGACACTGTCTGATCAGACACAAATTATATTCTAAAGTGCATTTTTGTTATCATCAATAAAAAACATAGGACTCACCGATACATTTGTGTCTTTGTTTCATTGAAGTTGAAACAATGCTGACAGATCAGTCAGCATTGTTTCAATTACAAAATAAACGTTACTAAGGACGTTGAAATCTAGTCAGTTTGTCACTTTGTTACAACGTTGAAACAACCATGACGTTGAAATCTAGTCAGTTTGTCACTTTGTTACAACGTTGAAACAACCATGACGTTGAAACAACGTGGACATCCGACGTCGACTCAACTTTCATATCGACCAATAATTCGACGGCATCACAACGTTGACGTTGAAACAACCTCGATACTTGACGTTGAAACAACGTCGATATCCGACGTTGAAACAACGTCGATATCCGACGTCGACTCAACTTTCATATCGACCACTATTTCGACGTCATCACAACGTCGATACCTGACGTTGCTACAACGTTGCTACAACGTCGTGTGCCTGCTGTATTAATACTTCTCGTCGATTTCAGCAAAGCGTTTGACCGAGTCAACCATCACATTTTAATGACGAAATGTGCATCACTCGAACTTCCAACTTTTATCACCAAATGGCTGACATCCTTCCTGTGTCAACGCAAACAGAGGGTAAAGATCGGGAGTGTGAAATCGGAGTACACCAGTGTCAATGCAGGTGTCCCACAAGGCACAATATTTGGACCAATCGGCTTCCTACACCATATTAACGATCTGCAAACAGTATGCGAACATATAAAATATGTCGACGATTGCACAATATGGGAAGCTACTTCATCCTCCGGAATGGCCAGCTCACTCCAAGTAGCAGCTAGCAGACGAAGTCGGGCAATGGACAGCGAGTAACAAAATGGCGCTGAACTATGACAAGACGAAATAACTGCGGATATGTTTCAAGAAATCAACTCCGGACATCGCACTGCTAACCATCGACGGTAGACCAATCCAACAAGTTAACAGCACTCGTCTACTAGGTGTGACTCTATCAGAAGATCTGAAGTGGCAATCACACATGACGACATCACTACAAAAGCATCGCAACGTCTATATTTCATCATCCTTCTCAAAAGAGCCGGCATTGACCCTCACTATCTCATCAACATATACACTTCAATCGTCCGATCGGTATTGGAGTACGCATGCCAAGTGTGGCACACGAGCCTTACAAAAAAGCAAACAAGACAGATAGAATACATCCAGAGACGGGCAATGCGGATCATCTTCCAAGATAAGTCGTACACCGAAGCCATCACCGCAGCCAATCTACCAACGCTGTCTGACCGGAGGGAGAAGTTATGTAGTACAACATTTTCATAAGCATTCAACAATCTACACATAAATTACACCATCTTTTGCCTCCCCTCTGGTAAACTCCGTATACAACTAAAAACACGAGGACTTACTGTGTGCCGCGTTGCAGAACTGCAAGATTTCAGAACTCTTATACCATATGCTTTAAGCCACTGGCAGTAATTATGAACTCATTTATAAATTAATTACTTTTTACATAATAGTAGTAGGCCATATAATTTATTTTACTATAGTATTGCCTGTTTTAAGTTTTAATTTATGATTATGTCCTTCATATTTACCTTGTTTATTTACAAACATAACTTTAAACATGATGTACATGCACCTTTAAATTTTTGATATTTTAAGTCATATTTTTGTCTTAATTAATTTATTATCATTGGTTGTTTTACTGTGTCAATTGTATAATTCAACTGCTATAGTTGCCATTTTAATAAAATTATTATTATTATTATGTTAACAGTGCCAAAAATAACTTCTACCCTCTAGGATTGCCAAAATAACTTTAACTTTGAAATCAAATTTTCCCGCCATATTAAAGTAAACAAAGGAAAGAAGAACCCTTAGCAATGTTTAACATACAAAACTTAGACATAGGAAATTAGCTAGGCATAAACATTACAAATTAGTTAGACATAAACACATTTTTTCAAACATCCTGCACAAATTCTTGACTTTATAAAAAAAAACCAAGGGCAAAAAAATGACTGAGTGGATGAGTGGATGACTGTATGGATATGCACAGGGTGTAAAGAAATGTCAAAGGACCTAACCACAAACTGTTGGAATGCGAGTACTGTGATAAAAATTACTGCACTGAACGTGTCAAAATAATTGATAAAGGATATAAAATCATGACGGACAAACCACAAATTCATTGGTTCTCTCCACTTTGTGACACAAAAGTGATGAAAAAATTAAAAAGCTGGGAGGAAAGGTGTCAAAAGTTCCTTAAGAAAGTGGAAGAGAGAATCATTGCACTAGAGAAAGAAATCAGAACCAAAGTGGACGAAACAAGAGTCAGCGAAATGATCAAAGAAGCCAAGTTGGAAAACCGCAAACAAAGTCATCAGCCCAAACGAAATTAAGGAAGTCGTACAAATTCAGGAAAAAGAACAGAACATTGAATCAAACGACAGAGACTCAACAATGTAATCATTTTCAACTTACCAGAATCTACATCACAACTATAAACTACGAGACAACAACATGACAAAGAAAAATGTTTAGAAATGTGTACACAGATAAACAATAACTTCACAGACACTAATGTCACAGAAACGCGGAGGCTTGGGGAAGCCAAGGAAAACGCAACCAGTCCCAGACCGGTATTAATCACATTAACACACATTGACAAAAAACTAACCCTTCTTTGAAGGTTCCATCACATCAAAGACAATGACAAGTTAAAAAATATAAAAATTTATCATGACAAAACTAAACAAGAAAGGGCGGAATCAAAAAAGTTCTACGAAAAAGCAGAGACAGGAAGCTGCAGACAAGTCGGGGGAATACCTGTACAGAGTCAGGGGTCCACCATGGAAAAGAAAAATAAGAAAGATAAGGAAAAGCCAATAAAGACTACACATCCACCTAGAATGACAGATGATAAGACAAATGTTAATAAAGATAATCTTAATGACATAGGCAACATTCTGTGTTTTTATACCAATGCTGACCAACTAAAGGATGAACAAAATGAGTTTGAACAAAGAATTAAAGAAATAAAACCCCACATATTAGCAATTAATGAGGTCAAACCAAAAAATCTCAAACGTACTGTGACCATACCAGAATTTTCCGTAGAAGGCTATACGTTGTTCTCAAAAAATAAAAAAATAATGAAGGTAGGGGTATTATAATATATGTTTTAAATTCCCTATATGCAGAAAATATAAACCTGGTCTCAACTTTCAAGCAATGCTTATTTATAGAAATTGAACTTAAAAATAAAACCAAACTTCTTTTTGGATGCACATATAGAAGCGATGGGGGGTCAGAAGAAAATAATGCAGAACTTCTAAATATGATTAGATCAACATCACAACTTAAATGTTCACACACTGTAATTACAGGAGATTTCAATCTCCCAGATATTAACTGGAAACATTGGACGACCAAATCAATTAACCCCAGCAACCTAAATTTAAAATTAGTAGAATGCCTTAGAGACACATTCATGTTTCAACATGTCTCAAATCCCACCAGAGGACGAGGCACAACCAACACAAAACTTTTAGATCTGATTTTATCAAATGAGGAAGACAACATGGGGGAAATAGAGTACTTTAGATAAAGATAAATACGCACCTCAAAAAGAAGTTCCAAATCACAGAAAGGGAAATTTCCCCCTGAACGCAAACACCAGAAACTAATTAGACGTAAAAATAGACTATGGACAAGATACATTGAAACAAGGGATGGGAAATAATATCTAGAGTATTGTAAAAGCAGGAATAAAATCCGAGCTTTAACCAGAAAGCCCGAAAGGAGTTTGAATGAAATTTAGCCACTCAAACCAAAACTAACCTAAGGTCTTCTGGAATTATTATAAATAAAAAACTACAGTAAAACAAGGAATTGGGGAACTGAATATAGACCACACAAATCCCAAATTCCAAACAACAACTGAAGATGAAGAAAAAACAAATATTATTGCCGACTATGTCTCCAGTGTACTCACTACTGCATAGCCAGGGTCTATCCCAACTACACCCAAAGTAAACAATAAATTAGCGATGGATGAGCTAAAAGTAACTGAAAACATAATATTATTGACGTTAAAAACACTTAATATAAGCAAATCGCCTGGCCCTGATGAAATAGGTGCCAGATTACTGGAGTTGTCAGAGAATATCTGTCACCCATTACGAAAAATATTTGAAACGTCGATAAAAACTTCAAGTATTCCTGATGAATAGAAGGATGCCAAAATATAAAAAAGGAAACAAAACATTTGCTTGCAATTACCATCCAATAAGCCTAACAAGCACAGTTTGTAAATGCATGGAAAAAATTATTAGAAATCACATTATCAGTTACATGAAAGACAATGGTCTGTTCCGTCAAAAACAATATGGTTTATCTCTGGCATATCAACAGTTCTCCAACTAATTAAATAATTACTAGATCAATGGACCTCAGAAATGGATAAGGGTAACTACACAGATATTATTTATAAGGATTTTCAGAAGGCTTTTGATACCATGCCACATAAGAGACTAATAATTAAATTAAAAAGTTTTAACATTAGAAATGAATTAATTACTGTCTATCTGGATAGAGGCATTCATTAAAAATAGATGACAAAAGGTAGCAGTAAATTGAAAAGAATCAAACTGGCATAACGTAACGTCAGGGATACTGCAGGGATCTGTCCTAGGACCTTTATTGTTTGTTTTATACATAAACGACCTGCCAGATATACTACAAGATCTAAGTATCCTGGAACAATGGACTGGCAAATGGTTACTAAAATTCCACCCAGACAAATGTAAACACATGGAAATTAGAAAAAATAATATAGGTGAAAACAAATATTTCATGACATGCAATAATGTTAAACATTCACTAGCCACCACAGAAAAGCAAACTGACTTAGGTGTAATTATTGATTAAAAATTTTCATTTGATGATCATATAAACCACGTGGTTAATAAAGCAACCAAAATGACAAAAATAATCTGAATTAAGAACCTTCATATTCCTAGACACACACACTTTCTTGCCACTATATAAGACAATGGTTAGATCTCACCTAGATTATGCCATAGCAGTGTGGTATCCATATAAGATGAAAGATAAAATAGCAATAGAAATTGTCCAGAGAAGAGCCACAAAAGAACTATCTGGTATGAGGGATTTATCATATATGTAGAAAGACTAAAATTACTGAAACTACCCACATTAGCATACTGAAGGCTAAGAGGAGACATGATAGTCTATAAAATAATGCATGAAATGAATAATGAATCTGCACCAAACCTCCTGAAATGGGAGGATGTGACACTAAGATCAGAAAATAGAGGACACTCTCTTAAATTATTTACCCAAAGAGCGAAAATAAATCTAAGAAAAAATGCATTCCCTCTTAGAGTGGCTGAACCATGGAATAGTCTTCCAAACTCTGTAATACAAGCTAGATCAAGAAACTCATTTAAAAACCATCTAGATAAATTCTGGTCTACCCAGGCAATAATATACAACTATGAATCTCCTTTAACAATAAATATTGGAACCGGAAATTATGATATAAAAATATTTGATTCTGAAGAAGAAGATCTGATAATGGAGGAACCATCTGGATCCCGCGATCAGAATCGTCATAAGATAAGGTATCATAAGTTACGTAACAATTAATCTTAGACTTTGACTTAGTAAGGTGTTATTTATTTATTGGTATTAATATTATTAAAAGTGACACCATCGACTACCTGTTTGATCAGCCGCATGCCAAGTAAGGTGTAATAAAATAAAACACAAACCACTGTATATTTGACAAGTTATTCGGATTTCTCGCGCCATTCTCTGGCTGAGACCGAATCTGCCTCGGCTCTGACTGTTCTGGCTCTGTCCGTTTTGGCCGGTGGAAGTTAATATTTATTCCATTACACAGCACCAACTCATCAAACAGGTTGATATTTATGGGAGTCATTTATTTTTATCCAAACATTCATTAAAAAAACATAACAAATTATCCTGTTATACCGTACCTTGAAATGGTTAAGGAGTTAATAATATTGACGCGAAACCGCGTCGATCGTCGCTAACAACTTCCATACTTGACAACGCAGTACGTACTCTTGTCTCCAAACAAGATTTTGTAACTATTGCGATTTTCTATGTAAGTCTATTAAATATATATATATATATATTGTTATACATATTACAAGCTCTATGTAATGATTTATTTTTATCAACGGTTAGAATTGCATGAATTAGCATGTTTTTTGGTTAGAGGATATGTGAATTTATGATCGTTAGATGTCGCTGTGACACTGATTCTGTCGGTTGATCGCCAGGTATCGTTACTTCCTATTCGAACTTTCCGTTTCGTTTTTATTGTTTTCAGCAATTGCTAGCAGTTAAATAGCTAGCATCAGTTGTTTAGGGTGCGTTATTGAAAAGCACTATTTAACTAACTGGCCGCATTTTATGCATATATTTATACCTGGTCTCCGCACTAGTCACTGTCACACACTTTACCACTGACACTGTCACCGAGTCGGTGACAGTGACGTCACATTGTCGTTGATCGAGTGATTTACATTATTGTCAAGTCTCCCTCTGCACCGGCTTAGCCTTAGTCCTGACCTAGGTGTTGGATGGGTTCTTACGATCGGATAGAAAGGCCATCGCTGTTGTGTGCTGAATTTGGCAACGTGATGGAGCTATGACTATGTGCATCGATGTCGTGTTGCCAAATTCAGCACACAACATGCGTTATACTTATAGGCATGGCGATAACCTTCTCATCATCAGGACAGTAGCAGAAGCAGTAGCAGCAGCATATACTAGCAGTAGTAGTCAGACGTGGGGTCAATTACATATTATATCGGCAACCATTATATCAATTCCAATTAGGGCCTAATATACACACCAATTACGCATACCAATTCTTCCGTGTACGAGTCAACCCTCTCTTCAAGGCTTATAGACTCGGTGTGTGTGCACATGTGCTAAAGTGCTGTCAGAGAAAGTAAAAAAATATTTGGAAGAAAGAAAAGATGATAGTGTGTTGCGTTGGCTGACAGGTTATTCCACCTGGCTATTGTATGTTGTAATTCCACCTCAGAAATACCAATTCCAATTGTCAATTCCTTACATCCTCGTTGCGAGGGGGTTCTGACTACATCAGTCCCCTGACAGATTAATATGCTGAAGCATGTAACTTACTGACAATACTGTTGCTGAGTTAACCAATAACGGCTGTCTCTAGGATCTCGGGTGCTCGCATATGAGAACTTAACTTTCATTGGCTGCAGACTGGTCGTGGGAACAGTCTTTAAATTTGAGTAGTTTGCCACTTTGGGCACGGGCGCGTTTAGTTCCCAAAAAAAACATGTCGACCAAGACAGCAAGTGGTATGAAATACAAATGATTCAGCGTAGGATAAAATCAACGTTTCAATGGGTTTATCTGCCAGGGGTACTATAGTACTACTACCACCCCTGCCTAGGCTAGCATAGATCATTCCATATGGAAATAACAGTATATGTCAACAAAGCAACCATAAACATGATGAATGCCAAAAAAATACATATTTTAGAACAGCTATATTTGATTTCTGTATATTATAGTACATATAATGACAAATAAATATGATATAATATGCTCTGTATATTATCGATTATTTGTAGTGAATAATTTGAGTTAAAATGTTACATGATGTAATTGAAAAAGTAATTGACAACACCCAGTACATTTTCACCAATTCTAATTACTCTTAAAAACAAAACACCATTTCCAAAATTTTATATTTCCGGAATTGAAATTGGCATTTAAATTTCAGTTACATTGTAATTGACCCCAACTATGAAAGTATAGTCTAGTTGTCCTTATGTTCACTGTAAACCATTTACATAATTCTTTGATTACTCTACAAAGTCTAATGAGGTTCCAGATATAATATATTAATTCAGTGTCAACTTGAACATTTGGTGTGTCAAAGAGATACTTTTGTCAACTTTGTAGAAGCAAGCGGGTATTGTGTAACATTGTGACAATGCATCATACATCACCATGGCAGCAGAACCAGATGCAGGTAAGGCAGTATTAAACTGGTCATGGTCTCCTTGCTGTTGTTGTGTGTATGTATAACAAACACGCGCACACGGTCACTCACCCACCCGCACAGTCACTCACCCACCCGCACACACGCACACTCGCACACAGTCACCCACAACCACCCATCCATGCACAAATGCACACACGCACACATGTGCACAGTCACTCACCAACCCACACACACGCGCAGTCACTCACCAACCCACACACACGCGCAGTCACTCACCAACCCACACACACGCGCAGTCACTCACCAACCCACACACACGCGCAGTCACTCACCAACCCACACACACGCGCAGTCACTCACCAACCCACACACACGCAGTCACTCACCAACCCACACACACGCGCAGTCACTCACCAACCCACACACACGCACAGTCACTCACCAACCCACACACACGCGCAGTCACTCACCAACCCACACACACGCGCAGTCACTCACCAACCCACACACACGCACAGTCACTCACCAACCCACACACACGCACAGTCACTCACCAACCCACACACACGCAGTCACTCACCAACCCACACACACGCACAGTCACTCACCAACCCACACACACGCGCAGTCACTCACCAACCCACACACACGCGCAGTCACTCACCAACCCACACACACGCAGTCACTCACCAACCCACACACACGCACAGTCACTCACCAACCCACACACACGCGCAGTCACTCACCAACCCACACACACGCACAGTCACTCACCAACCCACACACACGCGCAGTCACTCACCAACCCACACACACGCGCAGTCACCAACCCACACACACACGCAGTCACTCACCAACCCACACACACACGCAGTCACTCACCAACCCACACACATGCACAGTCACTCACCAACCCACACACACACACGCAGTCACTCACCAACCCACACACACGCACAGTCACTCACCAACCCACACACACGCGCAGTCACTCACCAACCCACACACACGCAGTCACTCACCAACCCACACACACGCGCAGTCACTCACCAACAGCATTTGTCATATATACAAGGATTCCTTCATTCATAATCTGATATTTTGAGGTGTTCTCTATGAAAGTAAAACAATGTTAATCTTAATGGTCACATTCAATATGTATGATATTGGTGGCTAATATATTGGAGTGGCAGCTAAATGTCTTCTTCTGAAGAAGTCTTTGTACTCATGCTATAAGACATTAGTGATGTTTGCAAATTAGTTATTGCTATACACATGAATACTAGTGTTATATTGTATGCTATAATTCAGCAGCAAATCTTCTTCCTTTCCTCTTGAGGTTGCAGGTAATCGGATCGTTTGTAACACTGTGTCAACAGAGCAACCATAAACAAAATCAGTGCAAAAAAATTACATTTTAGAGCAGCTTTATTTAATTTCTACATATTATAGTACATATTATAGTACATATTATAGTACATAATGGCAAACAAATATGATATATGCAACACTTTTTATATTATCGATTATTAGACAGAATGTGATGGAAGGGATCCAACGGAAGAGCTATTCTGACTCTGAGGTAGTGATAGAGTGGGTGAGGAAGAGAGCAAGGGTGTTTGTGGGGGACTTGATAGTAAGGAAGACTGAGTGTTAAACAAGGGAGATGACGTGGTGGTTTGCTTGCCTGGGGACAAAATAGAGGCGATAACTGAGAGGGTAGCAAATATCATGGGTTCGGGCAAGGGTGGATTTGTTTTAGTACATGTAGGGACAAATAGCATAGACAGTAATAGAAATGAGGGGTCAGAGATATCGAAATTGCCGGCGGGTGGCAATTAACATGCTAGTCCAGAAGCTATGTAGGGGAGAACTTTGATTTGTGGGGAAGTTTTGTTGTGAGGGCTGATATGCACATGAGGGATGGGCTTCATCTAAGTGGAAAGGGGGCAGCAGTTTTTGCAGATGAATTCTCAGCAACAATACATAGTGGCATGGGTAGCATAAGAAATATTTTTGGTAGTAAACATTGTTTAAACCAGAAACACGGGGGTTACTTATAGGTGCCTCAAGCAGGACAAGAGTCCATTAGTACACACAAACCAGTAACAAAATGTCTGGAAAACATCTCTGAAGCTGGTTATAAATGCACATGTTTAAATGCCAGGAGCATAGTAAATAAGAAAAACAAATTAAACATTATGGTAGAAAATATTGACCTTCACATAATTGGTATAACCAAATCATGGGCCAACATAGACATAACAGATGCTGAATTAGAACTGAAAGGATACTTAATGTTTAGGAGAGATTGAATAGGAAGAAGGGGAGGGGAAGTTATTTTATATATTAAAGAATCTATTCAGGTTTAGGGAATAAAATTAGAAAGGGAAGCAGATTACGATGAAGCTGTTTGGAACAAAATAGTTTCAGGAAATTCAACATTAACTATTGGATTAGTTTACTGAAGTCCAAACATAGATGAAGAGGATAACACAAAAATACAAAATGCTATAAAGGAAGTGAGTAAAGGGGAATGTATCATAATGTGGAAATCTCTAGAGTACAGGGGGTGAGGACCAACAATTTCTATTTTTAATTCAGGATGGCTTCCTTACTCAGCACATGCTAGAACCAACCAGGGGAGAGAATGTATTAGATTTAGTTTTATCATCACAAAAAGAATTAGTGGACAGTGTAAAAATACATGAACCATTGGGTAACAGTGATCACAATCAAATACATTTTGAGGTCAATTTAAATCAAAAAGTAAAAATAAAAAGCATACAGGAGAAACTTCCACAATGGTAACTATAAAGATATGAGAAAATACTTAGAAAAGAAACTCTTTTCAAAAGAAGCTATTAGAAAATAGTGTTCAAGCAAACTATGTGGAGGGTTTATAGGTGTACCAGAAAGGATGAAGACTGCAAATTACAAAGACGCACTTAATGCAGCTATGACTGAAATTAGACAATGTAAAAGAAGCTATGAGCAACAATTAGCATGTAACATAAACAATTATAGCAAGAGTTTTTATGCATATGTCAGGAGTAAACAAAACGTATGAGACAAGGTTGAACCACTAGAAGACAATGCTGGAAATATAATATTTCAAGGTTTTTATTAATGATGGAAGACCTAAATGGATACTTCAGTTCACTACCAAAGAGGATATTAGTTCATTACCAGTTCCTGATGTAAAATTTCAGGAGGCTAAATCTGACTATTTAGGGCAGTTAATTGTAACTCCAGAAATGGTAGCTAAGAAAATAAAGGCAATGAAGGATAATAAATCACCTGGAGTAGATGGAATTCCTCCGAAACTACTAATGGAAACAGTAGAAGAAATCAGTATACCACTTGCAAGAGTGTTCAACTTGTCATTAAAAGACAGAGTTGTTCCTTTTGAATGGAAAGAAGCAAACATCATACCATTATTTAAAAAAGGTTCAAGAAATAAGTCAGTGAATTAGAGACCAGTGAGTTTAACATCAGTGATTTGTAAATTATTAGAAAGGTTCCTTGTTAGGCATAAATTATTAAATCCATCTCAACATGGATTCCTAAAAGCAAGGTCATGCGTAATAAATATATGTTATGTTTTTGGGGAAGAAATCACTAAGTGGTTAGACGAGAGATCACCAGTAGATATTATCTACTTAGATTTTCAGAAAGCTTTTGAAAAAGTGCCACATCAAAGATTACTACTTAAATTAAAAGCCCATGGTATCGGGGATGGCATAATCGACTAAATTGAACAATGGCTGACTGACAGAAGACAGCGTGTTGTAGTGGATGGAGAGGTTTTAAACTGGAAATCAGTTTTGAATGGGGTACCACAAGGATCAGTATTATGATCTTTATTATTCTTAATATATATCAATGACTTGGACGACAACATAACAAGCAATGTACTGAAATTTGCGGATGACACAAAAGTGTTTAGAAAGGTTAACAATGATGGTGATAAACAACATTTACAAAATGATCTAGACAAATTAGTTAAATGGTCTGAAAAAGGCAGATGTTATTAAATTTTGGGAAATGTAATTGCCTACATACGGGACACGGGAACTTGGACATAAGCTATAATATGGGAGATACTGTTCTGGGTACTACTGTAAAAGAAATGGACTTAGGAATAACAATAAGTGCTCATATGAAAGTTTCAGAGCAGTGTGGTATTGCAGGTTTAAAGGGTAATAAAATTCTTGGGTTGATTAGGAGAAACATAACATATACAAGGAAAAAAGCTAATCATACGTCTATATAAAGCAATAGTTAGACCTCATTTAGAATACTGTATACAAGTGTGTTGACCATATTGTAAGAAGGATATAGATATGCTTGAATGCATACAGCTTAGAGCAATTAAAAAATTATTCCAGCACTGAGATACTTTAGTTATGAAGAACGCCTGAAAGAGTGTGGTTTAACAACCCATGAAACAAGGAGGTTAAGAGGAGATCAGATTGAAATTTTTAAGATATTGAATGGGTATGAAAATATTGATAGAAATATGTTTTTTTTCTCACAAGAAAGATAGTAGAACTAGAGGACATGAGGTAAAATTAGTAAAGGATCAGTGTAGATTGGATATCAGGAAGTACTCGTTCTCACAGAGGAAAATAAATGAATGGAACAAATTGTCTCCGGATTGTGTAACTGCTAGCAGCATGGATATGTTTAAAAACAAGGTTGACACATATCTCAGGAGGGCGGGTTACACATAGATGAACATTGGTGGACTCTCAATAAGCCAATGGCTTCCTTGTCCACTTGCCATCTTGGCCTTTTGTTTGGATGGCAGATCTTGTTAAATCTTGTTAAATTTGTAGTGAATAGGTAAAATTTAACTTTGAATTAAAATGTTACATGATGTAATTGAAGAAGATACTATTATTGATCTATATTGGAGGAGCTAAAAATATTAATGTCATCAATGTCATGTAAATATACTGACTCTTGTTGCGTATTACTGAATGACATAAAAATAAAGCGCAGTGTAACAATAATAATGATAATGCTCCCTTTCAAGCTGTCACATTAACTTGGTTCTGGCCTCTGTGTAGCGCCACTGTTCTCAATGTTGCTATTGCCAGTTTGATTTGACAAATGTGCTCAACTTCTCTTTGGTGCTGACTTTTTTGGGGTGAAACTCCAATGTATGAACATAAGTGTTAAAGTTGAGGACTGTAGCTGCTCTAGGAACAACACTAACTACAATAGTACCCATGTCAGATGTAGGCTGAGTGGAGTCGTAATAGTTTGATATTAAACAGTGCCATGTTGTCCCTGCAGTGCCACATCGAGGTAGCCCCGCCCCTTCGGTGCTGCTGGTCAGCACAGACTGGAGAGACTGGGATGTCACAAGTGCGATGGTGACGGTCAACAGTATAGTAGCCCAGTGTTTGATCAGTACATGTAGTGACATTCTTGTCTACAGCACTGTGGTCCAGTTCCAAGACAGCATTTCCTCAGAGGTCAGGGCAGCGGCAGAGAGGGCTCATGTTCAGCTGATTGGCTGTGAGAAACCTCGCCGGGAAGCTGTTCCTAAAATGGATTGGCTGACCGAGTGTTGGGAACAGCATTATCCCTGTCTCGCGGAGAGCCACAACTTTACACATGTCATTGGGTACTTCCCGCAAACAGCAAAGACAGCAATTGCCATCCGAGATGGCCTTCGTGGCAAAGGCCTTGACTGTACGTGTGTGTTACTGGTGGTGAACTCACGAAGGAGAAAGCCCTTAGAGAAAAGCATAAAGTTGATCAACAAAGCTGACGTTGTGTACTCCGTTGGGCCACTGCTGTTCCGTGAATGTGACAGACATGTGACTGCGCCACACCGGATGATCTTCCCTGTGCCACATGTCGTTGATGTCACACGGCCATCAGTGTTGCTCTCAGACATTCCGGGTACAATGCCACGCAAAGATATTGTAACATTTTACCCTGAAAATGGCATTCAAGGCCCTGACGAGGAACACCAACACAAGATGTTGGTGTTGGTTGTCAAAGCCATAAGTGAGGTAGCAAAGTCATATTTTTTGCGACATTATGCCAATATTGTTGAGTGGCACATCTACGGTATGCCAGATAAGGACCGGGAAGAGCAGAAGGCAGTGATTCAGGAGCACAGTGTGTTTCCTGAGTTCATATGGAGGCTGCATCAGCAACCTGCTGATGCTGCCAAAATACTTCAGCTGGCATCACTTTGTGTCAATCCATGGCAGACATCATATGACCCTAATGCTTTGTACCCCCTTGTCTACGGGGTGCCGACCCTGCTGTGTGCCGGCTCTGGGGTGGCCGAAATTCTGTTCAGTGATGTTTCCAAGGATGATGAGAGCAGCACATTGTTGACAGCCATGGCAGTTGTCAACAGCAGCAGTGACATTGAGGGTGACGGGTGGACAGCAAGGATCCAAGGCATCATCTACAGTCCCTCTATGTGTGGCTCACGACAGACTGTGGCTGGTGCAGACTTCCAGGAACTAGGCCGGAGGATTCGAGGGTCGGCTGCTCTTCAGGAGAGCATGAAGACTTTCAGCACTGCCATGTGTGCAGGACAAGGTAATTCGCCATACATAGAAAGGCAATTTCAATTCCTGCAGCATTTGTTCATTATTCTTTCAGAGAACAACAAATGATTAGAATTAATTGTTGACCTCGTAAATGTTACCAATGTATATATATATATATATATATTTATAAATTTTATTGGTATCTGACAATGGCGGATCACACAAATGAAAAATTGTACATTCTCTGTAAACAAATGACTTCCTAGTTCAAATGCCATCTGGAAGTTGTGGCATTCATTGACAATCTTGTTGAAGGTGTTTAAAGAAATTGATAATTTTATATAACACATGTTTAATGTTTCATTTATATTTATTCCTGAGTCTGACACATTTAAAATTTGTCTTTTGCTGTGTGCCTCCCTTCAGATCTGTTTTGAAATTCTTCAATCTATGCCAATTGTAAATGTAGCTAGTGAAGTGCCAAGAACTTGGTTGAAGAAGGTGTGCCAGTCAGACCTTGCAACATTCTGCTGTTCTAGTTTCTCCAGGACCACTTACATCTGTTGTTGTTGAGTCAGCCGGAGCCATGGCTACATTCACAGCGGTGTCCATAGAACAAAGGCCAGCCCCGAGCACAATGATGTCAGCAACAACACTACAACATGTGCAACATGTACGGGCCATGCAAGCAGGGCATTGTGGAAGACCATTGTTGGGGAGGAAAATGCCACCGGTAGCCTCCACAGGTGACTGGGTTATACTTCTTCCCCCTCATTCCCTTACGGGGTGAAGGTCACATCACTTAATTTGTTCCTCCCTCTCGATGAGACGTCTCCATCTATTGGGATCATCTGCCAATCTCTCCCAGTCTCAGCTAGTCACTTCTGCCCTTTCGAGATCTCATTGAACGCTGTCCCTCCATCTTAATTTCAGTCTTCGTCTTCTCCTTCTACCACCCTCTTCTACCACCCTCTTCTACCACCCTCTTCTACCACCCTCTTCTACCACCCTCTTCTGTTTTCCATGCTCTCCTTTTGACAATCTTTCCTCTCTTTACACATGTAATGTTAATGCATAGTGAAATATGCCTTGTCTCCTCTTGCTGTAGAACAAGATGAATGTATTTCTTCATTTACCTTTTCTGTTGCCAATATTTTAATCCAATCTATGATCCTAGTGATAAATTAATACCCAACATGTTAAGACCTCGTGTCATTTCACTGCCCTAACCTCAAGCATCATAGACTTAAATGTCACTGATTATCAAACCAACCACAGAATACATGTGTAAAAAAATTGTATAATGCATAGTTATATTTGCTGTTTGCAGGATACCTCCCTAGTGAGAGAGCAGGTCCACCAATGGGACCGGGCAGGAATGGACCAACCGTGAAGCCATGGACAGATGTTGAGAGATACGAACAACTAGTAGACTCAGAGGTGAGTAGACATCAGTGTTGGTACCTTCAGGGCCCCTTTGAAGTCACCTTCAGGGCCCCTTTGAAGTCACCTTCAGGGCCCCCATGAAGTCACCTTCACAGACCCCTTGAAGTCACCTTCAGGGCTCCCATGAAGTCACCTTCACAGACCCCTTGAAGTCACATTCAGGGCCCCCTTGAAGTCACCTTCATGGCCCCCTTGAAGTCACATTCAGGGCCCCCTTGAAGTCACCTTCATGGCCCCCTTGAAGTCACCTTCATGGCCCCCTTGAAGTCACATTCAGGGATCCCCTTGAAGTCACATTCAGGGCCCCCTTGAAGTCACCTTCAGGGCCCCCATGAAGTCACCTTCACAGACCCCTTGCAGTCACCTTCAGGGCTCCCATGAAGTCACCTTCACAGACCCCTTGAAGTCACATTCAGGGCCCCCTTGAAGTCACCTTCATGGCCCCCTTGAAGTCACATTCAGGGCCCCCTTGAAGTCACCTTCATGGCCCCCTTGAAGTCACCTTCATGGCCCCCTTGAAGTCACATTCAGGGCCCCCTTGAAGTCACATTCAGGGACCCCTTGAAGTCACATTCAGGGACCCCCTTGAAGTCACATTCAGGGACCCTTGACATTACCTTCAGGGACCCCTTGATGTCAACTTCAGGGACACCTTGAAATTACCTTCAGGGACACCTTGATGTCAACTTCAGGGACACCTTGAAGTCTCCTTCATAGCCCCCTTGAAATCGCCTTCATGGCCTATTGTAATCGGGGCCCCCTTGATGTCACATTCAGGGCCCACTTGATGTTACATTCACGGCCCCTTCATGTCACATTCTGGGCCCCCATGATGTTACATTCAGGGCCCATTGTAGACATCTTCAGGGCCCCGTTGAAGTCACATTAAGGGCCCCCTTGATGTTACATTCAAGGCCCATTGTAGTCACCTTCATGCAGGGTTCATCGAATTACTTTAATTTTGTACTTGAGCAAAAGTAAAAGTAATTTACCTAAAAACTACTTGAGTAAAAGTAGATGTACAACACTTAGAAATAACAACAAGATCATGAGTAATATTATATAAATTACACAGCTTGCGTCTGGCAACTGTTTTGCAACCACTCTGCCTATAACAAAGTGTTCCCAGACAGCCTTAGCTGGTCAATAGGTCTGCCACCCTTGAACATGGTGCTCACTTGGATGCTTGGAAAATTACATTATCATTAATGAGAGCTCACAACATCAAATAATTTCAGTTAAATACAGAACTTAATTATTGATGAGGCACAATCTGTCTTTTTATCGACCTGTTCCACTGGGGAGAGGAGCTAGATTTAACAAGATTTAACAAGATTACCATCCCAAACAACAAGTTCCAGATGGCAAGTGGACAAGGAAGCCATTGGCTTATCGAGAGTCCAACAATTTTCTCATCTATGTGTAGCCCGCCCTTATCAAATATCTGTCACTTCTATTTTTAAACATTCACACTACTAGCATTAACACAATCATTAGGCAGTTTGTTTCATTCATTTATCACCCTCTGTGAGAAAGACTACTTTCTTATGTCCAACCTACACTGTTTCTTAACTAATGCTGCTTTGTGTCCTCTGGTTCTACTGCCTTCTTTAAGTTTGAAGAACATATTCCTATCAGCATCCTCATAACCATTCGCTATTTTAAACACTTCTGTTTGGTCTCCTCTTAGTCTCCTGGTCTCTAGTGTTGTCAAACCACATTGTAATAAGTGACTTTCGTAACTAAAGTCTTAATTCTGGAATCATTTTAGTTGCTTTTCGTTGTATTCTTTCTAGCTTGTCTATGTCCTTTTTATGATATGGCCTCCATGCTTGAATACAATATTCCAAATGTGGTCTAACTGTTGCTTTGTACAGGGGTACAATTAGCTGTTTCTCCTTATACATGATAGTTCTCCTAATTACCCCTAGAATTTGATTTCCTTTCGAAGCAGCAATCCCACATTGCTCTGAAACTTTCATGTCAGCACTAAATGTTACTCCTAGGATCTTTTCTTGTGTAGTTCTACCTAGTACAGCATCCCCCATTTTATATTCTTCCTCCATGTTTCCATGTCCTATGTGTATACATTTACACTCCCCAAAATTGAATAACATTTGCCATTTTTCTGACCATTTTACTAATTTATCTAGATCATCCTGTAAACTTTGTTTATCTGTATCATTAGTAACTTTTCTGAATACTTTTGTGTCATCTGCAAATTTGAGTAGTTTGCTAGATATGTCATCTTCCAAATCATTTATATATATTAAAAACAGTATAGGACATAACACTGATCCCTGTGGTACCCCACTCAAAACAGATTTCCAGTTTGAAATCTCACCATCTACAATTACTCTCTGTCTTCTGTGTGTAAGCCACTTTTCTATCCAGTTGATTACATCATTACTTATACCATGGGCTTTTAGTTTAAGTAACAATCTTTGATGTGGCACTTTATCGAAAGCTTTCTGAAAATCTAAGTAGACAACATCCACTGGTGACCCGTCATCTATCCACTTTGTAATTTCTTCAAAAAAACATAAGAGATTGGTTAGACATGACCTTGCATTTAGGAACCCATGTTGAGATGTATTTATTAATTTATGTTTTACAAGGAATTCCACCATGTGGTCTCTAATTAATGTTTCGAGTAATTTACATACAAATGATGTTAAACTCATTGATCTGTAATTTTTTGGCTTGTTCCTCGATCCCTTCTTAAATAGTGGCGTAATGTTTGCTTCTTTCCATTCAGAAAGAACTATTCCTTCTTCTAGTGTCAACAATTTTGCAAGTGGTGTACTAATTTGCTCAACAATTTCCTTAAGCAGTTTTTGTGGTATCCCATCAACTCCAGGTGATTTATTATCTTTCATCTTCTTAATTTTCTTTGCTATCATTTCAGGAGTTACAAATAACTGCCCTAAATGTCCTGATTTATTGCCCTTAAATTTAGTAAATGGAACTGAAAGTGAGCTGATATCTTCTGTGGTAAAAACTAAGGTGAAATACTCATTCAGGACCTCTGCCATTTGAAACCCCTCTGAAATTATGTTTCCCCTGTTGTTTTCCAGTGGTCCAACCTTATCTCGAACTTTCTGTTTACTCCTTACATAAGCATAGAAACTCTTGCTGTCATTTTTTTATACTACCTGCCAATTTATTTTCAAAGGTTCTTTTAGATTTTCTAATTTCAGTTGTAGCTAGGTTAAGAGCCTCTTTGTAATTTGCGTAGTCTTCATCCTTTCTGGTACACCTATAAACCCTCCACATATTTTGCTTAAACACTATTTTTCTAATAGCTTCTTTTGACAAGTGTTTCTTTCTAATCCTGTAGAGAGCATGTACAAGATGTTTGGTTAATCTAGTAAAGCGTGTACAACATGTTTGGTTAATCTAGTAAAGCGTGTACAACATGTTTGGTTAATCCTGTAGAGCATTACAATATATCTTTGGTTTCACTTTAAGTTTGGTTGATCTTGTAGGACTTGTACAAGATGCTTGGTTGATCTTGTAATCATATACAAGATGCTTGGTTGATCTTGTAAGACATGGACAAGATGTTCGGTTAATCTTATATGGCATGTACAAGATGTTTGGTTAATCTTGTACAAGATATTTGGCCCTACAAGATTAACCAAACATATTGTACATGCCCTTCAAGATTAACTAAACATCTTGTACACATCTCATAAGATTAGCCAAGCATCTTGTACACAACTACATGTCCTACTAAGATCAACCAACCATTTTGTACACATCTTGTACCCATCTTGTACACATCTTGTACACATTTATATTACATACGAATATATATATATATATATATATATATATATATATATATATATATATATATATATATATATACACAACAATATTGTATTTAATTTGTTTTGGTTTTGGTTAAATTTAAATTGTCATGGTATTATATGTATGTATAGATTGTATGTATGTATATATTGTATGTATGTATAGATTGTATGTACGTATAGATTGTATGTATGTATAGATTGAATGTATGTATAGATTGTATGTATGTATAGATTGTATGTATGTATAGATTGTATGTATGTATATATTGTATGTACGTGTAGATTGTATGTACGTATAGATTGTATGTATGTATAGATTGAATGTATGTATAGATTGTATGTATGTATAGATTGTATGTATATGACTGGAATTTGTGTTACTGTTTTGTTGTGGGTCAAAATAAAGCACAATAATCAATCAATCAAACAACCAAGTATCTTGTACATGGCTGCTAGATCAACCAAGCATCTTGTAGGGCATGCACAAGATGTTTAGCTAATCATGTAGGGTGTATACAATATGTTTGGTTAATCTTGTAGAGTGTGTATAAAATGTTTGGTTATTCTCATAGAGCGTGTACAAGATGTTTGTTTAATCTTTTGAGTGTGTACAAGATGTTTGGTTAATCCTGCAGAGGGCATGTACAAGGTGTTTGGTTAATCTAGTATAGCGTGTAAAAGATGTTTGGTTAATCTTGTAGGGTGTGTACAACATGTTTGGTTAATCCTGTAGAGCATTACAATATGTTTGGTTAATCTTGTAGAGAGCATATGCAAGTTGCTTAGTTAATCTTATTGAGCATGTACAAGATGTTTGGTTAATCGTGTAGAGCATGTACAAGATGTTTGGTTAATCCTATAGGGTGTGTACAAGATGTTTGGTTAATCGTGTAGAGCATGTACAAGATGTTTGGTTAATCCTATAGGGTGTGTACAAGATGTTTGGTTAATCCTGATGGGCATGTACAAGATGTTTGGTTAATCCTGATGGGCGTGTACAAGATGTTTGGTTAACCCTAATAGGCGTGTATAAGATGTTTGGTTAATCCTAATAGGTGTGTACAAGATGTTTGGTTAATCCTGATGGGCGTGTACAAAATGTTTGGTTAATCCTATAGGGCATGTACAAGATGTTTGGTTAATCCTAATAGGTGTGTACAAGATGTTTGGTTAATCCTGATGGGCGTGTACAAGATGTTTGGTTAATCCTATAGGGCATGTACAAGATGTTTGGTTAATCCTATAGGGTGTGTACAAGATGACAGCTTCTCCCCGAGGCTTCGCTCTCATCATCAACATCAACAAGGTCACCGGGGGTGAGGAGAGGATGGGATCAGAAGTCGATGAACGCAATCTTTGTAATTTATTCTCACAATTAGACTTTAAATGCATCACAAAGAAAGACCTCACGAGACAGGTATGTGAGGCTTTGGGTTTGTTCTTAGCCTTGTTGCCTTTGTTATTATTTAAATAAAGCAGCAGCGTAGAAAAAATAAAAGCTATTGCAGATTAATGATGATAAATCTGTAATTGATTTTAACTACCCAAAATAAAAAGATTTTTAAAGAATTTATACTGGCACAATGTTTAGAAGTTCACATTGTCATGGGTGCAGTTTCTTCTCAAATTAGTTTATTATCATTAATAGACACACTCAGTATTTGGGTACCTCCCTTATTTGCAACTTTGTTAATTCCTCTAGACTTGTGCTTTTATAAGGTATGTAATATAAATGCTGTTGAGATAATTTTACTTATAATTTAGCTTTTAAGTTGAATTGTGAAGTGTTAAAATGTATGTGAGAACAATTGACTGTATGAAATGTTCACCATTTGCACGTGATCTGATTCAGGAGATCCTGGATGAACTGAAAGACCTGTCGAAATCTGAGGAGCTACGACATCATGACTGTTTGGTTGTGTGCCTCATGAGTCACGGCAAGGAGGGGGTGATCTTTGCCTCAGACAAGAAACATGTGGCTGTAACAGAAGTCTGTGAGATCTTCTCTCGGTGTAAACCACTCTATGGCAAACCCAAGTTAATGTTCATTCAAGCTTGTCGGGGAGGTGATTGACACACAAATAAACACACAGACACCATGCACACATGCATGTACAGACACACAGACACCATGCACACACGCATGTACAGACACACAAACACCATGCACACACGCATGTACAGACACCATGCACACACACATGTACAGACACACAAACACCATGCACACACGCATGTACAGACACCATGCACACACGCATGTACAGACACCATGCACACATGTACAGACACCATGCACACATGCATGTACAGACACCATGCACACATGTACAGACACACAGACACCATGCACACACACATGTACAGACACCATGCACACACGCATGTACAGACACACAGACACCATGCACACACACATGTACAGACACCATGCACACACGCATGTACAGACACCATGCACACATGCATGTACAGACACCATGCACACATGCATGTACAGACACCATGCACACACACATGTACAGACACCATGCACACACGCATGTACAGACACACAGACACCATGCACACACGCACATGTACAGACACCATGCACACACGCATGTACAGACACCATGCACACACGCATGTACAGACACCATGTACACATGCATGTACAGACACCATGCACACACGCATGTACAAACACCATGCACACATGCATGTACAGACACCATGCACACATGCATGTACAGACACCATGCACACATGCATGTACATACACACAGACACCATGCACACACGCATGTACAGACACCATGCACACATGCATGTACAGATACACAGACACCATGCACACACGCATGTACAGATACACAAACACCATGTACACATGCATGTACAGACACCATGCACACATGTATGTACAGACACACAGACACCATGCACACATGCATGTACAGACACACAGACACCATGCACACACGCATGTACAGATACACAGACACCATGCACACATGCATGTACAGACACCATGCACACATGCATGTACAGACACACAGACACCATGCACACACGCATGTACAGATACACAGACACCATGCACACACACATGTACAGACACACAGACACCATGCACACATGCATGTACAGACACACAGACACCATGCACACACGCATGTACAGACACACACACACCATGCACACACGCATGTACAGACACACAGACAGATTGACACACACACAAACAGACACAGACTGACAGACAGACATGCACACACGCGTACATATGCATGCCCAGATTTAGACAAATAAAACACACACACGCACTCACACATATAATAATATTTATCACAAGTGACAGGATTGTTGTATGCATAATTTTGTTTGTAATTTTTTAGATATAGTAATCACTAGCATATTTAGCATATCTTGTTATATCCTGTTTCATATTGTATTTGCAAACGTTGTAGACGTTCAACTCGCAGTAATATTTTTCATCATTTTACTGGGATTTTGTCAGTCCACTTGGTACATGTTATCCTCATTACGTTCTGTTAACAGGCTTCAGAATTTGTGTAAAATATGATGTTGAAATACAACAAATGTTCCTCTACCCTCAAATAGCATAAATATAAATTCAGGATTAAGCAAAGTATTGAAATCGAAATACCGTGTATTCAGATGTTAGCAATGTTTTGTTAAATGAAATTACTTATTAAATATAATGTGTCGAGCTAGTCCCCTACAAGAGACTCTCACTAATTCTACATTGTCTTTGAATGGATCTTCACAGAGCACACAGATGAAGGGGAAACCAGGGCTGATGGACCCACAGACAATATGGCTGTTACAAAGCCACCGACCATGTCTGACATGTTGGTGGTGTACCCAAGCTCCCTTGGTGAGATGACGCTGCAGCTAAACTGTGCTTTCTTTTCATTGCAATAAGTATTGTTTGATGCTGCATCATTTAACACTGATGTTGAAACGTCTTCATCACTCCAGTAAAAACACACATAAGATTGTTCCCCTGAAAATGTGTCATAACATCATAGGTTATAATCTCCAAACCCATATTCAGTACCCAGACATTTTCCTCAGTTCAGAGGAAGCATGATTAATTATAATTCAGTGGTTCCTACGAAATAATGGTCTGGTAGTTGAAACATTGTAATTAATTATAATTCAGTGAATCCATTGGTGCCAGTTGGGTCCTATGAAATAATGGTCTGGTAGTTGAAACATTGTAATCCAAACTGACAAACAGTAAATACAGATATTAACTAGTAAACATGTATGGATTTTTTACTTATAAACTTATATTTTTTTCTATTTATATTTCTAGCTTGTTTACTTTTTAAATGCTATGTATTTTTTATACCTATTTGTATGTACTGATTGTTTATGGGTGTTTTTACCTGAAATAAATGTATTCATATTCGTATTAACTAGTACACGACAAGTATAGATATTAACTAATACACATGTATGTATTAACTAGTACACATCAAGTATATATATATATATATTAACTAGTACACATGTATTAACTAGTACACATCAAGTATACATATTAATTAGTACACGTATGTATTAACTAGTACACATCAAGTATATATATATTAACTAGTACACATGTATGTATTAACTAGTACACATGAACTAACTAACTAGTATTATATACCGAACTTATAAAGCGCTCTTTTCATGCATAAAAGCCTGTTCAAAAGCACTGTATATATGTATGTATTAACTAGTACACATCAGGTACAGATATTAACTGGTACACATGTATGTATTAACTAGTACACATCAGGTACATATATTAACTGGTACACATGTATGTATTAACTAGTACACATCAGGTACAGATATTAACTAGTACACATGTATGTATTAACTAATACACATCAGGTACAGATATTAACTAGTACACATGTATGTATTAACTAGTACACATCAGGTACATATATTAACTAGTACACATGTATGTATTAACTAATACACAGGTACATATATTAACTAGTACACATCAGGTACAGATATTAACTAGTACACATGTATGTATTAACTAGTACACATCAGGTACAGATATTAACTAGTACACATGTATGTATTAACTAATACACATCATGTACAGATATTAACTAGTACTCATGTATGTATTAACTAGTACACATGTATGTATTAACTAGTACACATCAGATACAGATATTAACTAGTACACATGTATGTATTAACTAGTACACATCAGGTACAGATATTAACTAGTACACATGTATGTATTAACTAATACATATCAGGTACAGATATTAACTAGTACACATGTATGTATTAACTAATACACATCAGGTTCATATATTAACTTGTACACATGTATGTATTAACTAATACACATCAGGTACAGATATTAACTTGTACACATGTATGTATTAACTAGTACACATGTAGTCACAAATGTGTTGCTATTTTTACAATTTAAAGAACTATAAGCCATGAAAACATCCCACATGTTTAATTTGTCTAACATTGTCAACCAAGTAAAATTTTTCTTTTGTAATAAATTAGGTTTACTGAGCCAAGAACTAAACATCTCGAAACAAGAAACTTGTTTAGTGTTTGTTTTCTTTTTAAGGATCTAGAAACAAGTTATGGGTAACAGTAACTATGCTGCAGAGCAAGATAATATACTGATGCGAACAAATGTTTACACTATGAGAGACGTGTCACAACCCTGCATAAAGTGCATTCATGACACGTAGAAACTAGACACGTGACATGTGTGATGTGATGTTTCAGGCTACAAGTCCTACAGAAACACAGTGAATGGCAGTTGGTTGATCAGCAAGCTGGTCCCTGTCTTCTTAGAGCACGCTTGCCATGAACATATTGCAGAGCTGCTTACCAGGGTAAGACCTCATCACATTGATGGTCCTAGTTAGGCAGGAACAAGCTGGTCCCTGTCTTCTTAGAGCACGCTTGCCATGAACGTATTGCAGAGCTGCTTACCAGGGTAAGACCTCATCACATTGATGGTCCTAGTTAGGCAGGAACAAGCTGGTCCCTGTCTTCTTAGAGCACGCTTGCCATGAACATATTGCAGAGCTGCTTACCAGGGTAAGACCTCATCACATTGATGGTCCTAGTTAGGCGGTAACAAGCTGGTCCCTGTCTTCTTAGAGCACGCTTGCCATGAACGTATTGCAGAGCTGCTTACCAGGGTAAGACCTCATCAC
Source organism: Lamellibrachia satsuma (assembly GCA_033239005.1). Taxonomy (NCBI): domain Eukaryota; kingdom Metazoa; phylum Annelida; class Polychaeta; order Sabellida; family Siboglinidae; genus Lamellibrachia; species Lamellibrachia satsuma. The sequence goes on from BSQZ01000007.1 coordinate 959,550, forward strand.
ATTGATGGTCCTAGTTAGGCGGTAACAAGCTGGTCCCTGTCTTCTTAGAGCACGCTTGCCATGAACGTATTGCAGAGCTGCTTACCAGGGTAAGACCTCATCACATTGATGGTCCTAGTTAGGCGGTAACAAGCTGGTCCCTGTCTTCTTAGAGCACGCTTGCCATGAACGTATTGCAGAGCTGCTTACCAGGGTAAGACCTCATCACATTGATGGTCCTAGTTAGGCGGTAACAAGCTGGTCCCTGTCTTCTTAGAGCACGCTTGCCATGAACGTATTGCAGAGCTGCTTACCAGGGTAAGACCTCATCACATTGATGGTCCTAGTTAGGCGGTAACAAGCTGGTCCCTGTCTTCTTACAGCACGCTTGCCATGAACATATTGCAGAGCTGCTTACCAGGGTAAGACCTCATCACATTGATGGTCCTAGTTAGGCGGTAACAAGCTGGTCCCTGTCTTCTTAGAGCACGCTTGCCATGAACATATTGCAGAGCTGCTTACCAGGGTAAGACCTCATCACATTGATGGTCCTAGTTAGGCGGGAACAAGCTGGTCCCTCTCTTCTTAGAGCACGCTTGCCATGAACGTATTGCAGAGCTGCTTACCAGGGTAAGACCTCGTCACATTGATGGTCCTAGTTAGGCGGGAACAAGCTGGTCCCTCTCTTCTTAGAGCACGCTTGCCATGAACGTATTGCAGAGCTGCTTACCAGGGTAAGACCTCGTCACACTGATGGTCCTAGTTAGGCGGGAACAAGCTGGTCCCTCTCTTCTTAGAGCACGCTTGCCATGAACGTATTGCAGAGCTGCTTACCAGGGTAAGACCTCGTCACACTGATGGTCCTAGTTAGGCGGGAACAAGCTGGTCCCTGTCTTCTTAGAGCACGCTTGCCATGAACGTATTGCAGAGCTGCTTACCAGGGTAAGACCTCGTCACATTGATGGTCCTAGTTAGGCGGGAACAAGCTGGTCCCTCTCTTCTTAGAGCACGCTTGCCATGAACGTATTGCAGAGCTGTTTACCAGGGTAAGACCTCGTCACACTGATGGTCCTAGTTAGGCGGGAACAAGCTGGTCCCTCTCTTCTTAGAGCACGCTTGCCATGAACGTATTGCAGAGCTGCTTACCAGGGTAAGACCTCGTCACACTGATGGTCCTAGTTAGGCGGGAACAAGCTGGTCCCTCTCTTCTTAGAGCACGCTTGCCATGAACGTATTGCAGAGCTGCTTACCAGGGTAAGACCTCGTCACACTGATGGTCCTAGTTAGGCGGGAACAAGCTGGTCCCTCTCTTCTTAGAGCACGCTTGCCATGAACGTATTGCAGAGCTGCTTACCAGGGTAAGACCTCGTCACACTGATGGTCCTAGTTAGGCGGGAACAGGCTGGTCCCTCTCTTCTTAGAGCACGCTTGCCATGAACGTATTGCAGAGCTGCTTACCAGGGTAAGACCTCGTCACACTGATGGTCCTAGTTAGGCGGGAACAAGCTGGTCCCTGTCTTCTTAGAGCACGCTTGCCATGAACGTATTGCAGAGCTGCTTACCAGGGTAAGACCTCGTCACACTGATGGTCCTAGTTAGGCGGGAACAAGCTGGTCCCTGTCTTCTTAGAGCATGCTTGCCATGAACGTATTGCAGAGCTGCTTACCAGGGTAAGACCTCGTCACACTGATGGTCCTAGTTAGGCAGGAACAAGCTGGTCCCTGTCTTCTTAGAGCACGCTTGCCATGAACGTATTGCAGAGCTGCTTACCAGGGTAAGACCTCGTCACATTGATGGTCCTAGTTAGGCAGGAACAAGCTGGTCCCTGTCTTCTTAGAGCACGCTTGCCATGAACGTATTGCAGAGCTGCTTACCAGGGTAAGACCTCATCACATTGATGGTCCTAGTTAGGCAGGAACAAGCTGGTCCCTGTCTTCTTAGAGCACGCTTGCCATGAACGTATTGCAGAGCTGCTTACCAGGGTAAGACCTCATCACATTGATGGTCCTAGTTAGGCAGGAACAAGCTGGTCCCTGTCTTCTTAGAGCACGCTTGCCATGAACGTATTGCAGAGCTGCTTACCAGGGTAAGACCTCATCACATTGATGGTCCTAGTTAGGCAGGAACAAGCTGGTCCCTGTCTTCTTAGAGCATGCTTGCCATGAACATATTGCAGAGCTGCTTACCAGGGTAAGACCTCATCACATTGATGGTCCTAGTTAGGCAGGAACAAGCTGGTCCCTGTCTTCTTAGAGCACGCTTGCCATGAACATATTGCAGAGCTGCTTACCAGGGTAAGACCTCATCACACTGATGGTCCTAGTTAGGCAGGAGCTGTTGCACAGATACAATGTACATCAAAGATAAATGCACCTTATATAAGTTTACATGTGTTAAACAAAATTACTATTTGATGATTCTTTGCATTTCAGATGAATGAATCCATGGTTTTATTCAATTTAAAATTTTAACTGTTACGGTTTTAAACATTTGGCGTCTTTGTGCCTTGTTAGTTAAACAAGATGACATAGTGGAGAGAAAAATAAGTAAAAAATGTTCTGTATAATGCAATAATAATAATTCATTTATTTCCAAAAGTACATATTTGCAATGTGTATAGATACATTGCTAATGCATGACATTTTTATACAATGCTCATTTAAATTATTCATATTTAAAAGATGAATAGATACAATCATAGTGTGCTACAATCTTGTGCTGGAAATGGAGAGAATTGAAGTGTAAACTTGTGTGTACTATCCCTTGTTTTGTTATAATATTATGCATACATACGTACACAATGTATGTACGTACGCACGTACGTACGTACGTACGTACGTACGTACGTACGTACATACATACATGCATATTATTCCTCTTTTATATAGCAATTCCTTGCAGTACAAACTTATTTTTTTATGTTTTTATATTTTTGTCCCTTTGCCTTGTGTTGTACAAACTATTTTGATTAGAATAAAAGAATATGTGAATGCTATTGGGCAATAGTTTATATTTCACTTTGTACTTTATTACATGTTTTGTATTTTACTTGACTTGACTTGATTTGAAACCAAGTTGCGATTCTGTGTATCAAGAACAGTCTACATTAATTGTATTGTAAAAGTTTTTATCAAGATTGATGTAATTATTGAAGTTGAAGTAAAATTTGGTTATTTGTTCATTCAATTCAAGCAATGACTTATTCCTTTCAAGTTTACTAGTCAGTAAGAATTCATCTTCATTTATATTGTGAAACAGAAAAGAATGAATGAAGGTAGTTCCATTATTTTGGTTTAGTAGTCCTTAAAATTTCTGTTGAATGTTCTATTGCTTGTTCTTAATGATCACCTTATCAAAGCTGAGGTTAGCAAGCTTCCTGATGCATTGCAATGTGCATACCATTTTAACAAGATTTAACAAGATTTGCCATCCAAGCCAAAGGCCCAGATGGCAAGTGGACAAGGAAGCCATTGGCTTATCGAGAGTCCAACAATGTTCATCTACTTATAACCCGCCCTCCTGAGATATGTGTCAACCTTGTTTTTAAACATATTCACGCTGCTAGTAGTTACACAATCTGTAGACAATTTGTTCCATTCATTTATTGTCCTCTGTGAGAACGAGTGCTTCCTGATGTCCAATCTACATTGATCCTTTACTAATTTTACCTCATGTCCTCTAGTTCTGCTATCCTTCTTGAGTGAGAAAAACATATTTCTATCAATATTTTCATACCCATTCAATATCTTAAAAACTTCAATCTGATCTCCTCTTAACCTCCTTGTCTCTAGAGTTGTTAAACCACATTCTTTCAGGCGTTCTTCATAACTAAGGTCTCTAAGTTCTGGAATCATTTTAGTTGCTCTCCTTTGTATGCGTTCAAGCGTATCTATATCCTTCTTACGATATGGTCTCCATGCTTGTATACAGTATTCTAAATGAGGTCTAACTATTGCTTTATAAAGAGGTATAATTAACTTTTTTCCCTTGTATGTTATGTTTCTTCTAATCAGTCCAAGAATTTGATTACCCTTTGAAGCTGCAATACCACACTGCTCTGAAACTTTCATATCAACGCTTATTGTAACTCCTAAGTCCTTTTCTTTTACAGTAGTACCCAGAACAGTATCTCCCATTTTATAGTTTACATTCAAGTTCCCAATTTTGACGATATTGTGTTCATAGTTATCCACCATTTAATTACCAGGTAGTTCTTATACTGTAAACGAACAAATTTGCACTAACTTTTACTAATTGTACAATTACTAAATTAAATATCTATACAGTACTTCATATATTGCTTATAGATGACTTATCCTAAAGAAATTGTGCATGACCTTGATGTCTCTGTTGAAGGTCAACCGAGAGGTGAGTCAGATGGAGACTTCGGGGCGAGATGTGCCACCAGGGAATGTGGCTCAACCAGAGGCCCACTGGGCACTTTGCAAACTTCTCTACTTCTTCCCAGGAAAGTAAATGATGGATAGGATAATTGTGCTCTGACAGCACAGCTGACAACCCATGGATGTTCTTACATGTGAGAAATATTCCCAGCCAGGGTCCAGGGGCTGCACACTGTGAAGTGCCCCAGTCCATGTACCTCAGTGAATATCAAGAGCATTTGTAGACCCTTAAAGACACTTATTCCAAAATTCTACACATGCTAACACTGCTTTCCAACAGGAAATCTCATTGGTTGATGATCAGCTATTGACCAATCATTGACCATGTTTCACATGTTATTCAGTAAAGGCAGATGTTATCAGTAAAATTAACTAAGGCCTTTTTTGCTTGTGACACACACACACACACACACACACACACACACACACACACACACACACACACACACACACACACACACACACACACACACACACACACACACACACACACAAATATATTATGCAAAAAGGGGGAATTCTGTTTAATAATTTTCATTGCTACTGATCAAGAAAATATAAGTGAGATTGCAGTCATTGGTTGTGAGACTGAGACATTTAACACAAAACTGTGAGTCTCATGGCTTGTGCGTGAGAGTTGACAGGTATGTGACAGATGGTGCTATTTTTACATATATTCATGGTTATCAGATGGTTATCATGGTCACAGATAATGCATTTCCTGATATGCTGTCTGCTTTTTAAATTGTCGTTAGACAGACAGTCACCACTGGTGCTGGTGTCATTATGTCAATTGTATGTAGTTAGCATATTGTATGTAGTTAGCATATTGTATGTAGTTAGCATAACTGCATGCAATATCGATATTTTTATAGTGGCATACTACGAAATTTTACCACTTTAGTGTAAGCAACAGATGTGGGTATTTGTGCACGTGTGCGTGCATGTGTGTATGTGTATGCATGACAGGCATTTCAGCGAGGTGTAGAAAGCTGGCCTGGGCAAGAGTGATATTTAGAAAAGTTAGTTGATGGTACAGCAATATGCACACAGGTAAAGAAGTCACTTCGTAGAATTTGTACTGGAATTTTTTTTATAAAAATGTACATTAAATGCTGCTTGCTTCAATAGTGTATGTAACAGAAATAATGAATAACTTTATTTTACAAGGGCATACAGTACATGGAATTACTTGTCATACATTCCTAAATACTGCACCCAACTCTGTGCACACTGCCGCTGGTGTACTGCAGTGCTAACTATATATGTCTATGGTCCTGTAAAATATTATTATAATTTGATTTTGTGAAATGCTAACCAGTATGTTTAGTGAATTAGTAGGATGTGTATGTCAGTAGTAAACAAACTGAATAAAGAATTTCCCAGAATTTTAGTTTATGAACTTTAACTAGTGCTATCATTATTTTCTACATGTTTCGGTTGATCGCCAGGTATCAGCACTCACTTCCATGAGCGGGCGGGCAGGTGGCGGGCAGGTGGCGGGCAGGTGGCGGGCGGGCAGATGTTTATTCACTCTAACCACATGCCTTGGCATATAGACGATCACAATTTCACAAATACAAATATAATACATGTATTACACAAAACAGAGATATTTGCATGTAGAAACTTTAATAAAACATGAGTATTCTACTATGCTAATTGTAAACAAGTGATGTGTTCATGCGCTAGATGGAACATTGAGCAAACAGTTTTAAACCATGCAGTCAGTTTAACAAGATTTAACAAGACTTGCCATCCAAGCCAAAGGCCCAGATGGCAAGTGGACAAGGAAGCCATTGGCTTATCGAGAGTCCAACAATGTTCACCTACTTATAACCCGCCCTCCTGATATATGTGTCAACCTTGTTTTTAAACATATTCACGCTGCTAGCAGTTACACAATCTGTAGACAGTTTGTTCCATTCATTTATTGTCCTCTGTGAGAACGAGTGCTTCCTGATGTCCAATCTACATTGATCCTTTACTAATTTTACCTCATGTCCTCTAGTTCTGCTATCCTTCTTGAGTGAGAAAAACATATTTCTATCAATATTTTCATACCCATTCAATATCTTAAAAACTTCAATCTGATCTCCTCTTAACCTCCTTGTCTCTAGAGTTGTTAAACCACATTCTTTCAGGCGTTCTTCATAACTAAGGTCTCTAAGTTCTGGAATCATTTTAGTTGCTCTCCTTTGTATGCGTTCAAGCGTATCTATATCCTTCTTACGATATGGTCTATACAGTATTCTAAATGAGGTCTAACTATTGCTTTATAAAGAGGTATAATTAACTTTTTTCCCTTGTATGTTATGTTTCTTCTAATCAATCCAAGAATTTGATTACCCTTTGAAGCTGCAATACCACACTGCTCTGAAACTTTCGTATCAGCGCTTATTGTAACTCCTAAGTCCTTTTCTTTTACAGTAGTACCCAGAACAGTATCTCCCATTTTATAGTTTACATTCAAGTTCCCATGTCCTGTATGTAGGCATTTACATTTCCCAAAATTGAACAGCATCTGCCATTTCTCAGACCATTTCACTAATCTGTCTAGATCGTTTTGTAAATGTTGTTTATCACCATCAGTATTAACCTTTCTAAACAGTTTTGTGTCATCCGCAAATTTCAGTACGTTACTTGTTATACTCTCGTCCAAGTCATTGATATAAATTAAGAATAATATAGGTCCTAATACTGATTCTTGAGGTACCCCACTCAAAACCGATTTCCAATTTGAAACTTCTCCATCTACTACAACTCGTTGTCTTCTGTCAGTCAGCCATTGTTCTATCCAGTCAGTTATGGTATCCCCGATACCATTGGCTTTTAATTTAAGTAGCAATCTCAGTTGTCTCTGAATCATTGGTCTGTAACATATATACAACATTAGGTACATTAGGTATCAGTCTAATACAACATTAGGTGTTGAAATATGCATTTTTGTACCTGAGTTTATTGACAGTGCAACAGCACTACTGATAAGTGCATCAGTGCCTGCTGTTATTGTTTACCTGGTTGTGCTCAGTCATGCGTACTGCTTAGTGAGGTAATGCTTAGTGAAGTGCTGTAGTCTTTGTCTGTTCTTATGTTGCACTTGCCATGCTGCCTTTCGTGTAGAGCAGTCGTCTGTTCTAATACATTTGTTTCTATTGACATCTCGGTCTACTGTGATGTTTTACTTCTGCGTGAATGTGGTGTAAACGTCGATACTTTCAACATTAGGTACATTAGGTATCAATCTAATACAACATTAGGTATTAGTCTAATACAACATTAGGTACATTAGGTATTAGTCTAATACAACATTAGGTATCAGTCTAATACAACATTAGGTACATGAGGTATCAGTCTAATACAACATTAGGTACATTAGGTATTAGTCTAATACAACATTAGGTATCAGTCTAATACAACATTAGGTACATGAGGTATCAGTCTAATACAACATTAGGTACATGAGGTATCAGTCTAATACAACATTAGGTACATTAGGTATTAGTCTAATACACCATTAGGTACATTAGGTATTAGTCTAATACAACATTAGGTATCAGTCTAATACAACATTAGGTACATGAGGTATCAGTCTAATACAACATTAGGTATTAGTCTAATACGACATTAGGTATCAGTCTAATACATTAGGTATCAGTATCAGTCTAGGTATCAGTCTAATACAACATTAGGTACATGAGGTATCAGTCTAATACAACATTAGGTACATTAGGTATTAGTCTAATACAACATTAGGTATCAGTCTAATACAACATTAGGTATCAGTCTAATACAACATTATGTATCAGTCTAATACAACATTAGGCATCAGCCTAATACCTGAAGACATATATTTAACTCTCAGTTATAAATATTTCTTCGGTTGTTAACAGGCAATTTATTCTAAATTGAAATAATGCTTTTTTAAGTGTACAGGTAGAGTTTGGTACACCATTCTTTTCCATGTGAACGTTTAAAAAGTTTACACATCACATTATTATCATTAATCATTTTACAGTGACATAGCTGCTTAAATGGATCACATTCACATTTGTATACAATATTGGCATCTATATCAAGATCTTGCATTATCCATATATAATTAATACAATGATTTAGAAATATTTTACTAACACATTTAATTCAAGGTGATGAGTGAACATTTTTACAGTGAAGGTTATGAAGATGATACACAGACCTTATTAAGTTTATCTTCATTTCTTTTCAATATTCGTGTCCAATAACAAACCATTCTCTGTTTTATAATGATTGATAGCGGGTAGCATTCTAACTCTCCAAATATTGGCATATTATGAGAGAATTTGGACACTTCGAAAATTTATTTACAAAATGTTTTATGAACTGTCTCCAGAATATCAACATTTGCCCCACATTTCACATCTGTATCATAAAATAGGTGCTATGCAAGTTGCCTGCCTTTTTGCACAAGCCTTTGATGCTTTATCATGTAGTAGTTTTTTGGCTCTCATTCCAGTTAAAACGAATACTCTAATAAATATAATCATCAACTAGTTCAAGATCCAAGTTGCTAAATTTAAATGTAGGTAAATTACGCAACTTTGTGTTAGATCTGGCTAGGACCATTAGTTTTGTTTTACTGATGTCAACCCTTGGTCCATTACATTCACAGTATCCATTAGATCTGGCTAGGACCATTAGTTTTGTTTTACTGATGTTAACCCTTGGTCCATTACATTCACAGTATCCATTACATTCACAGCATCCATTATGTTCACAGTATTCATTACGTTCACAGTATTCATTACATTCACAGTATCCATTACATTCACAGTATTCATTACATTCACAGTATCCATTACATTCACAGTATTCATTACATTCACAGTATTCATTACATTCACAGTATCAATTACATTCACAGTATCCATTACATTCACAGTATCCATTACATTCACAGTATTCATTACGTTCACAGTATTCATTACATTCACAGCATTACGTTCACAGTATTCATTACGTTCACAGTGTTCATTACATTCACAGTATCCATTACATTCACAGTATCCATTACATTCACAGTATTCATTACATTCACAGCATCCATTACGTTCACAGTATTCATTACGTTCACAGTATTCATTACATTCACAGTATCCATTACATTCACAGTATTCATTACATTCACAGCATCCATTACGTTCACAGTATTCATTACGTTCACAGTATTCATTACGTTCACAGTATCCATTACATTCACAGTATTCATTACATTCACAGTATCCATTACATTCACAGTATCCATTACATTCACAGTATTCATTACATTCACAGTATTCATTACATTCACAGTATCAATTACATTCACAGTATCCATTACATTCACAGTATCCATTACATTCACAGTATTCATTACATTCACAGTATTCATTACATTCACAGTATTCATTACATTAACAGTATCCATTACATTCACAGTATCCATTACATTCACAGTATCCATTACATTCACAGTATCCATTACATTCACAGTATCAATTACATTCGCAGTATCCATTACATTCGCAGTATCCAATACATTCACAGTATCCGTTACATTCACAGTATTAGTTACATTCACATTATCCATTACATTCACAGTATCCATTACATTCACAGTATTCATTACATTAACAGTATTCATTACATTCACATTATCCATTACATTCACAGTATCAATTACATTCACAGTATCCATTACATTCACAGTATCAATTACATTCACAGTATCAATTACATTCACAGTATCCAATACATTCACAGTATCCATTACATTCACAGTATTCATTACATTCACATTATCCATTACATTCACAGTTTCCATTACATTCACAGTTTCCATTACATTCACAGTATCCATTACATTCACAGTATCCATTACATTCACAGTATCCATTACATTCACAGTATCCATTACATTCAAAGTATTCATTACATTCACAGTATCCATTACATTCACAGTATCCATTACATTCACAGTATCAATTACATTCACAGTATCAATTACATTCACAGTATCCATTACATTCACAGTATCAATTACATTCACAGTATCAATTACATTCACAGTATCCAATACAATCACAGTATTCATTACATTCAAAGTATTCATTATATTCACAGTATCCATTATATTCACAGTATCCATTACATTCACAGTATCCATTACAGTTAGAAGGTTTAGATTCCTCTGCATGTCACATTCGTGTTCAGCCAGTATAACAGTGTCATCTGTCATATAGGAGAACAATGAGTTTTAATATTCCATTAACTCCACCATTAGTGTCGGTGTACAGTTTTTCTATAGAATTTAATATATTCCACTTTTGTTTTGTGAAGAACTTTTCCATATCATTGACAAATAAAGTAGCGTAGTGGTGACAAATGTTCTCCTTGTCTCAATCCAACGTGTAATTCAAAGAACTCCAACTGCATGCCATTGTCCATAACACTTGATTTGGTATGCCATCTGGTCCTTGTGTCTTTCATAGCCTCTGGTGGTATGCCGTCTAGTCCTGGCATCTTCCAGAGCCTCTGGTGGTATGCTATCTGGTCCTTGTGTCTTTCAGAGCCTCTGATGGTATGTCGTCTGGTCCTAGTGTCTTTCAGAGCCTCTGGTGGTATGCCGTCTGGTCCTGGTGTCTTTCAGAGCCTCTGATGGTATGCCGTCTGGTCCTGGCGTCTTTAAGAGCCTCTGATGGTATGCCGTCTGGTCCTGGCGTCTTTAAGAGCCTCTGATGGTATGCCGTCTGGTCCTGGTGTCTTTCAGAGCCTCTGATGGTATGCCGTCTGGTCCTGGTGTCTTTCAGAGCCTCTGATGGTATGCCGTCTGGTCCTGGTGTCTTTCAGAGCCTCTGGTGGTATGCCGTCTGGTCCTGGTGTCTTTCAGAGCCTCTGGTGGTATGCCGTCTGGTCCTGGTGTCTTTCAGAGCCTCTGGTGGTATGCCATCTGGTCCTGGCATCTTTCAGAGCCTCTGGTGGTATGCCATATGGTCCTGGTGTCTTTCAGAGCCTCTGATGGTATGCTGTCTGGTCCTGGTGTCTTTCAGAGCCTCTGATGGTATGCCGTCTGATCCTGGCTTGTGTTGCTGGTCATTGATGTAGTTTTGTTTGTCTTTTCTTGCGTTCTTCTTGACTGCTTTGTTTAGTTGCCAGTATTTTGGCGTTCTTGTTTCACTTCTACTGTCTTGCATCGATTGACCATTTGTTTCCTTTCTTTGATCAGAGTCCATGTTGCTGTTGATAGCCACACTTTGTGTTTTCTCTCTCTTTTGCCTAGGACTTCTTTGCACGCTACTTTCCAGGTTTCTTGTAGTGTGGCCCAGACAATGTCTGTGGAGTCCTGTGTCATATTCTCTAGGGCTTCAAACCTGTTTCTCACAGCACAGTTGAACTCAAGTTTCATTTCTGTTGACTTTAGCTTGTAAACATTATACTGTTGTTGTGGTCTATTTGTTGAGTCTGCGTATTTCTTCAGCTTTATACTCACAGTTCCTAGTAGTAGGAGGTGGTCTGATGTCACATTATACTGTTGTTGTGGTCTATTTGTTGAGTCTGTGTATTTATGTATTTATTCTCACAGTTCCTAGTAGTAGGAGGTGGTCTGATGCCACATCTGTTTCTCTCTTAACTCGTGTGTCCAGAAGACTTCTTCTCCATTTCCTACTTATGGTTATGTGGTCGATCTGCTTCACTGTTTTCCCATCTGGTGAGACCCATGTGGCTTTGTGCATCATTTTGTATGGGAAGACACTGCCACCAATAACTAAGTCATTAAATGTACAAAAGTCTGCAAACAGTTCTCCATTTCCATTCATGGTTCCAAGTCCATGTTTTCCCATTATTTCTTCCCTGCCTATGTTGTCTGAACCCACTTTTGCATTTGTGTCTCCCATTAGGATTTTTATGTCTCTCCTTGGTGTTTCATCTGGCACATTTTGTAGTCTATTGTAGAATTCTTCTTTTGCTTCTTCCTAGTCACCGTTTGTTGGGGCATGGCACTGGATCACACTAACATTCCTTTCAATTGACTTGAATCTTGCTGTAATGATTCTTGGTGACACAGGGTTCCACTCCATGCAGGCTTTCATGGCACTTTGTGTTGTCATTATTGCCACTCCGTGGTCTTCATCTTCATGTCCTGAGTATATTATGTGTTCTCTGGTAGCTTAGTGTGTCTGGCTCCGTTCCATCTGGTCTCACTGAGACCCAGCACCTGGATGTTGTATTTCTTCATTTAAGCTGCGTTCCCAGTCTGGTACATGGTCCGGACATTCCAGGTGCGTATTCTAGTGTTTCTTTTGGCAATAAGCAGATGATCTGTCGGTGGTCTGACTTCAGGGAAGGCTTTCATCAGGTCGCAACATGGTTGTGCCCTAGATATCAAAAACGATGAAAAATGGCTCAAATTAAACTGCCTTCCCCTATTTATTATCTGCCAGAAAGCTTTGGGATCAGTAAGTTCCTTTGCTTCTAATTCCTGCACAACTGTGTGTCTCTGGACTGCTGTAGAATTATTTATAATTGTTTTACACTGTTTTCCAGTCAGTTTCATTAGTTTCAAGTATTCCTCACTTTTATTGTCCTTATATCTCCTCGCTCTATTGAATGCTTTCCATTTATCTTTGCAGTCAGTGTCAAACTAATCCTTATATTTATGCGCTTTCGGTGTATTTTTGTTGTACTGTTTTACTTTTAACATATTTCATTATGTAACACCACATAAGAGTAAGTCATTACACTGGTAACCAACTCATTAACACGTCCTTAGTTGCCTCACTGATATTTGTTAAGACATTATCTAGTAGCGTGTTAACTTTCTCAAAACCTTCTGTGTTGCTATTGAATGCACAATTGAACTCAGTTCTCTTAATGTGCTCCCATCTGACTACAGTTCTTTTTACCCCTGTGTTAATGTGGTACTGTGTACCCATTCCCACTACAAGCAAATTAAAGCAATATAGTGACAACCATTTCTTAAGCACTGTGACTCAGAGAACACTGGATTAGGTTCATGTAAATAAAGTTATTGATATATTTAAATAACATTGGGCAACATAGAAAGTAATCAATTGTACTGATATTCTTAAAAGTGGGATTACTGCTTGAGTCATTAGTCGCCCTCCCATATACTGTAAACACATTAACAGTTTTAGACATATCAGTTAATAGTGGGCCACATTTGTTGCTCTATGTATCATTGTGTACCAGTGCTCAAACCTCTTGTGGTACCATCACTCCCATGGTCATTAAACATTGTCTGCTACTACATCATGACAAGACAAAAGTTCTCAAGTTCTCATAATTCTAATGCATACTCTTCAAAAGCTTCCACTTTGGTGTATTTTAACACTTCTGGATGTAAACAGCTCCCAGCAATAAATCTTTTAGTAGTTCTAAATTGACTTTGTTGACTTTATATTGACTTTACCATGCAACACAATTACTGTCAGTTACATCAGAACATCCTTAGATATTATATTGATTCCTCCTGATTATACTTTTGAATAGTACTTTCTACATTAAGTGCTTCCTTTGTAGCCCTCAGGCATATTGACATTATAAATGTCTATGACTGTGTACTCGATTTTGGTTTCAACAAAGCAATTAATGGCATGGGATTCAATAAAATCAGGTACACCCAATTTCGATGGTACACTATAAACATTTAACATAGAAATCTTGATGTTTCTTGCTTTAGTGTCTACATTACATTCAATGTTCAAATCAAAGTCTCAAAACATTGTCACTGTTCAATGCTTCACAACAGCTGTCAACACACACACACATAGTCATGCAGATTCATTTGATGCCTGGTCTACCCTATGTGGTCTGTCCTTTATTAAATGGTGAGTGGCGCCACTGGTGGGGAGTTTGGTTCCAACGATCCACCTAGTGGAGTATCAGGAGAACGATGCATGCGCCCCCTAGTGGAGTATCAGGAGAACGCTGCACACGCCACATAGTGGAGTGTCAGGAGAACTATGTGCACGCCTCTTAGACGAGAATAACAGGATCCTGTTAAGGGTGGTTGTCTTTTGTAAACAAAGTGTGTGTGTGCGCGATTAAAGTACGCATCGTCTTGTTATGCACCAGTTATTGTTATTGTTATATTCAAAACGAGGAGCGCCATAGAATAGTAGCTCAGGGGCACCAAGGCGTTGTCTTAACAAGTTTTCACAGCGAAACCTTGGCTTGCCTTGGGGGCAAGGCCAAGTGAAGTCTAGTCTACCGAACCAGCAGCGCTGCCGCTGGCGATACTATGATATGTATTCTTTTGAGGCGAAGATTGTAGTGCTTGGCGCCCAGGGTGAGTGGCTGTTGTTGGCACACGTGTCTCGTATAATAAAATATGAACACAGTCACAGGAAACATCGCAGAATCAAGTTTTGTAACTGTATCGTCGCTAGCTGTGCCAGGGCAGTGCCAGTCCCAGTGTGGGTGACGGCAACAATGATACGTGTTTCAGTGTTTTGTTTACATTGGGTTTATGGAATTATGCACTGTTTAGTGCACCTTGCTCCCGTGTCACGGGGACCTGTGTCAATGGGTGACCCGTGTCACTGACACTGCCACTGGGTGACTGAACCATGCCACTAGCCCCCTGCAGGGATATACTTTAGCTGGCACTAACTCTCTATTCTCCAACACTGCCACAGCCTTCGAAAAATTCCCTCACCAACACCTTCAAAAATCAAAATTAATCTACGGAATCACTGGTAACATGCACAACTGGATCAAATGTTTTCTATCAAACCGTAAACAGAGAGTCTTGGTTAGTGGAGCCTTGTCAGACATCACAGATGTCACGTCTGGTGTCCCACATGGCTCAGTTCTAGGGCCTGTCTTCTTCTTACATCAAATTTCCTATATGTCTTTTTGCAGATGATGTACACTATTTATTATATTATAGCATTTCTTTCAAAATTGAAAAAAAATTCTCCGAACCGACCTCATCCAACTCCAAACATGGTCAGATAAATGGCAAATGGTATTTAATGTATCCAAATGTGTCCACCTTCCAATAACAAACAAAATTAAACACGGCACACACAAGCTTTTTTGACCAGCCATCCATATCACAGAGTAACATTAGATTCCAAATTAACATGGCCAAATCATGTCGCTGACGTAGTTTCAAAATCTTCAAAAGTCCTATAGGTATGATTAAAGAAATTGGTCCATGTAAACCCAAAGTTAAAGAAACAGCCTACATGCTAATGCTAATTCTGTGCTAATTCAGCCAAAACTCGAATACTCGTCACCCATATGGAATCCCCACACTATCTCTCAAGTTAAAAGCCCTAAAAGAGTACAATACTGTGCTTGCAGATTTGTTAAAAATGACTATAGACGGAACACGAATCTAGTAGATTTAATAACTACCATTGGATGGCTAACCCTTGAACAACGACATATTATTAAAGAAGCCATGACCTTCTTCAAGCCTTGACCTTCTACATGACCTTCTAAATAACATTATCGAGATCACCCCCCATCAGGCCTACTAACCTGCTCTCGAACCCATGGACAATGCGTAGCCCCTAGATGTCGCATAAATGTGATCCCATAAAAAATTATTAATATGAAAACCTCAAATTGTTTCAAGAAGTTATCAGGAAGCTCCCTTTCACCTCCTCACCTAAACTGACCATCAAACATACACAGCACTGGAAACTGATTACAGTGTGTGGAAGCTGTCTATGAAGTGTAGGCCATGACGGACAGTTTCCAAACACCCAACTAAACCTATTAAAAATGTTAACTGGCTTTTAATTAAACTAGTGCATATAAATGCAGTCATATAAAGGTGACAGGGTATGCTTGCATTTGCATCATTTCAAACATTTGCATTGCATTTATATGTACTGACTCACATTTGAATTTAAGCATGCATGCTATCTATAATGACAATTAATTATAATGATGAAATATAGTGCCATATTGTATAATAAAATGTGACATGCACAGACCATGTCACATTACACATCTATTGTGCTGCTGAAGCAACCAATTAATTTGCTGAAGCGTCCAAGAATTTTGCCACCAAAGTGGTAACGCCATTGAAGCAACCAATGTTATGCTACCAAAGTGACCAACAAATTTGCCGAAGCATCCAAGAATGTTGCTGCTGAAGTGGTATTGTCGCCGACACAACCCATAACCCTAGCATACACACAACAGTTTTCCTTATTTAAATATAAATAAGCAACTTGCTTTCTATCAAACATATGGAAATTAAACTGGATTCTAATAAAAACTCCCTCCTCAACTGATTTTGCCCATCACAAATCAGGTTCATTGTTCAAATGTGTTGTGTGTGAATAGTTTAAATGATATGTTGTGTGTGAATAGTTTAAGTAATATGTGCAGTGTATGCAGTTTAATAAAAAGTGCATGCCATTGAATCTCCTTAATGGAATTTGAATCTCCTTAATGGATAAAGGACAGAGGACATTGTTAGATGCCACATGCATGTCCGCATATCACGTGATATATCAGCTTTGGCCTCCTGTAGGCACTGCTAATTTGACCAGCCACTGGCCAGTCCAGTGAGGCCAGCACCATGCAGCCAACTTATTTCTGACATGAGGAGGACTGCAAACAGCAACAGTAACAGCTGTCGATCCCAAGCCGACTGAAGATGTCCCAGTGATGTTTATGGTGAACTTCTCAAGGCAGTGATGTTTATGGTGAACTTCTCAAGGCAGTGATGTTTATGGTGAACTACTCAAGGCAATGATGTTTATGGTGAACTACTCGAGGCAGTGATGTTTATGGTGAACTACTCAAGGCAGTGATGTTTATGGTGAACTACTCAAGGCAGTGATGTTTAGGGTGTACTTCTCAAGGCAGTGATGTTTATGGTGAACTTCTCAAGGCAGTGATGTTTATGGTGAACTACTCAAGGCAGTGATGTTTATGGTGAACTTCTCAAGGCAGTGATGTTTATGGTGAACTACTCAAGGCAGTGATGTTTATGGTGAACTACTCAAGGCAGTGATGTTTATGGTGAACTTCTCATGTCAGTGGTGTTTATGGTGAACTTCTCAAGGCAGTGATGTTTATGGTGAACTTCTCAAGGCAGTGATGTTTATGGTGAACTACTCAAGGCAGTGATGTTTATGGTGAACTTCTCGAGGCAGTGGTGTTTATGGTGAACTACTCAAGGCAGTGATGTTTATGGTGAACCACTCGAGGCAGTGATGTTTATGGTGAACTACTCAAGGCAGTGATGTTTATGGTGAACCACTCGAGGCAGTGATGTTTAGGGTGAACTACTCAAGGCAGTGATGTTTATGGTGAACCACTCGAGGCAGTGATGTTTATGGTGAACCACTCGAGGCAGTGATGTTTAGGGTGAACCACTCAAGGCAGTGATGTTTATGGTGAACCACTCGAGGCAGTGATGTTTATGGTGAACTACTCAAGGCAGTGATGTTTATGGTGAACCTCTCAAGGCAGTGATGTTTAGGGTGAACTTCTCAAGGCAGTGATGTTTATGGTGAACTACTCAAGGCAGTGATGTTTATGGTGAACTACTCAAGGCAGTGATGTTTATGGTGAACTACTCAAGGCAGTGATGTTTAGGGTGTACTTCTCAAGGCAGTGATGTTTAGGGTGAACTACTCAAGGCAGTGATGTTTAGGGTGTACTTCTCAAGGCAGTGATGTTTAGGGTGAACTTCTCAAGGCAGTGATGTTTAGGGTGTACTTCTCAAGGCATTGATGTTTATGGTGAACTACTCAAGACAGTGATGTTTAGGGTGTACTACTCAAGGCAGTGATGTTTAGGGTGTACTACTCAAGGCAGTGATGTTTAGGGTGAACTACTCAAGGCAGTGATGTTTAGGGTGAACTACTCAAGGCAGTGATGTTTAGGGTGAACTACTCAAGGCAGTGATGTTTAGGGTGAACTACTCAAGGCAGTGATGTTTAGGGTGTACTTCTCAAGGCAGTGATGTTTAGGGTGAACTACTCAAGGCAGTGATAGGCAGTGATTTTTAGGGTGAACTACTCAAGGCAGTGATGTTTAGGGTGAACTACTCAAGGCAGTGATGTTTAGGGTGTACTACTCAAGGCAGTGATGTTTAGGGTGAACTACTCAAGGCAGTGATGTTTATGATGTACTTCTCAAGGCAGTGATGTTTATGGTGAACTACTCAAGGCAGTGATGTTTATGGTGAACTACTCAAGGCAGTGATGTTTATGGTGAACTACTCAAGGCAGTGATGTTTAGGGTGTACTTCTCAAGGCAGTGACGTTTAAGGTGTACTACTCGAGGCAGTGAAAATAATAAGATATTATTGATACTTCAGGTGATGACGTTGTATTTTGAAGAACTTGCCATAGCTGGTAGGTCCGGAGGAAGTAATTTGTAAAATCTTCATCTGTTTGACTTATGAAGAAGAAATTGGTTAGTTATATAACAAGCATAATAATAAGTAACTTGAATACATGACCAGGTGTATGGTGGCCCTGTCACCATTGATAGTGTCACATGTGGACTAAGTAAATGAGATACTTTAGATTGCATCATTTATTTCAAGAAGCATCTTTATACAACATCCATTGGTAATGTGTCGATAATGTTCTGCCTTGTTAGGTGTGGGTAAGACAAGTGTGGTGCTGCGATACATTGGAGAGGGCTTCAACAACTGTGTCAGTCCAACGATTGGGGCCGCCTTCTTCTCCAGTAGGATGTGAGCTTTCTTCACCGTCACCTTAGGCTGCCACAGCTGCGTGGAGATACAGAGTCAAACTGGACAATTAATTGTATTAACTCCATGATTATGAAGTTATACCTAACCATTATAATATCATTTTGCTAAATGTTTATTGCAATTATTTAAAATAAATATTTACACAATGCGTTTTAACATAGTTCCATTTGCTGTGAGTATAACTGTAAACACGTTGCAGAATATTGGCTCTGTTCGTTTTTTTAAATTTATGATAAAAGGAAATGAAGTATTCGTACTTGCTAGTTTCTACATTCTTGGATACTCATAGTTGGGTATTCTGTTGGGTGAAGTACATGGTTTTAGTACCAGTTCTAGTACTTACTCCACCCAGCTATGTCTAACGCCTCATAATTTTCACTTTGAGTAGCGTCGTCTCCACCCACTAGTGTTCTCCGTGTGTTTCAGTGTGGTGGGTGACTGTCGTCTGAAGCTACAACTCTGGGACACGGCTGGCCAGGAGAGGTTCAGGGCCATGGTATGTGCCACAGTGCCTCTGCCATTTGGAACTGTTTGTTTACCACACATAATCTAGATTGGTTAATAAATGAAGGTGTGCCACCTTCAAATTCAAATATTATTAATAATAACTAATGGTAACTGTGGTGGTATCTGAACTACGTAGCCACAGAGGTTCCGTGCTACAGACAACCATGTTGTAGGTGCCTATGCACAATAGAGGTGTACGTGCGTGTGTGCGTGCATGCGTGTGTGTGTGCATGTGTGGAATGCAGCCAATCACCATGGATGTACACTAAAACAGATACATGTGTTGTAGACCCCTCTGTACAACAGATACATGTGTTGTAAGTCCCTCTATACAACAGATACATGTGTTGTAAGCCCCTCTGTACAACATGTACATGTGTTGTAGACCCCTCTGTACAACACATACATTTGTTGTAGGCCCCTCAGTACAACATATACATGTGTTGTAGACCCCTCAGTACAACATATACATTTGTTGTAGACCCCTCTGTACAACATATACTTGTGTTGTAGACCCCTCAGTACAACAGATACATGTGTTGTAGACCCCTCTGTACAACAGATACATGTGTTGTAGGCCCCTCTGTACAACAGATACATTTGTTGTAAGCCCCCTCTGTACAACATGTACATGTGTTGTAGGCCCCTCTGTACAACAGATACATTTGTTGTATGCCCCTCAGTACAACATATACATGTGTTGTAGACCCCTCAGTACAAAAGATACATTTGTTGTAGACCCCTCTGTACAACATATACATGTGTTGTAGACCCCTCAGTACAACAGATATATGTGTTGTAGACCCCTCTGTACAACAGATACATGTGTTGAAGACCCCTCTATACAATATATACATGTGTTGTAGACCCCTCAGTACAACATATACATGTGTTGAGGACCCCTCTGTACAACATATATGTGTTGAAGTGAAGACCCCTCTGTACAACAGATAAATGTGTTGTAGACCCCGCTGTACAACAGATACATGTATTGTAGACCCCTCAGTACAACAGATACATGTGTTATATGCCCCTCTGGCTCTGTATAATAGATACATGTTGTAGACCCCTCTGTACAACAGATACATGTGTTGTAGGCTCCTCTGTACTACAGATACATGTGTTGTAGGCCCCTCTGTACAACAGATACATGTGTTGTAGACTCCTCTGAACTACAGATACATGTGTTGTAGGCCCCTCTGTACAACAGATACATGTGTTGTAGGCCCCTCTGTACAACAGATACATGTGTTGTAGGCTCCTATGTACTACAGACGAGCCAATGCAGCGTTGCTGGTGTATGACATCACATCCTTGCAAAGCTTTGCAGATGTCAAACACTGGGTTCTGGGTAGGTCATCTGTCATTGTTAAAATCTCCTTGGAAACTCAAATTTGTGGATTGAGATATTATCAAAAATAATTATATTTATAGGATATGCTAATAAACACTTGTCTGCCATTGACAAGAAACATGAAGATTAATAGTAGACATGTTATATGAATTTGATTGAGCAGTATTAGCTGTAGGGCTTGAAACATCAAATCATGACAAGAGTCTCCTCAGATAATGTGGTAATGTACGCAGTGATTGTGGCATTTAATAGGGAACGTCATTATTTACAAGAATATTAAAATTTATACTGAAACATTTGCATTACATGAATTACGAAGCTTCTGCTGTGACTGAATCTGGTGGTTATAGTTACAGATGGAGACCACCATTATTAGAGTTCACATAGCTCATGCCCCAAACAGACTGTTTTGAGTAAAGTAAACAGATTTGCAATGCATATAGAATTTGCTATGCTGGCAGTGCACGAGGGATAATGCCTGGCACCCAGTTGTAAATAACTCTCAAATGATTATCGTGAACATTCTTATATATAAAGCTTCTCACACAACATGGGACTGTACTGGCATGATAGGTGTGTCTTAGCCCCAGAGGATCATAGCGTGGGACTGTACTGGCATGATAGCTTGTCTATAGCATCTTTTCATCAGTCTGAAATTTTGTAGTCTGTCTGCCCTGGTAACACCTCTAGTAGCCCAAATGGCCCAGGACTGTACTGGCATGATAGGTGTGTTTGAACCCCAGAGGATCATAGCCCTGGACTGTACTGGCAAGATAGGTGTGTCTTAGCCACAAAGGATCACAGTCCAGGACTGTACTGGCATGATAGGTATGTTTTAACCCCAGATGATCATAGCCTTGGACTGTACTGGCAGGATAGGTGTGTCTTAGCCCCAGAGGTTCATAGCCCAGGACTGTACTGGCAAGATAGGTGTGTCTTAACCCCTAGAAGATCATAGCCCAGGACTGTACTGGCAAGATAGGTGTGTCTTAACCCCTAGAAGATCATAGCCCAGGACTGTACTGGCAAGATAGGTGTGTCTTAACCCCTAGAAAATCATAGCCCAGGACTGTACTGGCATGATAGGTGTGTCTTAACCCATAGAAGATCATAGCCCAGGACTGTACTGGCATGGTAGGTGGGTCTTAGCCCCAGAGGATCATAGCCCAGGACTGTACTGGCATGATAGGTGTGTCATCGCCCCATAGGATCATAGCCTGGCACATTACTGGCATGATAGGTGTGTCATCGCCCCATAGGATCATAGCCTGGCACATTACTGGCATGATAGGTGTGTTCTTACCACAGAGGACCATAGCTACATATGATGGGAACTCGCTGAGACTTCCCAAAGTTACTATTTGCCCATAGTTGGGGACTGGATTAGTGAGTGTCGGGACATGTCCACTCACAGGTGGGCCCGCACACTGCACCTGTGGAGCTTCAGGCTGCTCCCACATCCCTAACGGGGATGCCCAGTATCCGTGGTGTACCTCGGGGAGGTTAAGTTAGGTTCATGTCTATGGAGAGGCTAAGTACCAGCAGGGGAGGTTAAGTTAGGGTCATGTATATGGAGAGGATGTATACCAGCAGGGGAGGTTAAATCAGGGTCATGTCTGTGGAGAGGCTATGTACTAGCCGGGGAGGTTAAGTTAGGGTCATGTCTATGAAGAGGCTATGTACCAGCAGTCAGGGTCATGTCTATGGAGAAGTTATGTACCAGCAGGGGAGGTTAAGTCAGGGTCATGTCTATGGAGAGGCTATGTACCAGCAGGGGAGGTTAAGTCAGGGTCATGTCTATGAAGAGGCTATGTACCAGCAGTCAGGGTCATGTCAATGGAGAGGCTATGAACCAGCAGGGGAGGTTAAGTCGGGGTCATGTCTATGGAGAGGTTATGTACCAGCAGGGGAGGTTAAGTCAGGGTCTTGTCTATGAAGAGGCTATGTACCAGCAGGGGAGGTTAAGTCAGGGTCATGTCCAGGGAGAGGCTATGTACCAGCAGGGGAGGTTAAGTCAGGGTCATGTCTATGGAGAGGCCATGTACCAGCAGGTGAGGTTTGCACACTGATATCCCCTTTCACCCCCAAAGAGGGAATTAGCTGGTGACTGCAGCTGAAAGTGAGAGTGTGAAGCGCATGCACTACAAACTACTTACTACAGCACTAGACGCACCATACAGACTTGTGTACATACATACTGTATACACACCACACTGTATATACACCACATACACACTGTATATATATATACCACACACACACACACTGTACACACACCACACACACTGTACACACACCACACTGTATATACACCACACACACACACTGTACACACACCACACACACTGTACACACACCACACTGTATATACACCACACACACACACTGTACACACACCACACTGTATATATACCACACACGCACAGTACACACACCACACTGTATATTCACACCATACACTGTACACACATTACACTGTATACACAACACACTGTATATACACCACACACTGTACACACACCACACTCTATGCACACCACACTGTACACACATCACACTCTATATATACCACATGCTATTCACACACCACACTGTACACACCACACTGTACACACACTACACTGTATATATATCACATACCACACTATATATACACCACACACTGTACACGGGCCACACTGTATACACACCACACTGTATACACAGCACACACTGTACACACACACCACACTGTATATATACCACACACTGTACACACAACACACTGTATATACACCACACACTGTACACAGGCCACACTGTATATATACCACACACTGTACACAGGCCACACTGTATACACACCACACTGTTCATACACACCACACTGTACACACACCACACTGTATATACAACATACTGTACACACACCACACTGTATACACATCATACTGTATATACACCACACACTGTACACACACCACACTGTATATACACCACACTGTGCACACATCACATTGTATATACACCACACTGTATATATACCACACACTGTACACACACCACACTGTATATACACCACACACTGTACACACACCACACTGTATACACACCACACACTGTATACACACCACACTGTATATACACCACACTGTACACACACCACACTGTATACACACCACATTGTACACACACCACACTATTTATGCACCACACACTGTACACACACCACACTTTCTATATTTGTTATGAATATATTGTAATATGAATATATATTGTTATGAATATATTGTAATATTTGTTTACAGAATTGAAGAAAAATGTGGAGACACCACTAGGTAATATTTATTTGTGTTAAAAATTTGTGTTATTATTGAATAGATAATGTAATCAGTGATTGCAACTAAGTGTGTGTCTTAGTCATGGGTGAATTTGATTGCAGTCATGTTTAAGCATATTAGTGACTTTGATTGCAGTCATGTGTAAGTGTATTAGTGACTTTTACTGCAGTCGTGTGTAAGCGTATTAGTGACTTTGCTTGCTGTCATGTGTAAGCATGTGACTTTGCTTGCTGTCATGTGTAAGCGTGTGACTTTGTTTGCTGTCATGTGTAAGCATGTGACTTTGCATGCTGTCATGTGTAAGCATGTGACTTTGCTTGCTGTCATGTGTAAGTGTGTGACTTTGCTTGCTGTCATGTGTAAGCATGTGACTTTGTTTGCTGTCATGTGTAAGCATGTGACTTTGCTTGATGTCGTATAAGCGTGTGACTGCTTGCTGTCATGTGTAAGCATGTGACTTTGTTTGCTGTCATGTGTAAGCATGTGACTGCTTGCTGTCATGTGTAAGCATGTGACTTTGCTTGCTGCCATGTGTAAGCATGTGACTTTGGTTGCTGTCATGTGTAAGCGTGTGACTTTGCTTGCTGTCATGTGTAAGCGTGTGACTTTGTTTGCTGTCATGTGTAAGCATGTGACTTTGCATGCTGTCATGTGTAAGCATGTGACTTTGCTTGCTGCCATGTGTAAGCGTGTGACTTTGCTTGCTGTCATGTGCAAGCATGTGACTTTGCATGCTGTCATGTGTAAGCGTGTGACTTTGTTTGCTGTCGTGTGTAAACTTGCGACTTTGCTTGCAGTCGTGTGTAAGCATGTGACTTTGCATGCTGTCATGTGTAAGCATGTGACTTTGCTTGCTGCCATGTGTAAGCATGTGACTTTGCTTGCTGCCATGTGTAAGCATGTGACTTTGGTTGCTGTCATGTGTAAGCATGTGACTTTGCATGCTGTCATGTGTAAGCATGTGACTTTGTTTGCTGTCATGTGTAAGCATGTGACTTTGCATGCTGTCATGTGTAAGCATGTGACTTTGCTTGCTGCCATGTGTAAGCATGTGACTTTGCATGCTGTCATGTGTAAGCATGTGACTTTGCTTGCTGCCATGTGTAAGCATGTGACTTTGCATGCTGTCATGTGTAAGCATGTGACTTTGTTTGCTGTCATGTGTAAGCATGTGACTTTGCATGCTGTCATGTGTAAGCATGTGACTTTGCTTGCTGCCATGTGTAAGCATGTGACTTTGCATGCTGTCATGTGTAAGCATGTGACTTTGCTTGCTGCCATGTGTAAGCATGTGACTTTGCATGCTGTCATGTGTAAGCATGTGACTTTGCTTGCTGCCATGTGTAAGCATGTGACTTTGCATGCTGTCATGTGTAAGCATGTGACTTTGCTTGCTGCCATGTGTAAGCATGTGACTTTGCTTGCTGTCATGTGTAAGCATGTGACTTTGCATGCTGTCATGTGTAAGCATGTGACTTTGCTTGCTGCCATGTGTAAGCATGTGACTTTGCTTGCTGTCATGTGTAAGCATGTGACTTTGCTTGCTGTCATGTGTAAGCATGTGACTTTGCTTGCTGCCATGTGTAAGCATGTGACTTTGCATGCTGTCATGTGTAAGCATGTGACTTTGCTTGCTGCCATGTGTAAGCATGTGACTTTGCATGCTGTCATGTGTAAGCATGTGACTTTGCTTGCTGTCATGTGTAAGCATGTGACTTTGCTTGCTGTCATATGTAAGCATGTGACTTTGCTTGCTGTCATGTGTAAGCATGTGACTTTGCTTGCTGTCATGTTTAAGCATGTGACTTTGCTTGCTGTCATGTGTAAGTGTGTGACTTTGCTTGCTGTTATGCGTGTGTGTGACTTTGTTTGCTGTCATGTGTAAGCATGTGACTTTGCATGCACTCATGTAAGCATGTGACTTTGCTTGCAGTCATGTGTGTGTTAGGCAACAAGTGTGACCTTCAGGCCCAGCGTTGTGTGTCACTTCAGCTGGCCCAGGAGTATGCTACCTCAGTTGGCGCTCGACACTTCGAGACGTCAGCGCTCAGTGAAGAAGGTAATACTAAGATAAATAATTAAACTATATTCTAAGCCGATGAGTTAAAATAGTATGGTGTGATGAAATGGCTGGCTAAATCTGGCATCACATTAACAGATATATAAATTCTGATTTGCGCATTAGGTCTATGGGCGTTCAGCCAGGAAGTTATTTGCGTTTATTGCATGATGAGTATGTATATTAAGTAAATTTTTATAAATGCAAGAAATGTTACTTAGTTTCTGTCAATGTAGACTGTAGGTATCTGCTATGTGCCATCCCTCGACTGTCAACACCCAGATGTAGAACTGTGTGCCATCCCTTGACTGTCAACACCCAGATGTAGAACTATGTGCCATCCCTCGACTGTCAACACCCAGATGTAGAACTGTGTGCCATCCCTCGACTGTCAACACCCAGATGTAGAACTGTGTGCCATCCCTCGACTGTCAACACCCAGATGTAGAACTGTGTGCCATCCCTTGACTGTCAACACCCAGATGTAGACTGTGTGCCATCCCTCGACTGTCAACACCCAGATGTAGAACTGTGTGCCATCCCTCGACTGTCAACACCCAGATGTAGAACTGTGTGCCATCCCTCGACTGTCAACACCCAGATGTAGAACTGTGTGCCATCCCTCGACTGTCAACACCCAGATGTAGAACTGTGTGCCATCCCTCGACTGTCAACACCCAGATGTAGAACTGTGTGATATCGTAGACTGTCAACACCCAGATGTAGAACTGTGTGCCATCCCTCGACTGTCAACACCCAGATGTAGAACTGTGTGCCGTCCCTCGACTGTCAACACCCAGATGTAGAACTGTGTGATATCGTAGACTGTCAACAACCAGGTGTAGAAATGTGTGATATCGTAGACTGTCAACACCCAGATGTAGTACTGTGTGATATCGTAGACTGTCAACACCCAGATGTAGAATTGTGTGATATCGTAGACTGTCAACACCCAGATGTAGAACTGTGTGATATCATAGACTGTCAACACCCAGATGTAGTACTGTGTGATATCGTAGACTGTCAACAACCAGGTGTAGAAATGTGTGATATCGTAGACTGTCAACACCCAGATGTAGTACTGTGTGATATCGTAGACTGTCAACACCCAGATGTAGAACTGTGTGATATCGTAGACTGTCAACACCCAGATGTAGAACTGTGTGATATTGTAGACTGTCAACACCCAGATGTAGAACTGTGTGCTATCGTAGACTGTCAACACCCAGATGTAGAACTGTGTGATATCGTAGACTGTCAACACCCAGATGTAGTACTGTGTGATATCGTAGACTGTCAACAACCAGGTGTAGAAATGTGTGATATCGTAGACTGTCAACACCCAGATGTAGTACTGTGTGATATCGTAGACTGTCAACACCCAGATGTAGTACTGTGTGATATCGTAGACTGTCAACACCCAGATGTAGAACTGTGTGATATCGTAGACTGTCAACACCCAGATGTAGTACTGTGTGATATCATAAGACACTCAACATCCAGATGTAGAACTGTTTGATATCATAGATTCTCAACATCCAGATGTAGAACTGTGTGATATCATAGACTGTCAACACCCAGATGTAGTACTGTGTGATATCGTAGACTGTCAACATCCAGATGTAGAACCTTGTGATATCATAGACTGTCAACATCCAGATGTAGAACTGTGTGATATCGTAGACTGTCAACACCCAGATGTAGAACTGTGTGATATCATAGACTGTCAACGTCCAGATGTAGAACCGTATATCAGACTGTCAACGTCCAGATGTAGTACTGTGTGATATCGTAGACTGTCAACATTCAGATGTAGAACCTTGTGATATCATAGACTGTCAACACCCAGATGTAGTACTGTGTGATATCGTAGACTGTCAACGCCCAGATGTAGAACTGTGTGATATCATAGACTGTCAACACCCAGATGTAGAACCGTGTGATATCGTAGACTATCAACATCCAGATGTAGAACTGTGTGATATCATAGACTGTCAACATCCAGATGTAGAACTGTGTGATATCATAGACTGTCAACACCCAGATGTAGAACTGTGTGATATCAGACTGTGATATCGTAGACTGTTAACTGCATCTCTTGTACCAACTGTGGACATTTCATTTAGCTACATTCCTTTGGCAATGTGCTGTTGATGGTGTATTGTGTATGCTGTAGGTATTCATGAAGCATTCCAGTACGTTGCTGAATCTCTCGTGAAAGGGTTCCTGGTGAACACGACCGACTCTCTACTGGAGAGCGACGCATTCGCTGTGCGCGTGAATGCTCGCATTCTGGAAAGCAAAACAAATGTGGAGGAGGAAGACAGGGAGGAACCGACGAGCTGGTGTGCCTGCTAACAGCTCAGGTGGGGTCTTAGAGGAAGACGGAGGAACTGACGAGCTGGTGTGCCTGCTAACAGCTCAGGTGGGGTCTTAGAGGAAAACAGGGAGGAACCTAAGAGCTGGTGTGCCTGCTAACAGCTCAGGTGGGGTCTAAGAGGAAAACAGGGAGGAACCTACAAACTGGTGTGCCTGCTAACAGCTCAGGTGGGGTCTTAGAGGAAAAAGGGAGGAACCTAAGAGCTGGTGTGCCTGCTAACAGCTCAGGTGGGGTCTTATTAATTATCAAACATGTTACAACAATGAACACAAGTTTACATTTCAACTAGTCTTGCTGTTTGTTGGTTTTACAAAACCCAACAAGTTGTAGAAGACAACCACTGTTTGGTTGAAAGTGGTGGTTGTAGATTGTAGTTTTAATGAAACAAAGCATTGTTTTTGATTTTATAGTATAATGTTTATAATTGTTATTATTGCTATCTAGGCAAGATATGTGTGGTAATTGTTCTTAAGAAGTTTATTTTAAGAAACCAAACCGCATGACCAGTTAAACAGCATTTTAATATATTTACTCAAGGGCTATGAGAGCCTATGACTGGGAGGGCTATGAGAGCCTGTGACTGGGAGGGCTATGAGAGCCTATGACTGGGAGGGCTATGAGAGCCTATGACTGGGAGGGCTATGAGAGCCTATGACTGGGAGGGCTATGAGAGCCTATGACTGGGAGGGCTATGAGAGCCTATGACTGGGAGGGCTATGAGAGCCTATGACTGGGAGGGCTATGAGAGCCTATGACTGGGAGGGCTATGAGAGCCTATGACTGGGAGGGCTATGAGAGCCTATGACTGGGAGGGCTATGAGAGCCTATGACTGGGAGGGCTATGAGAGCCTATGACTGGGAGGGCTATGAGAGCCTATGACTGGGAGGGCTATGAGAGCCTATGACTGGGAGGGCTATGAGAACCTATGACTGGGAGGGCTATGAGAGCCTATGACTGGGAGGGCTATGAGAGCCTATGACTGGGAGGGCTATGAGAACCTATGACTGGGAGGGCTATGAGAGCCTATGACTGGGAGGGCTATGAGAGCCTATGACTGGGAGGGCTATGAGAGCCTATGACTGGGAGGGCTATGAGAACCTATGACTGGGAGGGCTATGAGAACCTATGACTGGGAGAGCAGGAGTAATTATTCAAGTTAAATGACTATGCACCGAGTGTAGTGTTCCTGTCTTTAATCAGTCACGAGCCCCTGAATTACACAAACAAGCACAGTTAATGTTGTATACATAACGATGGTGCAAAGACAAAACTGCAGCAGTATCATAGATAGTTGTAATTTTTTGTGTAAGCATGTTTCAGACAATTGTGCTATTTCCTACTATTGGTAGTCATGCTTCATTCCATTGTCTTTTATATTTTACATGGTTTAATGATTTTATATGTTGAAGAGCATCAGTATAAATGGAGACATTTGCCATTTCCATTGTAAGTCAATGGGGAAATACTGTGTAAAAATTTATTAAAAATTAATGTTTATATTATATCAAGATACTTAACCAAAAGGAATACATAATGCTTTCCCTACTGATATTAGAAATGATTAGAAATGATGACAACTGATTGTTGTTGTATAAAATGGTGAATCTAGTATAACAGTATTAAGGTGCAGCCCATAACCATTAATGAGGAATATGGCGTAGCTAAGGAACTGAAGAATTTGATGTTAAAAATGTCAGCGTAAATGTAATTTAATATACATATACACCAACATTTATATGATTACATGAATGTACATGCATCAGGCTATCACACTACCAGGTCTACTGGGTAGTCCAGATCTGTCATTAGTGATGTGATCAACATCTCTAAATGACTGGCTGGCAATAGTGATGTGGTCAACATCTCTAAATGACTGGCTGGCAATATTGATGTGATCAACATCTCTAAATGACTGGCTGGCGATAGTGATGTGATCAACATCTCTAAATGAATGGCTGGCAATAGAACGATGGAACTGTGTAACTTTGGTGCACTAATTGCAGATATGCCTAGGGAAATGTGTAAAGGAAATGTTATTGTCATAATATTGTAGTATATAAAAACCTTTATATGTATACAGAATAGAGTTAGGGTTATAATGTTGCTGATGTTGTTGTTGCAGTCATGTAGTGATTTTGTTGTTGCAGTCATGTAGTGATTTTGTTGTTGCAGTCATGTAGTGATTTTGTTGTTGCAGTCATGTAGTGATGTTACATAAGATACGAATCAGTTCTAAAGACAACAGCAGGAAATGGATTTCTGCAATCACAAAAAGGAAATTTTATCGTCTCATATTGTAGTATATCATTCATGTCTAGTAGGACTTTATGTAATTTGTGGTCAAATTTGCACTCTCTTAAAATAATGAATACACAGCTCTTCATGTTTCATATGGACGCGTGTTTTGTCGTAACAAGAACTGTATCTTTGTATTAAATCTTTTAAATGTGTGTACACAGAGTGAAGGCACGGTTACCTATTTACTGGATGTTGTTGGTTTCAAGTGTAGAAGTTAGATCTGATATGATCAAATTGACAATTTGTATGCAGTGACATTTACCACATTAGAAGCAATCATTCCTCTAGAAAGACATGAAATTACATTGTTTCACACACAAGACGTGAATTCAACAAAACATACACAAACTTCAGTTTGTTTATACATAATGTTGTTGGTTCGTATCACATTGCTGTTTGATTCTCTGGAGGCGTCACCAGTAATAATGAGTAAGAGTTATTTTACTAATATTACCAGTAGCATCAACATTGATTAACCGCAGGTGCTGTCTTTCTGTGACGTGTGCCCGCCTCAGTTGTAAACTTGTTACAAGTAAACAGTGAAGGGTTATCAGGTGATTACAGCCTAGGTGACACATCACACTCTAGTTGACAACTTGCTGTCTTTCTGTGACGTGTGCCCGCCTCAGTTGTAAACTTGATACAAGTAAACAGTGAAGGGTTATCAGGTGATTACAGCCTAGGTGACACATCACACTCTAGTTGACAACTTGCTGTCTTTCTGTGACGTGTGCCCGCCTCAATTGTAAACTTGTTACAAGTAAACAGTGAAGGGTTATCAGGTGATTACAGCCTAGGTGACACATCACACTCCAGTTGACAACTTGCTGTCTTGCACTTGTGACTTTTGAAATACATTAAAAACCATGCAATTATCATGTCTATTTGGAAAAGATGTCGACCAAATGTAATCAGTTGTATTTAGAATTATACACTGATGTTTGACTGAAATGAACATCAACAATTTACTATCTCTGTTGTTTATCA
The DNA here is from genome assembly GCA_033239005.1 of Lamellibrachia satsuma. NCBI lineage: Eukaryota > Metazoa > Annelida > Polychaeta > Sabellida > Siboglinidae > Lamellibrachia > Lamellibrachia satsuma. Next base: position 991,578 of record BSQZ01000007.1, read on the forward strand.
TAATGATTTGTAAAATAATTTTTCATAGCCTGTTCACATGTTATTTACACATGATTGAATGCACTCGCTCAATTAATATAGTTGAAGAAATGGTTTTAAAAGCGGACCAAAATAACTTGTTTACAGAATTAAATCAATGTATATTAGCTGGATTTTATTAAATACACCAGATGATGTAGTGTAAATGTTTTACTGAACAACTGGTTGTCTCCATCACACACAGGACACATAAATCACTGCACACAGGACATAGGTAAACAGGTTGTGTCTAAACAACTGTTGCTCTTGGTGAGAAGTCAAGCATGTAGAATGACATAAAACAACTGTTGCTCTTGGTGAGAAGTCAAGCATGTAGAATGACATAAAACAAGTATATAAGTGGTACTACCATTCCGTGTGTTGATGTGACACACACGTAGTACATGAGCTTACACTAAGATATGGACAAATGACCTGCTAGCAACTCATGGTGAGGTTTGTCATCAATAATGACTCTCGCCTTTTTTCCCCGCAACCTGAAAACATAAACATGTCATATGCAGAGCTAAATGCTTCTTCTACCAATTTGTACATGTAACATGGTATGAAATCTAAAGGATTCTTCAATTCAATGTAGTCATCTAATGACAACACTAAACATATTGTCCAAACAACAACAGTAACTCATTATTTTAACAATTATACTAACCAATTTACATGATATATATGTGTGTGTTTTGATACTGGTGCACAAACGTGGGACAAAGATGTGCTCCTGGTCATCTACTGTAGCTAAAGTAACAACAGGGACTGGTTCTCCCAGCGACCAGTGAAGTGCAGGTTGCGACATTCTCCTGTTCCTCTAATAATGCAGCTGGCAAACAGAGTTCCAACCCAGGTTTTCTATAAACATTATTGAGAGTCGGATGCTCTAACCAATACACTAGCACACCCCACACCATCTGTGTTTTGAAAAATTCGGAACGATCTTTATGCGGACGCAGTGAATATGGTGTCCTAAATAATGATAGTAACATTTGGGTGACATCAACATCTTCGTCACGAAGGATGCAACTGATGGGACGTACGATGAAAATACCCCAAAATGGCATAAATCATCCATGAAACAAACAAGTCAATGTCCCATTTTGGTGTTAATTTTTTTTGTCAATTACAGCTTAATTGAATTGTCACAAGGAGAATTTACTTTGATGTTGACAATTTTGTCTCAACTATATCTAACATATATATTATATCAAATGATGACACAATTATAACGTCCTTTACTCCGACATTCATATCAGGTTAATTATAAACTGAACCACCAAAATCTCACCAGTATTGAAAACACACACACATATACAAAACATTTGTGGATAATGAACAAAATCTGCCATCAGCCTTTTGAACATCACAAGAAATTGCCTGATGTACATTTCATGTCACCTAGCAAGAACAGATGTTACATAAATTAGTTTCTTTTTCAACATTTAACCAAACAAGATAGGCAGATTACTGCCACAACAAACAGCACCATCTACAGAGTTCTCAAAAGCTACAAGAGACCTGCAAATTCTACTACTTGTTAAGAAAGACTACTTAGATTGTCGACAACAACATGCATTTAGAAAGTTGTTTATCCAACTGACCCGCTTGAACTCAGCCATGTTGGTGGTGTTGACAGGCGAGCCAATGAAGCCCAAATAGTCAATCTGTGTTGTCTCTGCACCAGTCATGTTGTCCTTTACAAAGAGCTGTAGAAACAACTATTGTTTCATGAACAGATCTTGGAAGTGGCAAGTTTAATAGTAATCAAGCCTACACAATTTTGTGTTTGTAGCAGTTTTTGTTGTATTGCAAGTTAACATGTTTTAATACAAAGCCCAGCCTAGATTAGACCAAATTATTTGACTACAGAGGCATTTCTGAAATTTGGTTCTAAAGAAATTCATCTGTTAGCAATGGCCTTCTGGCCAGCAACACACTACGGCTATCCGGCTTACTTTTAATTGCTAAATATTTTGTGCAACATCAGTGACCAAACATACAGTCATTGTATGCATGGTTACATCAGTGACCATGCATACAGTCATTGTATGCATGGTTACATCAGTGGCCATGCATACAGTCATTGTATGCATGGTTACATCAGTGGCCATGCATAAAGTCAATGTATGAATGGTCACTGATGTAACAATGCATACAATGATTGTATGCATTGGTCACTGGTTTCAAACAAAACAATCCTCTCTGCCCCTCCATTTTTCATACACTATAAAGACGTATGTCAACAAACTGGGGGAGTCAACTTCTGGAGATCCACCTGGGGATTCTCAGAGAATCTACTACTCCACCTGGTGGGTCCTGTGGAGACTTACCATGATATCTGTCAGCAGGATGCGAGTATGTGGCCCTGCTGTAGACTTACCATGATATCTGTCAGCAGGATGTGAGTGTGTGAGCCCTGCTGTAGACTTACCATGATATCTGTCAGCAGGATGTGAGTGTGTGAGCCCTGCTGTAGACTTACCATGATATCTGTCAGCAAGATGTGGACTTACCATGATATCTGTCAGCAGGATGTGAGTGTGTGGGCCCTGCTGTAGACTCACCATGATATCTCTCAGCAGGATGCAAGCGTACTGTAGACTTACCATGATATCTCTCAGCAGAATGTGAGTGTGTGGCCCTGCTGTAGACTTACCATGATATCTCTCGGCAGGATGCAAGCATGCTGTAGACTTACCATGATATCTCTCAGCAGGATGTGAGTGTGTGGGCCCTGCTGTAGACTTACCATGATATCTCTCAGCAGAATGTGAGTGTGTGGCCCTGCTGTAGACTTACCATGATATCTCTCGGCAGGATGCAAGCATGCTGTAGACTTACCATGATATCTCTCAGCAGGATGTGAGTGTGTGGGCCCTGCTGTAGACTTACCATGATATCTCTCAGCAGAATGTGAGTGTGTGGCCCTGCTGTAGACTTACCATGATATCTCTCGGCAGGATGCAAGCATGCTGTAGACTTACCATGATATCTCTCAGCAGGATGTGAGTGTGTGGGCCCTGCTGTAGACTTACCATGATATCTCTCAGCAGAATGTGAGTGTGTGGCCCTGCTGTAGACTTACCATGATATCTCTCGGCAGGATGCAAGCATGCTGTAGACTTACCATGATATCTCTCAGCAGGATGTGAGTGTGTGGGCCCTGCTGTAGACTTACCCGTGATATCTCTCAGCAGGATGCCAGTGTGTGGCCCTGCTGTAGACTTACCATGATATCTCTCGGCAGGATGCAAGCATGCTGTAGACTTACCATGATATCTCTCAGCAGGATGTGAGTGTGTGGGCCCTGCTGTAGACTTACCCGTGATATCTCTCAGCAGGATGCCAGTGTGTGGCCCTGCTCTAGACTTACCCGTGATATCTCTCAGCAGGATGTGAGTGTGTGGGCCCTGCTGTAGACTTACCTGTGATATCTCTCAGCAGGATGTGAGTGTGTGGCCCTGCTGTAGACTTACCTGTGATATCTCTCAGCAGGATGTAAGTGTGTGGGCCCTGCTGTAGACTTACCCGTGATATCTCTCAGCAGGATGTGAGTGTGTGGGCCCTGCTGTAGACTTACCCGTGATATCTCTCAGCAGGATGTGAATGTGTGGGCCCTGCTGTAGACTTACCCGTGATATCTCTCAGCAGGATGTGAGTGTGTGGGCCCTGCTGTAGACTTACCTGTGATATCTCTCAGCAGGATGTGAATGTGTGGGCCCTGCTGTAGACTTACCTGTGATATCTCTCAGCAGGATGTGAGTGTGTGGGCCCTGCTGTAGACTTACCTGTGATATCTCTCAGCAGGATGTGAGTGTGTGGCCCTGCTGTAGACTTACCTGTGATATCTCTCAGCAGGATGTGAGTGTGTGGGCCCTGCTGTAGACTTACCTGTGATACCTCTCAGCAGGATGTGAATGTGTGGGCCCTGCTGTAGACTTACCTGTGATATCTCTCAGCAGGATGTGAATGTGTGGGCCCTGCTGTAGACTTACCTGTGATATCTCTCAGCAGGATGTGAGTGTGTGGGCCCTGCTGTAGACTTACCTGTGATATCTCTCAGCAGGATGTGAGTGTGTGGGCCCTGCTGTAGACTTACCTGTGATATCTCTCAGCAGGATGTGAGTGTGTGGCCCTGCTGTAGACTTACCTGTGATATCTCTCAGCAGGATGTGAGTGTGTGGGCCCTGCTGTAGACTTACCTGTGATACCTCTCAGCAGGATGTGAATGTGTGGGCCCTGCTGTAGACTTACCTGTGATATCTCTCAGCAGGATGTGAGTGTGTGGGCCCTGCTGTAGACTTACCGTGATGTTCTGAACATTCTGGAACTTGACAAAACGTAGTGGAACAAGGGCCCCACTCTTCAAGTCCTCTGGCGTCAGCCTGTCAACATGAAAATAAATACGGTGACAACATGCAAATGAAGATAATTGGAAAGAGAGTTGCACTAAGCGAGAGGCAGACCCCTGGTGTCAGCGAGGGGTGGACCTCTGGTGTCAGCGAGGGGTGGACCCCTGGTGTCAGCGAGGGGTGGACCCCTGGTGTCAGCGAGGGGTGGACCCCTGGTGTCAGCGAGGGGTGGACCCCTGGTGGAGACAGAATCCAGTTGCTTTGGACAACAAATGATGAGGAGAATTTTTCAAGTTGATTTTCTCGAAAACAAAATTGTAGCATTTGATGGAACATCATAATTTTGCACACACCTATATACTACATACAATACCACACTATACCCATAAACTACATACAATACTACACTGTACCCATATACTACATACAATACTATACTGTACCCATATACATACATGCATGAACTGCACTTTGAGATCACTATATATGTGGGCCATATACTGGCCTAGTAAACAAGTACACCAAAAACAACACCAAAAATATTACTAAACCAGCAACACACCACAAACCTTCTATGATTCAGTAAACCAGTATGACACCATAAACCTGTACGACACCATAAACCTGTACGACACCATAAACCTGTACGACACCATAAACCTGTACGACACCATAAACCTGTACAACACAGTAAACCTGTATGACACCATAAACCTGTACGACACCATAAACCTGTACGACACCATAAACCTGTACAACACCATAAACCTGTACAACAAAGTAAACCTGTACAACAAAGTAAACCTGTACGACAAAGTAAACCTGTACGACACCATAAACCTGTATGACACCATAAACCTGTACGACACAGTAAACCTGTACGACACAGTAAACCTGTACGACACCATAAACCTGTACGACACCATAAACCTGTACGACACCATAAACCTGTACGACACCATAAACCTGTACGACACCATAAACCTGTACGACACAGTAAACCTGTACGACACCATAAACCTGTACGACACCATAAACCTGTACGACACAGTAAACCTGTACGACACAGTAAACCTGTACGACACGATAAACCTGTACAACAAAGTAAACCTGTATGACACAATGTCTATGAACAGTAGGCTGTAGAATATATTAAAAATGAAAGAACTGCACAGAGCACTTACACCAAGTCCTGCACTGCAGCCATGCCCTCCGCCTGGTCAAAACTCAACGTCTGGGGCTGGTTCAAAAACACCTTCACTGTCTTGGCACCTTTATCTGAAAATGGAAGCAACCTTCTGAAATGACCTCTACAAATGAAATGTCTTCTTGAAAGTTCTTGCTAAGTATGGGATGATTGAGATGAGTGATGGGAGGTGAAGGAAGGACAAACTGACGGGAGAAGGAAGGACAAACTGACGTGAGAAGGAAGGACAAACTGACGTGAGAAGGAAGGACAAACTGACGGGAGAAGGAAGGACAAACTGACGGGAGAAGGAAGGACAAACTGACGTGAGAAGGAAGGACAAACTGACGGGAGAAGGAAGGACAAACTGACGTGAGAAGGAAGGACAAACTGACGTGAGAAGGAAGGACAAACTGACGGGAGAAGGAAGGACAAACTGACGTGAGAAGGAAGGACAAACTGACGGGAGAAGGAAGGACAAACTGACGGGAGAAGGAAGGACAAACTGACGGGAGAAGGAAGGACAAACTGACGGGAGAAGGAAGGACAAACTGACGGGAGAAGGAAGGACAAACTGACGTGAGAAGGAAGGACAAACTGACGGGAGAAGGAAGGACAAACTGACGGGAGAAGGAAGGACAAACTGACGGGAGAAGGAAGGACAAACTGACGGGAGAAGGAAGGACAAACTGACGGGAGAAGGAAGGACAAACTGACGGGAGAAGGAAGGACAAACTGACGGGAGAAGGAAGGACAAACTGATGGGAGAAGGAAGGACAAACTGACGTGAGAAAGAAGGACAAACTGACGGGAGAAGGAAGGACAAACTGACGGGAGAAGGAAGGACAAACTGACGGGAGAAAGAAGGACAAACTGACGGGAGAAGGAAGGACAAACTGACGTGAGAAGGAAGGACAAACTGACGGGAGAAGGAAGGACAAACTGACGTGAGAAGGAAGGACAAACTGACGGGAGAAGGAAGGACAAACTGACAGGAGAAGGAAGGACAAACTGACGGGAGAAGGAAGGACAAACTGACGGGAGAAGGAAGGACAAACTGACTGGAGAAGAAAAGACAAACTGACGGGAGAAGAAAGGACAAATTGACGTGAGAAGAAAAGACAAACTGACGGGAGAAGAAAAGACAAACTGACGGGAGAAGAAAAGACAAACTGACGGGAGAAGGAAGTACAAACTGACGGGAGAAGGAAGGATAAACTGACGGGAGAAGGAAGTACAAACTGATGGGAGAAGGAAGGACAAACTGATGGGAGAAGGAAGGACAAACTGACGAAAGAAGAAAAGACAAACTGACGGGAGAAGAAAAGACAAACTGACGGGAGAAGGAAGTACAAACTGACGGGAGAAGGAAGGACAAACTGACGGGAGAAGGAAGTACAAACTGATGGGAGAAGGAAGGACAAACTGATGGGAGAAGGAAGTACAAACTGACGAAAGAAGAAAAGACAAACTGACGGGAGAAGAAAAGACAAACTGACGGGAGAAGAAAAGACAAACTGACGGGAGAAGGAAGGACAAACTGACGGGAGAAGGAAGTACAAACTGATGGGAGAAGGAAGGACAAACTGATGGGAGAAGGAAGTACAAACTGATGCGAGAAGGAAGTACAAACTGACGCGAGAAGGAAGTACAAACTGACGGGAGAAGAAAAGACAAACTGATGGGAGAAGAAAAGACAAACTGACGGGAGAAGGAAGTACAAACTGATGGGAGAAGGAAGTACAAACTGATGGGAAAAGGAAGTACAAACTGACGGGAGAAGGAAGTACAAACTGACGGGGAAGGAAGGACAAACTGACGGGAGAAGGAAGGACAAACTGACAGGAGAAGGAAGTACAAACTGACGGGAGAAGGAAGTACAAACTGACGGGAGAAGAAAAGACAAACTGACGGGAGAAGAAAAGACAAACTGACGGGAGAAGGAAGTACAAACTGACGGGAGAAGGAAGTACAAACTGATGGGAAAAGGAAGTACAAACTGACAGGAGAAGAAAAGACAAACTGATGGGAGAAGAAAAGACAAATTGACGGGAGAAGAAAAGACAAACTGACGGGAGAAGAAAAGACAAACTGACGGGAGAAGGAAGTACAAACTGACAGGAGAAGGAAGGACAAACTGACGGGAGAAGGAAGGACAAACTGACGTGAGAAGGAAGTACAAACTGACGGGAGAAGAAAAGACAAATTGACGGGAGAAGAAAAGACAAACTGACGGGAGAAGGAAGTACAAACTGACGGGAGAAGGAAGGACAAACTGACGGGAGAAGGAAGTACAAACTGACGGGAGAAGGAAGTACAAACTGACGGGAGAAGGAAGTACAAACTGACGGGAGAAGGAAGTACAAACTGACGGGAGAAGAAAAGACAAACTGACGGGAGAAGGAAGTACAAACTGACGGGAGAAGGAAGTACAAACTGATGGGAAAAGGAAGGACAAACTGACGGGAGGAGGAAGTACAAACTGACGGGAGAAGGAAGTACAAACTGACGGGAGAAGAAAAGACAAACTGACGGGAGAAGAAAAGACAAACTGATGGGAGAAGGCAGTACAAACTGACGGGAGAAGAAAAGACAAACTGACGGGAGAAGGAAGGACAAACTGACGGGAGAAGGAGGGACAAACTGACGGGAGAAGGAAGGACAAACTGACGTGAGAAGGAAGTACAAACTGACGGGAGAAGAAAAGACAAACTGACGGGAGAAGGAAGGACAAACTGACGGGAGAAGGAAGGACAAACTGACGGGAGAAGGAAGTACAAACTGACGGGAGAAGGAAGTACAAACTGACGGGAGAAGAAAGTACAAACTGACGGGAGAAGAAAAGACAAACTGACGGGAGAAGAAAAGATAAACTGACGGGAGAAGGAAGTACAAACTGCCGGGAGAAGGAAGTACAAACTGATGGGAAAAGGAAGGACAAACTGACGGGAGAAGGAAATACAAACTGATGGGAGAAGAAAAATCAAACTGACGGGAGAAGAAAAGACAAACTGATAGGGAGAAGGAAGTACAAACTGACGGGAGAAGGAAGTACAAACTGACGAGAAAAGGAAGTTCAAACTGACGGGAGAAGAAAAGACAAATTGACGGGAGAAGAAAAGACAAACTGACGGGAGAAGAAAAGACAAACTGACGGGAGAAGAAAAGACAAACTGACGGGAGAAGGAAGGACAAACTGACGGGAGAAGGAAGGACAAACTGACGGGAGAAGGAAGGACAAACTGACGGGAGAAGGAAGTACAAACTGATGCAGGTTGTATTAGTGTATACCAAAAGTAATTATATACATGAATGATATCAGCACAGATTTATGGATCCCAGTTTGTTGAGAGTGAATGCGACAAGCTAATGTTGGCAGTGGGACGTTGATGAACACAGATGTCAACGTATGTTTAGTGTTCCTACCGTCTGGTCCATAGATCTTCAGTGAGTGTATCTTCACTGCCTGGTTGAACTCTACGGCAATTATCAGCTGAAACACATAATGAATATATTTTGAGATGTACAACAACACATCAATGTCATTTAGTTTGTACATTAACTAATATGTTCAGATGTACAACACATCAATGTCATTTAGTTTGTACATTAACTAATATGTTGCCTGGATGGGCTCAGCTCCAAGTTTAATTTGCAAAGTGATATAATTTCTTGTGTTTCATAGTACATTCATGTTCACTGTGTAAGGTTTTTTCTAGGAATGAGAAAAATAATAATTATTTGTGGACCTAAACAACCTGCTGATGAAGGAAATGCATTTAAACCTTATCACACAACAAAACTTCATTACCAGTATAAGTGCTAGATTGTCCAAACCAGCGCTATTAATCATTTGTCCTCTCATGTCTACAAACACTAGTTAACTCCACACAGCAAAGACAGCAGATGGTAATCACAGCCACATTCCTTGTGAGGTTCTTATTTGGCTCCTTACATTGGTCAAAGGTATAAAGTCTGACTGGCCATTGTTTTTATTACAAAATCATGTTATATAGCATAAACTACATATATTCTGGCATGTTATATAGCATAAACTACATGTATTCTGGCATGCCATATAGGATAAACTACATGTATTCTGGCATGTTATATAGCATAAACTACATGTATTTTGGCATGTTATATAGCATAAACTACATGTATTCTGACTTGTCATATAGTATAAACTACATGTATTCTAGCATGTCATATAGGATAAACTACATGTATTCTGGCATGTTATATAGCATAAACTACATGTATTCTGGCATGTTATACAGCATAAACTACATGTATTCTGGCATGTTATATAGCATAAACTACATGTATTCTGGCATGTTATATAGGATAAACTACATGTATTCTGGCATGTTATATAGCATAAACTACATGTATTCTGGCATGTTATATAGCATAAACTACATGTATTCTGGCATGTTATATAGCATAAACTACATGTATTCTGACTTGTCATATAGCATAAACTACATGTATTTTAGCATGTCATATAGGATAAACTACATGTATTCTGGCATGTTATATAGCATAAACTACATGTATTCTGGCATGTTATACAGCATAAACTACATGTATTTTGGCATGTTATACAGCATAAACTACATGTATTTTGGCATGTTATATACAGTCGCGCCTCGTTATTACATGGATTCGGATATAAGGCAGTCGGTCATGGACCCCGATTGTCTGTCACTAGGGGGAAATGACAAATGGGCCTGCTTAAAGCAACTTAGAATTGCTTTGACAATTCGCAAGAAACATTAGGTGAACAATGTCAATGAACGAGTGTCAACGTGTTGTTTGTTTTGCGCTGTTGCCGACATCAAACACTGCCGCTGGCTTCGCTTTGACAGTTTGTAAATTGCAATCGAGATTCACAAATATGCCTCGCATAAGAATCAGATAAACAGTTTTACATGCATTTAGTATGCAATACCAATATAACATTGGGGTGAAACGACATGCTTCCATTGCATCATAAATCTAATCGTTTTCGTGACGTGAAACCAACATGCCAAATTCGAAACCCAAGGCACTACCGGACAAAAATACGAATTCGTCATCCGCATATGTAACGATGAATCGATGTTAAGTGGTGCATAATAAATTTATGCTTCGGTTGAGATCGGTTGAAAGACGAAGTGAAACAATTATGAATTCTACCTATTGTCGTTTTCTATCGGCTTACATACTATGTGTGTCAAACATATACGTTTTCGGCTGCTCAGATCCAGGTTATTATTTTTGATTCGTAGGCCTATTGGTCCAGTACATCATCATCATAGCAGATCTATTCCATAACGGCATACATACATGTATTTTATTCAGTTCAAGATTCAACAGGGTGTGACATTTAAAAGCAATACACGTTGATGCTACTTGACTCGTTTAATAAGCTCTGTAAACTGCGTATTGGAGTATAAGACAGTGCTGCAAGCACACAGTGGCTTTGACAGCGGTTTTTGACTTGGTGCAGCGCGCAGCGATCAGTGTTGTTTAGTAGCTCCCTGGTGGCAGATATGAGAACACCTAACACGCCTCGCATGCAGCACAGTCTGAAATCATGGACCCCGACCACCGCGTTATACGCGGCTCGACTGTAGCATAAACTACATGTATTCTGGCATGTTATATAGAATAAACCACATGTATTCTGGCATGTTATATAGAATAAACCACATGTATTCTGGCATGTTATATAGAATAAACCATATGTATTCTGGCATGTTATATTGCATAAACTACATGTATTCTGGCATGTTATATTGCATAAACTACATGTATTCTTTTATATTTTTAAATATGACTGTTTCAGTTGGAATATTAAGTTTGCATTGCCTACAGAAGAACTTAAAGTGTACAGATGATATACTACGTTTACATTGCCTACAGAAGAACTTAAGTGTACAGGTTATATATTACGTTTACATTGCCTACAGAGGAACTTAAGTGTACAGGTGATATATTATGTTTCCATTGCCTACAGAAGAACTTAAGTGTACAGGTTATATATTACGTTTACATTGCCTACAGAGGAACTTAAGTGTACAGGTGATATATTATGTTTCCTTTGCCTACAGAAGAACTTAAGTGTACAGGTGATATATTACGTTTACATTGCCTACAGAGGAACTTAAGTGTACAGGTGATATATTACGTTTACATTGCCTACAGAGGAACATAAGTGTACAGGTGATATATTACGTTTACACTGCCTACAGAGGAACATAAGTGTACAGGTGATATATTATGTTTACATTGCCTACAGAGGAACTTAAGTGTACAGGTGATATATTATGTTTCCATTGCCTACAGAAGAACTTAAGTGTACAGGTGATATATTATGTTTACATTGCCTACAGAGGAACTTAAGTGTACAGGTGATATATTATGTTTACATTGCCTACAGAGGAACTTAAGTGTACAGGTGATATGTTATGTTTCCATTGCCTACAGAAGAACTTAAGTGTACAGGTGATATATTATGTTTACATTGCCTACAGAGGAACTTTAGTGTACGGGTGATATATTATGTTTACACTGCCTACAGAAGAATTTAAGTGTACAGGTGATATATTACGTTTACATTGCCTACAGAGGAACATAAGTGTACAGGTGATATATTATGTTTACATTGCCTACAGAGGAATTTAAGTGTACAGGTGATATATTATGTTTACATTGCCTACAGAGGAACATAAGTGTACAGGTGATATATTATGTTTACATTGCCTACAGAGGAACATAAGTGTACAGGTGATATATTATGTTTACATTGCCTACAGAGGAATTTAAGTGTACAGGTGATATATTATGTTTACATTGCCTACAGAAGTGTACAGGTGATATATTATGTTTACATTGCCTACAGAGGAACATAAGTGTACTGGTGATATGTCTACCATGTTGTAAAAATATAGGCCCGTTTGATTTAATAACTAATTGTATTAAGAAATTAGGACGCATTTAGTCACTACATTAATCACCTAGATTAGCAACAGAAAAGCAGGGTTGAGAAGCGTGTAGCTTAGCTACCCAAGTGGATATTGACAAAGTTCATATTGTACCAAAAATGTATGATAATGTTAAAGCACTTCCTTGCTCCCTTATGCAAACAAATAAAGCCATTTAATCCTGGCATTTGCTAAATTAATTTGACCTGAGGTCAACAAAAGTCAGGAACTGAAAGAGCCTTGGTAACCTTGGATGGGTTCAGCTCCATGTTTAATTTGCAATTTTGGCAAGGACACTTCAAGATGTCACTGTCCAGTGGTTGAGACAGAGAGTGGTTTAGCAAGTTGAACCAATGGTAAAACATATTAGGTATTTATGCAACTGTAGTTCCTCTAGTGATGGTCCCTGAATTTTTTTAACTCAGAGTATAAATACACCAGAGGAAGGAATCCAAGGGACCAACACAAGGTATATTTTTAGGCATCCAAAGTATCAGCGAGGGTGGTTCAGACGGGCTATATGTGCTTTAGCATTCCAATTAAAAATGACCAGTCAGATTTACCATTCAATTTCTCTTTTGCAAACTTCTACATTTTGCAAACTTCTACATTACACACATTATGTGTCTATATATTTATCTTCACTGCTTTTTTATTGTCAACGTAAACGATTATATTGCTACTATCTATGTAGTATGTGATGTACATGATTAACGCCTCGTCGAACCTAAAACAATGCATTGACTACACTTCTGTAGTACTCTTAAGTACTCTTAAGTACTTATTGGTCAAGTGAGTACAAGTTCATTCATAAATGTCATCCCATGAGACCACTGAGTGCGACCCAGCAGAAGATAAGACCGTGAGGTATATCTTACAATGTCATCCCATGAGACCACTGAGTGCGACCCAGCAGAAGATAAGACCGTGAGGTATATCTTACAATGTCATCCCATGAGACCACTGAGTGCGACCCAGCAGAAGATAAGACCGTGAGGTATATCTTACAATGTCATCCCATGAGACCACTGAGTGCGACCCAGCAGAAGATAAGACCGTGAGGTATATCTTACAATGTCATCCCATGAGACCACTGAGTGCGACCCAGCAGAAGATAAGACCGTGAGGTATATCTTACAATGTCATCCCATGAGACCACTGAGTGCGACCCAGCAGAAGATAAGACCGTGAGGTATATCTTACAATGTCATCCCATGAGACCACTGAGTGCGACCCAGCAGAAGATAAGACCGTGAGGTATATCTTACAATGTCATCCCATGAGACCACTGAGTGCACCCAGCAGAAGATAAGACCGTGAGGTATATCTTACAATGTCATCCCATGAGACCACTGAGTGTGACCCAGCAGAAGATAAGACGGTGAGGTATATCTTACAATGTCATTTCATGAGACCACTGAGTGCACCCAGCAGAAGATAAGACCGTGAGGTATATCTTACAATGTCATCCCATGAGACCACTGAGTGCGACCCAGCAGAAGATAAGACCGTGAGGTATATCTTACAATGTCATCCCATGAGACCACTGAGTGCGACCCAGCAGAAGATAAGACCGTGAGGTATATCTTACAATGTCATCCCATGAGACCACTGAGTGCGACCCAGCAGAAGATAAGACCGTGAGGTATATCTTACAATGTCATCCCATGAGACCACTGAGTGTGACCCAGCAGAAGATAAGACGGTGAAGCAGGGCTGGGTCCAATTACGTAATTGTAATTGTAATTGATTACAGCAAAATTGTGTAATTGTAATTGTAATTGATTATGGTTTCAAATTTGTGCTGTAATTGTAATTGTTATATTTTGTATAATTGAAAATTTATTTCAATTACAATCAATTACAGTACGTTTCATATCACAAACTACCTGAACAAATTGTCAATAAAATATAATTTAAGTCTCATACAGGTTCAGGGTTGTTTGATTTAAATCATTTTATTTAAATCATTGATTTAAATCACTCAAAAAAATCATTGATTTATGATTTTTTTTACTTCTGATTTTTGTAATCGGTAATTTATATGAATTTAGCACAGATAATTGAGATCAACAGAGTTGTGTATGTCTTTTAATACAAAAGCACAAAGTGTGCACACTTGTGTAGCTGTATTGACACCAAATAGCCTGACAGTCAAATATTTTATGACATTGTGTATATCTGAGCTATTCCCTTTTTGAATGCAGTGAAGCTACACAAAGTTGTCTTCCAGAGGAAGTATCTTTTCAAGTCAGAAGCCCTGAGTTAAAGTCCACTTAGAGCTTGTGCTAGTTGTTCTCAATTCAGTATGTTGACTCAAGTGAGACAGTCTGGGCTACCATTGTTTAATACTGTACCAGTTTGCAGTCTGGCTAGAGACCCTTAGAGTACACAGGGCCATGGACAGGTGCTAATCCACCCTCTCAGCAAACAATAATTAGCACTGCTACAGCCACAGACACACAGCATGCTTTCCTTTCCAAGACAGATTATGCAACTACAGGAGGTGAAGCCTTGTGGACATTGTCTAATGTCTTTATATAAGCAAAAATCATGTACCCTCTGTTAAGACAAGTACCTACATTGATTTGAAAGAGTTTATAAATACATCAACATATATATATATATATATATATATATATATATATATATATATATATATATATATATATATATATATATATATATACATTTATTAATGTCTATATACCAGATTTAAAATATATATTTATATAATAAAAATATGTTTAAACGGCTGTCTTTTTATTTAGTACAATTCAAAATTCAAGCCACATTTCTTCAACAATTTACAATCATTACCGTTATATTTGTTTATCAATTGTGTACAAAATATTGAAATTCAGCAAAAGTGCAAAACTATATAATTAACAAATGCTGAATATATTTGGTTCCGCATAATGTAATTGTAATTGAAATTTAAACAGTGTAAATTGTAATTGAATTGAAAAATTATGAGTGTAATTGTAATTGTAATTGAACTAAAAATTTAAATGTAATTGTAATTGTAATTGAACTAAAAATTTAAATGTAATTGTAATTGATAAAATTATGTGTAATTGAACCCACCCCTGCGGTGAAGTGTATCTTACCATGTCATCCCATGAGGATCTTACAATGTATCTTACAATGACATCCCATGAGGATCTTACAGTGTATCTTACAATGTCATCCCATGAGGATCCACAGATAAATATTGGACAATGTCACCAGATGTTCACAAATGTACTTGAACCGTCAATATTTATAAACAGACAACAAAACTGAGGCGGACAAGATGTCAGAATAAATATACTATTTTATACTAATTTATACTAATGTAGCCAGTGTGACCCACCTGTTCGTCACAGTCAGACTCGAGGTAACCGCCCTTGCTGGTGAGGGCGTGTGTCAGGGGGTGGTCATCTGACTCATTCAGACACTCGCTACGGGACTTGTTCATCAATGTTGACAAATCCATCTGTGACAGTCACCAGACCATGTAGCGCTCTGTATTACTGCCACAGAGGCTGTTCAGAGTAAAGTTCCAGATGTGTAATGTTGGTCACATTATTGGTAAAATATTGATTTAGTGAGAATAGAATTTAGTGTATTTAACTAACAAGCAGGAATAAAGCAAATCATTTTTGGGCTCTTTAATTTATTGTTCATGTCTAACCATTAATTTTTTTTAAAAATATAATTGATTAGTATAAGTAACTGTATCAGCAATGTTACCACTCCCTGGTGCAAAACCTGGTAGTAATTATGATAACAATACTAACATATACCATAAATGAAGATGTACCACTAAAATTGAAGCAACCTTTTTTGGAATATTTTATGGACATATCTTTTAGTGAGAAGAAAATTTAACAAAACAGTTACAAATGCAAAAAATTTATTAATTTATAACCTCAAAAAAGCTCCTTTTTTTACCCAACTAAAATACAATACAGCTGATACGTTGCCAGCAATAAATACAAGTGTTGTAAACACATTCACGGTAGACTCAGTGGTGACACCTACATGACCCTTGACTCCAACGTCTGTGTCGCCCTCCTCTTCACCCTCGCCGTACCATTTCTTGACCTTCTCCTCCAGGGCAGTGGGGTCCGCCCCTCGCATAGTGTCTACCTTTATCTTGTTGCGGAAAAACAAGAATGTTGGCATCGCGGTCACCCCGTTTGAAGCTGCCGAGTCCTGTCGGAAGTAAAATGTGGCATCAGTGTTAGATTTGATCCTTGATGGAAATGTTCTTGCAAACACTTCCTAACTTCTCCTGCAAGCATCCAGCCATGCTAGAGTTGTTGCACAAAAGCTGTTCATTCTTACAATTCTATTACTGTCTATTGCCAGGCAGTCATTTATACAAATGACTGAAATGAGTGAACTGAAGCAATTGCATTTGAATTAAACAGGCCTCTCAGGTGATTCTTGGCTCTACCATTTCCGCATCTATATATAAAATTAAGGGATTGATGATAGTGCCGTCAAGAGTCATCTGTCACAGTCTTTCACTTTGCACACAGCTAACACAATTCATGGTCATAAATTTTATCTTGTGTCTACAGTGAGCCCCCAACAGGAACAGTGTGGAGCAGTCAACTCTACAATACATGGTAGCATAAATAATCTTTTATATCCCTTTTTTAGGAATGTAATACAAGAATTACGTTATAAAGAATTACGTGATCTCAAAATGCAGTATTCAATTCAAAGTTGTCTCTTTCTGATCTGGCCAATTCATTGTACTTACCGGACATTTGTCTACATCTACTTTCAGAAAGACAGCACGTGGATACTTTGTAGCCAACTGTTCATACACTGGAGCTATTCTCTGACAGGGCCCGCACCTGTACGACAAATCATTAGTTTACTCATAAATCACACATGTAACTTATATTATATATTATATATATATATATATAATATATATATAAAATTATATATATAGGTTAAATGTGTGTGGTGTGCGTGCATGCGCACGCATGTGTGTGTGTGCAGTGATTGAGGAAGAATTTAATGGACAGTTTAGTTTTGAAATATCATATTGGAGAGAGAACATTGATGAACAAGGCTTTAGGGAGCGAGATAAGCCTTTGCCAATAATGATTGTCATGTCCTACAAATCGTGATTTTTTTATTAAACACCAGTGCTACAACACTTTTGGGTTAGCACAATGTAACAGTAGGCCAACTGTTGGCCAGGCCTGGGGTAATAGTGATATGTAATAGTAACGATTACAACTGTTCAAGTAATAATAATATATGGAATAGAATGCAATGTAATAGTAACGATTACAACTGTTCAAGTAATAGTAATATATGGAATAGAATGCAATGTAATAGTAATAGAAAGCAAAGTAATAGTATTTGAGCTATTACTTTGCTATTACAATTGAACATTTCAATCACACCAAAATTCAATTTCATTGAAAATAATCAGACCAAAAAATTCTGCATTTTGACATAATGGGACTTGGACAAGCATCATGTTCAGTCATTCACATGCAGTTTTATTTATTTATTTTCGAACAGTGGTGATAAAATGGCTTAGTATCCAAATCATGACAGCTAATGAACTTTAGCACTATTAGCAGGAGACACTACAACAGTGTGACTACTGCATGGCTAATTGGTCATTTGAAGCCAGGTCCACCAGCCATCTATCCTTTTCACACAAGCCTATTCATTCATTCACTGAAGCAGGATAAGGGTTCCAGGCTTCCAGCACTAAACAGACTGTCTTTTACATCTGAATCAATCAGTCATTGCCATCTCCCAACCCTAGCTGCCAGCCTGCCATGCTGGGTAATGTTTGAACAAAATCCAGGGGCTTATACCAACTTTTCTGAGTTTTTCTCAGTTGGTAGCTAGCTTGGGCACTATTGACCAAAAGTGTGAAAAACTTCCAATCCTTGAACCAATAATTAACTGTCCACCAGGCAGCAGCCGAGCAGTATGGGTCTACTATGGGATAATCAGACTGTGTTATTTGACAGTGACATTGCTTTTTTGTTTCATTCCAATGAATATATGAAACTTCTACGTCCGACTGGAATTGTGTGAGGTTAATTTAATTGGGAAATTTATGAGTTAATTGTAATTTAATTAATTATACACCCATCAGTTAATCTGAATCTATGTAAGTGAGTAAGTAAGTATGTAAAACATTTAATCAAAAGAAAATAGTTCCGATGGAAAATGTAATAGTAATAGCTTGAAATGTAATAGTAATATATTACATTGCCTTCAGCATGTAATTGTAATAGAAAGGAAACTAAGCAATAGTAATCTATTACATTGCTATGTAATAGACCCCAGGCCTGCCGTTGGCCCTGTGGACCAGTACAAGAAAATCCATTATTGTTGGCGCCCGTTCTAAGATACAAATAAACCAGTACCCCCCCGTCATGAAGCAAGCACCAAACCAGTTGAGTTCAAATCCCAGGCTGGCAACTCATCCAATTATTTCATAGAGATGGATACAACTTGCCGAATCATCTAACACCAGGTATAGGTTGTTGGAAATGTTTTTCAGATTATTACCGAGTAGACATTAGATACGTAGGCATCTTCTACCATATATATATATATATATATATATATATATATATATATATATATATATATATATATATATATATATATATATATATATATATATACATGTATGCCAGGGGAAGTAAAAACAGGATAATCCTTTGATGACCACATTAAGTAAACAAAGCAACAAAGATGACAAAAATAGTTCGCAGAACTTTCCAGTTTCTTGACAAAGATGCATTTTTGCTATTATATAAAATAATGGTAAGAACACATCTCGACTATGCCATAGCAGTGTGGTACCCTTACAAAAAAGCACATTGGAATAGAAAACGTCAAAAGAAGAGCAACAAAAGAATTACCAGGTATGAGAAATCTATCTTACGTAGAAAGATTAAAATCACTAAAATTACATTCATTAGCATACAGATGTCTACAAGGCGTTATATGATAGTTTTTTAAAAATATACACAGTCTATATGATATTGAATCTTCACCTAAACTTTTAAAATGGGATGATGTATCCTTCAGGACAGGGAACAGAGGGCATACGTTGAAATTATTTCCTGAAAGAGCAAATACAATATAAGAAAAAATGCGTTTCCCCTCAGAGTGACTGAACCTTGGAATTCCCTCCCAGAAACAGCAGTTCAGGTAAAATCTATAAATACTTTTAGTCCAATTTTTCTAGTCCAATCAGAAAATTATATATAATTTTGAAGCACCTTTAAATATAGGAACCGGAATTCTTAAACTATTAATAGATGACGATGAAGATCTGATCAATCCAGAGTCACAAGAATCCTGCGATCAGAACCATCTTAAGGTATCTTATGGTAAGGATATAACCTACTAAAAATACACTCAGGACTGTGTTAGCCATGGACAGGGTTGTTTGGAGTATAACTTCATAAGACAGCCACTTGGCCCTGGGGAAAAAATATACATGAAATTTTAAAATGTTTTAAAATAAATAGTAGTATATCCTCAGAATTGTAAATTAAAGCTTGTAACAAAAAGTATTTTTTGTGAGAAAAACAAAATTGCAGAGGAAAGAAATATAACTCCCTCTACAACTACAAGAACTGTAACAATGTGTCCTGCTTATGTAGGCCCAGATTATTGGAGAACCAGAATGTTTCATCATCTTTCTTCCTTGACGTTTGAATTTGAAGAAAATGAAGTTGAAGCATGAACTGATGTCTTTTTGAAGACAAATTTTGCATAAACTTAGTCTGAATTGAAAACATTTATAAAACTAAAATAGTGGTTTATGTATAATTGTTATAGCATCTCATTGTATTGCTAAACATGAAAATTCTTGTACCCACTAACGCGAAAATTATTGGCATGGTAGTCGAGTGGTAGAGCATTGGACTTTTCGGACGAGGGGACCGGGGTTCAAAACCACCTTCTGCCGTTTAAAAAGCTGGGCAATTTCGTTCACCCCACTGTGCCCGTGTCTTTCGGAAGAGACATTAAAAGTAGGCACTTCAACAAAATCCGCTGAGCGACTCGCGCGGCATGCCGAAAAATCATGTCAGTTTATCTGTGCCGATTCTCGGCAGCCGGGTTCTCATTTTGTTTTACATCTTGTATCGTTGGCTGTTTACGTTCCTTTCTGTGACTTACAGCGGCAGATTGGACAATAGTAAGTTCCTTTTCATGATCATCTGTTTTTTTTTATTAAAATTGAACAAAAATTAAGGTGAAATAAATCGATTAGACGATATAGGTGTGTTTCTGATGTAAGTTTAGCAGACAAAGCTATTTATGACTCCATCCATATGTTCGTGACTTCTTCTAGAGGTCTTAGTTAGTCTGTGCACGAAATATTTTCCCGCTACACGAATGCACATGGGTGTTTTTGAGTTTCCCTAGTTTGTGAAATTTCACCCGATTTTGATTCTTGGAGTTGGAGAGCGAGATCGATTTAACCAAAATCATGACTTATTTACATTTCTATGATTTCAATTCATTACAAATAATACAAAGCCAATATTTGTTTGATATTTGTTTTGCAAAACAAATTTTATTAATGATTTTTAGTAATGGTACATTTTTATATATATTTTTTATTTTGTATATCTCTATTACTATAACATCAAGTAGTATATTTAGATAATGCATATTGCATGTATTATTTTGTCTAAAATAAAAGATTGATTGATATTGATTAAACTTGTTGGGCCTGGCTGTGCTAAGTTAGTAGAATAATGAAATTAATTAGCCAATATTGACTTATTGATTGCATCAATTGAGTTATGAAATGAGTGTGTGATGTACATTTATGACCCTGGTTAATGCGTTTGCAAACCCTGAACAAATTATATAAATATCTTCATAATCATGTAAGTTATGGACATGTGTCGGTCAGTTGAATTCACGCATTAATTAGCCAATATTGACTTACTAATTGCATTAACTGAGTTACTCTTAATGATACATGACTGGATTATGCATATTTATGACCCTACTTAATCTGCTTGCAACTCCTAAAAAATTATTAAAATATATGCACACAAAAAAGTTATGCAATTGTAATCATACATTGATTGAAAGAAAACACAAAAATTAGAGTATTTTTCCTGTATACGAGATACAATATTAAAATCGCAATATCTTTGGATCTAATAAAGATATATTAATAAAATAAGCAGTTTTTTGTTCCTTTACGTTTCACCTTTCATTTAAATCAATAGCCAATGTTCTATCATGATATATAATTTTTTTTTGAAGTGCCTACTAAAAGCCGTTGGTCTCCTCTACCTGGTGCCTAGGGCTAGGCTAAGTCAGGTCCAGGCCAGGGGAAGTAAAATATCCCACACAGGGGGTAAATGGTGGTCTCTATCTCTAACCCACCGATTCCCGGTGCGTGAGAGGCGCCGAGCAGGACTTACAACGTTCTAAGGAGCCCAGTCCTTAACAAAAAGAAATCAAGTCGATCAGTTTAACACTATATTATCGCCCACAAAAACGCGACTCACCAAGTTGCAAAACAGTCCACTACTGCTAGTTTCGTACCAGCTGCTATTAATTCGGGTTGAAATTGCGCATCTGTTTCAATAACCTTAACCAAACCTGTCATTTTAGCTGGTAAGTTTTTTCATTAACTGCTGCTTTTCCAACTTAATTCGTAACGTTTAAGAATCCGCAGCGCTTCGTCGGTTACTTCCGCTAAAAGAAGGGAGTGCGTTCAAACATGACATAGCAACTATATCAACACGAATGAGTCATACATTTTAGATATAAGCATACGGTTCACAGAAGTAACAATAATTTTATATTATGAAAATATTATTACCATTATTGTGGTAAGTACTTGAAACTTAACTTTTTTTATTTTATTAACTAACATAAACTTGCAATAAATAATTCCTCAAATCACACCGTTTCCCATTTTCAAGTAGAAGTCACTTCTGAACGCACTGCAGTTTACTTCACGTGCCCGCGATAGCGAAGTCAATTTGAGGTATTTATTTTACATTATCAATCGAGTATACTGTATGGTTATATGACATTCAGTACGGTTGTACATATATAGAATAATGGACATCATAGTTCTCGATATTTAAAAATAAAAAGTAGCAGTTTAAGTTAAACAATCTAATCTATGTCGACTGACTGAAACGACTAACGAATTGTAACTGTTATCGAATACATTATATATTACAATACAAACTCAACTATTTATTGCTTTTATCCGTGGACAGTTCCCTTAGACATTAATTACTTAAATTTTGTTCATTATTTTATCATGTCAACCGCTTTCTGTTATTTTAATTATATTGCTATATTTCTGTATAGTTGTAGATTATTATTATTGTATTAGCGTGTGAGTATGTTTCAGTGTGCAATCATAATTTCTGCCGCTGTCCTTTTCTTACTGATTGAAGCCGTGGGCCGAAACGACTATTCTTAAATTTCCGCCGCTTTGATTTCCTCTACTAGAGTGGGCCGAATTGACCGTCGTTGAATTCAATAGCGACAGTGAAGTGGGCCGAACTGTCCGTATGCATGGGCCGAATCGACTAGGGCTAGGCCGAACCATCCGTCGGTGTGGGCCGAACCCGTCATGGGCTGAACCATCTGGGACCCCATCACAGAAGCCGATCACGGCTATTAACGTGACGTTTGGGGTGTGCGCAGCGCAATTTGAAAAAAACAGTCCTTTGTCCATAAAGCAGATAAAATACTACCCCTCGTAGGTGGTGGGTCAGATCCTATGTCTGTTTCTGTTGGCTATTGTGAGGAAGGCGTCCGCAGGTAGGGTTGGGACCAAACCTTGTGCTATCTTGTACAGCATTGTCAGCGTGAGTTGCCTGCGTCGTTGAGGAAGTCAATCATCCTGCCAATGCATTCAGGCTTCCGAGATATGTAGTCTCTAGTGATGAAGCATGCAGTCTGATATTGAATGCATTAAAGTTTTTCCGTGTTTTGTTTGAGGTAGGGGTCCCACACTATTCCATGTATGTTGACCACTTCAGGTCGGCAGAGATCTGGATGCCGAGGTAGGGGTTTTGCTCTTCATGGTGCCCCTGAGTCTATAGTAGTAGAAGTGCGATCTGGGTTTGGTGGAGAGGACACAGCACTTCTGCGCGTTGAAGCGCATCCCCCACTGGGCTGGGCTGCCCATCCCTCGGGGCTCTTGATGTCGGACTGCGGGGTGACGTGATCTTGAAAGGAGCGGACCTCCCGGTACAGCAGGCAGTCATCTGCGAAGAGTCGTACTGTGGACTTCACGGTGTACGGCAGATCATTGATGTGCCACAAGAAAAGTAATGGGCCCAACACTGTCCTTGGGGGATGCCGGACTCTACTGCCACCTCTTTGGAGGCCTCTCCCTCCATGACCACTCTCATCATGCATTAGGTTAAGAAGTTGGTCAGCCAGGTGTGGACAGTGCCGTGCACACCGTAGTGGTCCAACTTGTGTAGTAACCTGGTAAAATCCAGAATGACAATGTCGTTTTGGTGGCCAATGTCATGTGATAAGAGGATGTCCTGCATGGAGGTGAGCAGCTGTGTTTTGCATGAGTGGCTTTTCTTGAATCTGTGGTTTCGGCTGGTGAGAATACTATGATTGTCAAAGTGGTTGTGGAGGTGGCGACAGACGATATGCTCAAATAGCTTACACGCCAGTGACGCCACTGATGTCAAAGAGACTGGGCGGTAGTTCTCTGCTTTGTGTCTGCCACCCTACTCAAACACAGGGGAAACGTTTGCACTCAACCAGTCTGCTGGGAGTTGCCCTGTCTCAATCGATGTGTTGTAGATTGCTGTGAGTGAGGGGGCAATAGCATCAGCGCAAGTTTTCAGGATTTGATTTGGAATGTTGTCTGGGCCTGATGCCTTGGCAGGGTTGAGGTTTCCGAGCAACTTAGTGACTCCTTCTGTCGTGGTGGTGAGGCTGTCGAGACTGGGGAACGGCACACCTTTCAACTCAGGAGTGGCGAACTGTCATGCTTGGTGAAGACGGACTGAAATTTCTGTAGCAGGATCTTCACCTTAGCTCCCGAGATATGTAGTCTCTAGTGATGAAGCATGCAGTCTGATATTGAATGCATCCAAGTTTTTCCGTGTTTTGTTTGAGGTAGGGGTCCCACACTATTCCATGTATGTTGACCACTTCAGGTCGGCAGAGATCTGGATGCCGAGGTAGGGGTTTTGCTCTTCATGTTGAAGAATGGTGCTCCTGAGTCTATAGTAGTAGAAGTGCGATCTGGGTTTGGTGGAGAGGATGCAGCACTTCTGCGCGTTGAAGCGCATCCCCCACCGGGCTGGGCTGCCCATCCCTCGGGGCTCTTGATGTCGGACTGCGGGGTGACGTGATCTTGAAAGGAGCGGACCTCCCGGTACAGCAGGCAGTCATCTGCGAAGAGTCGTACTGTGGACTTCACGGTGTGCGGCAGATCATTGATGTGCCACAAGAAAAGTAATGGGCCCAACACTGTCCTTGGGGGATGCCGGACTCTACTGCCACCTCTTTGGAGGCACTGTGTAGGGAGCTGCCTTTGAATAGTGGTGCTACTCCTGCGTTATCCTGTCTTCTTAGTGACGTAATGCCAAAAGGTTTGGTGTTGTTGTCCCGGAGGCCCTCTTCGATGGCTTTGTTTACGTGACTCCATTCTGCCTGCCTCATTTGTCGCCCGCGCCCCTGTGCAAATCTGTAATTTGCCCAGTTTCCAGTCCTCTTTGTCTGGTTGTAGATCCTCTTTGTCTGGTTGTAGATCCTCTTTGTCTGGTTGTGGATCCTCTTTGTCTGTTGTAGATCCTCTTCTTTCGCTGAAGTAGCTTCTTATCTTCCAGTTGATCCACTGTAGACCGTAGTTTCTTGGCCAGAGGCTGGATGATATGAAGCGCTCGACGGTTGCCATCAAGGACAACTTGAAGCTTGTCCACATGTCTTCAACCATTGATCCTTCCTCCCTTATCACAGTGACCTCATCTGTCAGCTGGCTCGGTTCAGAGTTGAGGTCGTCCCACTTCGCTCTACAGTAGATGTACTGCTTTCTTGGCTTCTCTTTGGTGCGCTGGGGTTTTACATCAAAGTCAGAGACTACGATGCTGTGGTCAGATATGCCTGGCACTGACTTGGAGCTTTTGTTGAGGGTTGAAGACAAGGTCCAAGATATTTTTTTCCTTTGTTGTTGAGGGTTGGGTTTGTTTTGGAAACAAGTTCCAAGATATTTTCTTCCCTTGTCAGTTCTTCGTGTACCTGAGTCAGGTGGGCTGCAGAGGTGATGTTGACCAGGGCCTGTTGGACAGTTCGCTCTGGTGCTCCTGCTTTCACTACTCCAGTGTTCCAATCCACGTCTGGGTTGTTGAAATCGCTCGCAAGGAGAATATGCTTCTCTCGTCTTCTGTTAATTTGGTGAGAGATCTTTCCAGCTCATTCATGTCGGTGTGGTTCCGGTGTGGCATATAAAAGCAGCCTACGAGCAAGTCCCTGTTGCACTGAAGGTGGATTTGAGTTCAGAGCATCTCGCATGCGACGTCCAGGTCTGGCTGTATCAACGACTCAAGGTTCCTGTGGACGAGAATGAAAACCCCTCCTGCCAGGGTGCTGTGGTCTTTCCAGTGGTAGAAGTAACCATTGGGGAAGACCTCCCTTTGCTTGACATCTGCCCAGGCCCTTAGCCAGAAATAAAATGTTGCCAGTCTTGAACATTCTAAAAAACCTGAAATGCGCGAACAGCTTCCATGGAAGCCATTGTGTCTATGACTGCCACTATTGGCCAAATTAATTTTTTTATTGGCAAGCCAATACTGGTTGATATAATGACAGCCATTAATGGCCCATTTGGTTTTTGCACTGGTAGGCCAATGCAAGTTGAGCAAATGTCAAATGACAGCCATTATTGCCCAAATTAGGTTTTTTAATGGCAGGCCAAGTCCGGTTTAACCATTATTGGCCCAGTCGAGTCTTACTAGCTATGCAGCGAGGTTGGCGTTACCACCTACACAGTAATACTAATAGAAGAACCAACACATGAAGGTTCATGAAAAAGGTAACTTGAAACTTTATTTTAAATATGTAAGCATGGAAGTAATGTTTGAAGCATCTTAAGACTTTAAGTACATGCATGCAAATACGTCTAATATTAAAAAATAATATGATTACAATCACACTCAAAATCAAATGCTTTACACTAAAAGTAAAGCAATACAACAAATAAAAATAGAAGATATAGCACTCAGTAATACAATTCGTTTTGAAAGTAATACATTGAAGCATTATCAGCAATCACCCAGATTCAGTATTGCCTCTTGGACAAATAACAATATGAATTTACTAGACTGAGCACAGCCTAATCGTTGGTGGTTTGTCTGCCGTTTGAGTTGAGGAACCAGGAAACTGCTGCCAATAGTAGGGCCTACACCAGGAAACTGCTGCCAATAGTAGGGCCTACACCAAGAAACTGTTGCCAATAGTAGGGCCTACACCAGGAAACTGCTGCCAATAGTAGGGCCTACACCAGGAAACTGCTGCCAATAGTAGGGCCTACACCAGGAAACTGCTGCCAATAGTAGGGCCTACACCAGGAAACTGCTGCCAATAGTAGGGCCTACACCAGGAAACTGCTGCCAATAGTAGGGCCTACACCAGGAAACTGTTGCCAATAGTAGGGCCTACAGCAGGAAACTGTTGCTAATAGTAGGGCCTACACCAGGAAACTGCTGCCAATAGTAGGGCCTACACCAGGAAACTGCTGCCAATAGTAGGGCCTACACCAGGAAACTGCTGCTAATAGTAGGGCCTACACCAGGAAACTGTTGCCAATAGTAGAGCCTACACTCCGGTTATGTATGTGAATTGGAGCCCGAATTAGACTCAATTTCAAAGTCTACTGCGATCGCGTTTGGCCACTGCAGAGTGCCAGCGGTGGGCGACATTACAGTAGTGTTTTGGTTACTTGTGGCAGTCACATCAACATTATGGATCTCCACCAACGTAACAAAGGATGCTGACTCGGACTGTTCAGGGACAATTGCAGGAACGCTGCTTTTATTCACGTTTACGAAAAAGGCATCGACTGTCGTGAACTTTGATGTTGACATTATCGCATCTTTTCACTCACTTGACAAGTGTCATTTTTAATTCGCCCCATGACATCCGGGTCACGGGATTGTTTCTTCAAATGAGAGCACCAATGGATAGGCACTGAGAAACGCCACATAACGCGTTTCCTAACCAGTGACACACGATTACAATAAATAGAGATCAACGGCAGTATCATTATTTTTAACGATGTCAAGGTTAAGAATATATATATAGTCATAGATCGGTGGTATTCGCTATTCTGCCGCCAACAACATTCGTAGAATCACGACCGCGTGCGCTAAGTCACCACTAAGTCTAAGACAGTTAAAAAAATTTCTTGTGAAAAAATGTCATCTTGTAAAAAGAAAAACCTGTCTTTTATTTTATTTTACCCGTTGTCGTAAGACATTTGTCCGTCTTCAAGACGCCTACATCTACCTTCAGCCATGACAGATTACCGGTATGTCAGGTTTCACGTAGTTCACTATTGCTGCAAACTGTTCTTTCTTCTGTAATCTCTGCGGCAGTTCACTGTCATGATTCACAGGTTCTTTTTTCCAGGTAGGTTGAAGACAGAACTAGAGTCATTGGTGGAGGTTGATGTTAGGCAACGGTGTGGGTGGAGCTTAGAGGCTGGATATGTGATGGGTTTTGGTGGGCAGAACAAGTGCCATCAAGGGTCTGGGGACTAGGATTTAGGTGGGGAGGTGGGAGAAGTGAATTTAGTAGTTTGGCAATTTCAGGACGGTATCATAATTTCGTTTTTTATCGAATCAGGCCAGTGGGCTGAAACGACTACCAGGTATTCTTAGAATTCTGCTGCTTAGAATTCCACTACTAGCTTGGGCGAAATTGACCATATCCAAATTCAGTAGCAATATGGTTTTTGGTGAAGTGGGCCAAACCATCCGTCCGCATGGGCCGAAACGACTGGGCCATCAGCTCGTCATGGGCCAAATCATCCAGGACCCTTGCCACTGGCACTGTGACAATAAACTAGCTACTGTTGTGTTGCTATAGTATATATTATGTATTCCGTGACATACCATCTGCATAATGTCACCAATAGCAACAGAATAGACTTGAGTAAGTATTTTCAGGGGCCCATCCTTTTACCTGGAAGCAAAAGGCTGGCCTCTTGCCTAGATCAAGCCATGTTGAGTAAAAGTGTAGTGTAATATCAGTTCTTCAAAACAACTTAAATAGCCTAATACAGCTAGGTACAGAGATGAAGACAATATGCTCTGCCTTCACACAGAACGAACATAATGTCCTTTTAGCCTGACGCCAAGTCAACTCTCCACACTGTTGTGGTTCTTTGGTATGATGCTTCATGGTGTCACACAAGAAATGGTTATTACATGGTTATTACATGGTTATTACATGTTATATTATTACTCACTGCTACCCACCTGTATGCAACATGTTAAAAGAATATATAGTTTTTGTACGTGGAATGAATGAATGAATGCATTAGCATAGAAAAAATAAAGTCAAGGACCCCATACACTGCATGGTTTCCATGCAGTAGAATGGATCAAGGACCCCATACACTGCATGGTTTCCATACAATATAATGGATCAAGGACCCCATACACTGCATGGTTTCCATACAATAAAATGGATCAAGGACCCCATACACCGCATGGTTTCCATGCAATAGAATGGATCAAGGACCCCATACACCACATGGTTTCCATACAATAGAATGGATCAAGGACCCCATACACTGCATGATTTCCATGCAATAGAATGGATCAAGGACCCCCGTACACTGCATGATTGCCATGCAATAGAATGGATCAAGGACCCCATACACTGCATGATTTCCATGCAATAGAATGGATCAAGGACCCCATACACTGCATGGTTTCCATGCAATAGAATGGATCAAGGACCCCGTACACTGCATGATTTCCATGCAATAGAATGGATCAAGGACCCCGTACACTGCATGATTTCCATGCAATAGAATGGATCAAGGACCCCATACACTGCATGGTTTCCATGCAATAGAATGGATCAAGGACCCCATACACTGCACGATTTCCATGCAATAGAATGGATCAAGGACCCCATACACTGCATGGTTTCCATGCAATAGAATGGATCAAGGACCCCACACACTGCATGGTTTCCATGCAATAGAATGGATCAAGGACCCCACACACCGCATGGTTTCCATGCAATAGAATGGATCAAGGACCCCACACACCGCATGGTTTCCATGCAATAGCATGGATCAAGGACCCCACACACCGCATGGTTTCCATGCAATAGAATGGATCAAGGACCCCATACACTGCATGGTTTCCATGCAATAGGATGGATCAAGGACCCCATACACCGCATGGTTTCCATGCAATAGAATGGATCAAGGACCCTATACACCGCATGATTTCCATACAATAGAATGGATCAAGGACCCCATACACCGCATGGTTTCCATACAATAGAATGGATCAAGGACCTCATACACTGCATGGTTTCCATACAATAGAATGGATCAAGGACCCCATACACCGCATGGTTTCCATGCAATAGAATGGATCAAGGACCCCATACACTGCATGGTTTCCATGCAATAGAATGGATCAAGGACCCCATACACTGCATGGTTTCCATGCAATAGAATGGATCAAGGACCCCATACCCTGCATGGTTTCCATGCAATAGAATGTATCAAGGACCCCATACACTGCATGGTTTCCATGCAATAGAATGGATCAAGGACCCCATACACTGCATGGTTTCCATGCAATAGAATGGATCAAGGACCCCATACACTGCATGGTTTCCATGCAATAGAATGGATCAAGGACCCCATAAACTGCATGGTTTCCATACAATAGAATGGATCAAGGACCCCATACACTGCATGATTTCCATACAATAGAATGGATCAAGGACCCCACACACTGCATGGTTTCCATGCAATAGAATGGATCAAGGACACCACACACTGTATGGTTTCCATGCAATAGAATGCATGCAGTAACGATATGTGATTAATGACATTTTCAAAAACTAAGTTGATGGCCCACATGTGCTAATGATAGTTCCACGGTATTGTCTTATTAATTGTAGCTTTGTACCATTTCATGGCAGTACCAACTAGCAATCTTAACAAGTTATAATGGTGCCACCTAGTGAGTGTCCACTTAATCAAATTCTCCATAACAGACACCTGTCCATAACAGACACCTGTCCATAACAGACACCTGTCCATAACAGACACCTGTCCATAACAGACTTGCATAATCCCGGCAGTGTCCTCTGTAGACAGACCAAAGAAGGAATTAATGTCTCTGTGTGTCTGTGTTGTTGATGTCTCAATAAAGAGCACACACATACACACACCTACACACATTATGACTATATATAAATATATATATTGTATATTATGACTATATATATATATAGATTGTCCTGGTTAAGCACATTTTCTTAATCAGCTACATGGCAGTGATGACATATTTATGAGATAGAGAGAATTTCATAGCATTCAAAATTTTTGAAGGAAAACTTGTAGGAAGAGCATTGTGCAAGTAAAGATATTATTTCATAGGATAATCATGATTAATATTAGGCCTTTTATTGTTTATTAGTTGGTTTATGGACCTGCTGACCCAATATTTCAGTGTTTTGAGAGAAACTTCAAAGAATTTTCTCAAATACGGTAGTTTCATGATGTCTTCTCAAAACTAAAGTGTGATAATAAACTAATTGTAAGATACTAGGAGATAATGCCTTCTGAAATGAGCGTCAGCAGCTTATATAGCAAGAACACAATATTTAAAAAGAATATATGTTTTTTGTATGTGGATTGTTTGAATGAATGCATTGGCATAGAAAACATGAGGTAGGAATGTTGTTTAGCAGCATAAATATAAAGTCGTTCACGTTCATAAAGATTTGGACAGTGCATCTGTAAATTATTTTTGTGTACCATATCATATGGCATAGCTGTTTCCAGACAGCTGAGATTTTAAGTGTCTGAATAGATTTGGCTACTAGGGTACTTTTTTTACCAACCGACCAACCCATTTTGTGTTAGAAAAATCTGTAAACCAACTAATTAATTTTAAAATGGCCTTATTGGGTAATCATTTCAAGCATTTGTGGTGTTTTAGGAAAAGGAAATCTGGACATTAAGATAAAAAAGACACATTTTAACTCATCTTAAGTTTTCCCAGCATTATACTAAATCTGGAATGGCTTCTGATGTGGTCTTGCATGTATAACTGATGCTAGTTTCATAGATTAGGCCAACATGTCTTCTTAGTTTATTTACTGTGTGGAAGACAGGACATGATACATTTATTGCTAGAACATGATATAAATATATACAGAAATAAAAAATGAGATACTGACACCATCAGAAAGCAAAGACGTTTATTTTTTATTTGGTATGTGATACTCTGTCATTGTTGTATGGAAAATGCTTTATAAAATTAGAAAAACGTTTAAAAACAAGCAACAATTTTTGCACAAAAATGTTGGATGTGGGCACTTGTGTGTGGGCTGCAAGCACCAAATTTGGAATATAGCAGGAAAACACATGTATGCATAGTACCTAGATGTTACTATAAACATTTAAATTAAATGATCCAAACAGCAAGTCCCATCGCAAGTCCCCGTTATCTGGCAGCACGCAGGCAAAACTGCTCTAGACACCCCCAGTCTGAAAGCGGTTATGCATCAGCTAAGCTATCTTAAGTTCTTTGTTGCTACCGGCTGTCAATGACATATTTATCGTCTTACTTTGGTACATAGACAAGTTAACGTTCCTACATGGCAATATGTTGTAAATTGTTGGTTTTTCTGAGAATTAACGTCATACCCAGCAAAACATTTTCAAGCAATTTCTAGATTTAACAAGATTGCCATCCCAAACTACAAGTTCCAGATGGCAAGTGGACAGTAAGCAGCTTTTATAACTAAAGTGTCTCAA
Organism: Lamellibrachia satsuma; assembly: GCA_033239005.1. Lineage (NCBI taxonomy): Eukaryota > Metazoa > Annelida > Polychaeta > Sabellida > Siboglinidae > Lamellibrachia > Lamellibrachia satsuma. The sequence continues at coordinate 1,024,158 of BSQZ01000007.1, forward strand.
TTTTTTATCATTTTAGTTCCTCTTTGTTGTATTCTTTCTAGCTTGTCTATATCCTTACGATACGGCCTCCATGCTTGTATACAATATTCCAAATGTGGCCTAACTATTGCTTTTGTTGTTTCTCCTTATACACGATAGTTCTCCTAATTAGCCCTAGAATTTTATTACCTTTTGAAGCAGTAATCCCATATTGTTCTGAAACTTTCATGTCAGCACTAAATGTTACTCCTAAGTCCATTTCTTTTTGTGGTTTTACCGAGTACAGCATCCCCCATTTTATATTCTTCATCCATGGTTCCATGTCCTATGTGTATGCATTTACACTTCCCAACATTTGCTATTTTTCTGACCATTTAACCAATTTATCCAGATCATCCTGTAAACTTTGTTTATCTGTATCGTTTGTAACCTTTCTGAATACTTTTGTGTCAATAGCAAATTTCAGTAGTTTGCTAGATATGTCATCTTCCAAACCATTTATATGTATATTAAAAATAGTATAGGCCCTAATACTGATCTCTGTGGTACCACACTCAAAACAGATTTCCAGTTTGAAATCTCACCATCTACTGTTACTCTCTGTCTTCTGTGTGTAAGCCACTTTTCTATCCAGGTGATTATATCATTCCTTCCATCTTTATACTTACCAGCTGTCTCCCTCACATTGCCTCTGCACTCCTCATTCTAACCACCTCTGCTCTCCTCGCTCTAACCACCTCGGCTCTCTTCTTTCTCACTACTCCTGCTCTCCTCATTCTCACCACCTCTGCTCTCTTCTTTCTCACTACCTCTGCTCTCCTCATTCTAACCAACTCTGCTCTCCTTGTTTTAACCACCTCGGCTCTCTTCTTTTTCACTACCTCTGCTCTCATTCTCACCACCTCTGCTCTCCTCATTCTCATCACCTCTGCTCTCCTTGTTCTCACCACCTCTGCTCTCCTCGTTCTCATCACCTGCTCTCCTTGTTCTCACCACCTCTGCTCTATTCTTTTTCACTACCTCTGCTCTCCCCGTTCTCATCACCTCTGCTCTCTTCTTTCTCACCACCTCTGCTCTCCTCATTCTAACCACCTCTGCTCTCATCATTCTCACCACTTCGGCTCTCTTCTTTCTCACCATCTCTGCTCTCCTCATTCTAACTACCTCTGCTCATCGTTCTCGCCACCTCTGCTCTCTTCTTTCTCACCCTGCCCTGTCATCATCAAAATCATCTGCCATAACTCATTTACCTGCTCCTGCAGACATTTCACTGTCGTACACCCCCTACACTCGAAATAAAAATCAATCAGCTAACTTTTAACAACAAACGTTGCTAAAACAAGGTCTCTGTGTGGTCTATCTTTAATATGTATTAAATTATTTACAATAATAAAATATTTACGTACCTACTCAGCTGATTACAACAAACCTTATTTATTGCTCGGGCTGCCAAGTCTTGACATTTAAAAACCTTTATTGTCCATTAAATGTTTCATATAAAATGGAAATTTTCCTTCAGGTTCAAACTGTTAAAGGCATAAACAATAAGCCAATTTAACGGATTTTTGGAGATCTACTCTAAACTACCCTAAATTACTGCCTATGGCTAAATTTTAACAGCAAATATTGCCTAAACAAAGTCTGTTGCTAGTTTATGTTTAATATACACGTAATAACACTACTTATCTGATCAATATTCCACGCTTTATCTAATCCGCTAAATTAAATTTCGTGTTCTCAAGATTTTCCCGCCAAAGATAGATTCAAACAATATTGAGACTGGAAGTAACTATGACATGTATTTTGTGACCTTGCGTTGTTTGCATAATTTGTTCCGTATTTGGAAAGGGCATATTCAAAGCTTTGCAATGGTGTGCGAAAGGTGTTAGGCCAATGGAGAATTTTTATACGGCTACACAAAAAGTCAGATTTTAGCCATCATTTTTGTTAGTCATGCAGGACGCAATTCATAGCTTCACATATAATGTTATCTACACCCATTTGTAATTGTCATTTTGACAAAATATTTTCGTATTGCTAAATATCAAGTATTTTAATAAATGTTTTGTCATAATCTCAAAATCACCAAAATTACCTGCAATTGTGAAACGGCTCATACTGCGTAATTAGTACATGTTATATCCTTGTCATTAATTTATCTCATGTTGAAACCTTGAAGGACCAAACTGCCCACAGATAGACATGTAATACTTGTTAATTTCAATACAAACATTACTCTTGGAAGTATTCACCCTCAAAACTATTACTACACAAAAGTTATGCAGGCAGTCAAGATGAATGAACTGAAGAAGACTGAAAGAAACTGCCAGTTTCTAACAGCTACAGCACTCCTCTATCTAGTTTACATTTCTACCTTTTGGCAGTGACACTTGTCTGGTTTGACTAGCTATCTGTTTATGACTTGCGTCCAGCGTAACGCAGGAGGTGTCTAGCCAGTCTAGGAGATGAGTTGGCTAATGTTTGTTGGCTTGAACAGTGCCATTTGCAGTTTTGACATGTTGTTGAACATCTCCATTTGCTATATTCAAGACACGTCAGTTCTCCATTTATACTTTGGTCATTTGCCAGGTCTCTGCCCATATATGGTATGATTAACTCAATGTACAAGTCTCTCCAATTTCAAAAGGAAGAAGTTCAGAAACTTCTTGAGGTTGTGGCTCTCTAGTTGGTAGCTTTGCCCCAGTCGATTAATACATTAGTCTTGTTTTTGTTCAGTTACATTGCAAGCTAGTAGGTAGTCTAGCATTCAGCTTATTATTTTAAGTTATCAAAGCACTTGCTCATGTCTTGCTGGTTTTCAAGATAATTCTTGCATATTTATAGTAACCATAACTGCCACACACTGATTATATGTTTTCAGTGTGTCTTGTTATCAGTGCTTGTAATAATAAGTCTTGTAGAGTATGATGTATGATGTATGATGTATGCTGTATGATGTATGCTGTATGATGTATGATGTATGCTGTATGATGTATGATGTATGCTGTATGATGTATGCTGTATGATGTGTGCTGTGTGATGTATGCTGTATGCTATATGATGTGTGCTGTGTGATGTATGATGTATGCTGTATGATGTATGATGTATGCTGTATGATGTATGCTATATGATGTATGCTGTATGATGTATGCTGTATGATGTATGATGTGTGATGTATGCTGTATGCTGTATGCCATATGATGTGTGCTGTGTGATGTATGCTGTATGATGTATGATGTATGCTGTATGATGCATGCTGTATGATGCATGCTGTATGATGTATGATGTGTGATGTGTGCTGTGTGATGTATGCTATATGATGTATGCTGTGTGATGTATGCTGTATGATGTATGCCTACACCAGCTGATCAAGCAGGAACTGAACCATCTTATCTTCGTCCTTTCATTGTGAGAGCCATATTGTCAGACTGACTGGATGTACAGTGAAATGTGACATAAATGCAACATATATATATATATATATATATATATATATATATATATATATATATATATATATATATATATATATATATATATATATATATACCTCTATTAAACATCACATTAGCATTTATTTAAATTATATCTGTAATTATATAAAACACAGAGCAACACACATTCATAGACTTGTGGTGGTGACAGTCATCTTAATGAATGTCCTCACGCAGTTTTGTCCCAACTTTTATTTAGTAGTAATAAGTAAAATGCTCTTCTATGGATTTGTTTACTTTTTTAACTAAATTAAAAGTGTCCTTTTGGGATCTTGTTTTCAGTAAGTTGTTGTTTGATAGAAAATAGTGTCCTTTTCGACTGTTTTATGACTTTGCCCCAGTAAGTTGCCCTTTTACTGTAATTTTTTACAAACAAATTTGTCAAATAAAAATTTCCTTAAAAAAATTTATTTAAAGGATGCATGCATATTAAGTAAGGGGCACGCTGACGATGAGTGCTATGGGAGATATTAACCCATTAGGCCCCAGGATTTTATTAAAACATGCTCCCCTGTTCCCAGGATTTCTGGCAAATTTCGAGCGATTATACCTCCTTGTGTTCAAAAATCTGTAGAAAGAAAACTTCAATATTGACAATTACAAGTTGTGTTTATTTTGAATAGTAGTAATTTCTCCACATGCATGCATACATAGAAATAGGATATATTAATCAAATGTTGACATTTGATCACAATTTGCAAAGACAAAATATTAAGTTTGTTAAAACTTTGAAAGTTATTCTACCTTGCGACTGACATTTGACAATGATCCCATGCTATAACCCTATGCTATAACCCCATGCTATAACCCTATGCTATAACCCCATGCTATAACCCCATGCTATAACCCCATGCTATAACCCTATGCTATAACCCTATGCAACCCAATGAAGAAAATGTAGCTATATGTGTTAGCTTTCCATCAATGAAGAAATTGTAAAATTCTTAGTTATTTTTCAGTTTACACCATATTTTATCATGACAAATATAGAAATAAACATTTTTCAAGATGGCGTGAACAAAAACGGTGAAAATCAAGATTTCTGAAAGGGCAACACATGCATGTAATGAGCTGTTGTTGTTGCAAAATGTATCCACTAGGGTGTGGCAAAATTTGGTAGCGTTCAGTTCAGTTATTCGCCAGGATTTTTTTTAATAGATGGTCCTGTATGCAGCCGGCGGCGGCCGTTACAGGACTGCACGGCCACAGCCGTTGTGGGGTCTAATGGGTTAAAGGGCTAGAAGGGGATTGGCCCCCACTTTCTAAACTAAAGCAGCCATGAATGATGTTCACTTTTTATTGGTACTGAATTGGTATAATCATTCTCATTAACTTTTTTCAGAATCTCAACAATATTTTTAAACAAAGTTTTAGTGCTTTCAAATTTTCATTTTGTAGTGAAATATTTGTTGGCCAAATATCCTGGATTGTTTTACAAAAAAATACATTATGTATTCAGTAAACCATAACTAGATCTCTCAGGTTGAATGGTTGAATTGTGAAGTACATATAATTGCAATGACTTCACTATTAGTATTTGTATGTATTTGTAATTAGCTCTACTAGCTTAACAACTGTAGAAACAACAAGGAGTACCTACCCCCACCCCACCCCACCCCATCACACCACACCCACCACTGCCCCACCCCACCACCACACCACCACTGCACCCCCCCTGGAATCTTGTCAGAAACATGTTTATTAAAAATGTTGTCAGTAAGTGTGCAGCCGGAGCAGCCTGTAGGGGCGGCAGTAGCAGTGGCAGGCCGTGAATGCAGCTGGGTCCCTCCCCAGCTTGCTATTTGTGGAATGACTGGCTGCAGTAGTCAGACAGTCTCTGTACCCATATTTCTTACATCCTCTCTTTTTGCCATTTCGTGTGTTTCCGCGCTGCTGACTTGCTGTGTTTTGGCTCCTCTCTCGTGAGTACTCTTTCAATGCATGGCTCTGGACTCAAGGCATGAATGGGTGTGTGAAAGAGTTTATGTTGTGCATGCCTGGTGTGTTGTTGGCAGTTTGTGGGTTTGTTTGTTGAGTGAATCTTGTCTGTCTGTGGAAGTAATCACTTTCTGGAGTGTCTCTATATTATGTAGTCAACAGGTGTCTATTGTTTGATTTATGCCCTACTGCAATGGTTCTGTGTCTGTATGTATCACTAGCTAGGTAGCTAAAACTGACTATATAGGTGTGTTTACAAGGAGTTTCACTGTCTCAGTACAGGCTTTGCATCTGTGTAAACACAGGGACACATGTGTATGATGTACATGTACATCTGTGTAAACACAGGAACACATGTGTATTATGTACATGTACATCTGTGTAAACACAGGGACACACGTGTATGATGTGCATGTACATTTGTGTAAACACAGGGACACATGTGTATGATGTACATGTGTTCGAATGCTGAGTTGTATTTTCTTGCTATATTTAACCTAAATACATATCAGATAAATCAAACATTAATTGGTAAACAGAACACATTGTGTATAAACTAATAACTCATATCAAGCTTCCTGCAAATTAAGTTGACACAAAATGACAGATAGCATCTGACAAGACTTGCCAAGTTGGTGTGTGTCCACAGGCCTTGTGTGTACAGCTAGTGTATAGTACTGTGTACTGTGTATATAGTTGGTGTGTAGCACTGTGTACACATGAGTTGTATGTATATTTGGTGTATAACACTGTACACATGTGCATCATGTGTACAACTGGTCTGTAACTAAGTACTGAGTCATAGGCATGTCATCACATAACACTGTACACTCGTCCATTGTGAACTGCTGATTTGTAATAACACAATTTTTTTACATAGGCCAAGCATATACAACTAGTGTGTAATAATGTGTATACAGTGCCCAGTATGTTCTGACACTGCCAGCAGAAAGTGTCAGACCTTTCATGGTTAACCTCACTGGCCTGGCTGTGCACATATCAATGAAACTGACACTTCTTAAGAATCTCTCAAGCCCATCCCATTCACAAGCATGTGAATGTTTTGTAACATCACCTAGTCTTAGATAGGATAACAAACAGTGTAAGTTCTACTAAATTTAGGTAGATAATAGATAATTGACAAAGCATAACATTAACAAGTATTTTTTTATTACAATATAATGAAATATTTTTCATACATACATTCACGTAGCTGTATATACACAGTACTGCACACTGCAACCCATCTAGCAGTATACACAGTACTGCACACTGCAAACCACCTAGCAGTATACACAGTACTGCACACTGCAACCCACCTAGCAGTATACACAGTACTGCACACTGCAACCCACCTAGCAGTATACACAGTACTGCACACTGCAACCCACCTAGCAGTATACACAGTACTGCACACTGCAACCCACCTAGCAGTATATACAGTACTGCACACTGCAACCCACCTAGCAGTATACACAGTACTGCACACTGCAACCCACCTAGCAGTATACACAGAGATGCCATACCCTCACCCTGAGCAGGAGGAGATCTCTTCTGCTTCCTTTTTGAATCTTACAGTGCCTGTATATTATTGACCGCCCCTCCAATGTCCTGTCTGATTCCATGCACACACTGTGGCTGGAACACCCAGCACCTGACTCAGACTTCACCCAGTGTCTAGTGATGTCTGTCAGACTCAACTCTGACATTATCCATGAATTATTACCTTCAAGTGACTCACGCTTTTCTTACGTCACCTACCAGGGATTATCTGGCGTGGGTGTGCCAATTTCTTCCCAACAGCCCATATTCCCTGGCAGCCTTGTGTTCGGTGTCAGTTTCGGCTGTCTACAAGTCAGCTGTTGACTCACTTGGACCATTATGGCAGATGATATCATTGGCCGCGAATCAGATCAGAAGTTAGAATGTTTTTAACCTACCACTGCGAGCATGTCCCAGCCCTTCTCATGGGCCCTCCCCAGTCCTCTCATATTCCCATTCCCCATCCTGTATTTTCTCCCTAATGCCCACATTTGACATGGATTTTTTTATGTTGCTAGGTTATTTGTTATTAGCAAGTTATTTGTTATTAGCAAGTTATTTGTTATTAGCAAGTTATTTGTTATTAGCAAGTTATGTGTTATTAGCAAGTTATTTGTTATTAGCAAGTTGAGTAGCCAAAGTAACTTTGTTCGAAGAAGACACATTTTTACCATTTTTACCATGCACCTATAGTTTATATGTTTGCAATGTTTATGTGGCTAATGTTTCTTATATTATAAACATCGCAAACATATAAATGTGGCTAATGTTTCTTATATTATAAATGGTCTGTTGTAGATTATTAAGGTGTTTTGTTTCTTATTATTTACTTTTTCTAAGAAAAATTAAATAAACATAGCTGTACCATATCAGCCAAATGTAAACAGACACTTAAAATAATTAGTCTCAGCTGTACGGAAATGTGCCATATGATATGGTACAAAAAATATTTCACATACACGCCTTTCCGAATCTTTATGCAAATGAGTCCTGATGTTGTGTCCCATTAACCTTTAACCCTTTATTTATGCAGACAACATTTTGACTTAATTTTTTCTATGCTAATGCATTCATTCATTCATTCCATGTACAAAAACTATATATTCTTTTAACATGTTGCATACAGGCGGGTAGCAGTGAGTGATAATATAACATGTTAGAAGCAACAGACACTAACTATAGAAGACACTGACGCAGGGCAGTGCTACTTGGACTGAAAAAGTGCACAAAAACACAGTTGGCCTGGTAATGACCACATATTATCTCCCAGGATCTTACATTTAGTATATAATCATACAGTTGGCCTGGTAATGACCACATATTATCTCCCAGGATCTTACATTTAGTTTATAATCATACAGTTGGCCTGGTAATGACCACATATTATCTCCCAGGATCTTACATTTAGTTTATAATCATACAGTTGGCCTGGTAATAACCACATATTATCTCCCAGGATCTTACATTTAGTTTATAATCATACTTTAGTTTCGAGAATACATCATAAAGATGACAAATACAATAATATTTGAGAAAATGTTCAGGAGAAAAAGTTTTTTTATTATACAAAAACAGAAATATTGGGTCAGTGGATCTGTAAACCAACTAATAAAAAATAAATGGCCTTAAGTGGTCAGTGAAATATATATAAATATTTGGCAACACAACACTACCATACTTCAGTTTCAGAACTGTGATCATCTTTCAGTTTCAGAACTTGCCCGCCACTGAAGGGACATCGCAGCCATCATGTTGTTCAGTCTGATTCAGTTTACGACGGCGCAGAAGTTAGTGCTGCTAGTGTCTGTCCCTGTGATGGGCTTCCTGCTCTACCTACTGCTACGACCAGACGACGAAGGTCAGTGGACATCACTCACATCAGTTTGGTCATAGGAGTAGTTCATAACTAGTGTCTGTCCCTGTGATGGTTGTTGTAGTGCTAGAACAATGAACACAGGCCTCGACATTAATGTTGTAGTGCTAGAACAGTGAATACATCCTCGACGTTGTTGTAGTGCTAGAACAATGAACACAGGCCTCGACATTAATGTTGTAGTGCTAGAACAGTGAATACATCCTCGACGTTGTTGTAGTGCTAGAACAATGAACACAGGCCTCGACATTAATGTTGTAGTGCTAGAACAGTGAATACATCCTCGACGTTGTTGTAGTGCTAGAACAATGAACACAGGCCTCGACATTAATGTTGTAGTGCTAGAACAGTGAATACATCCTCGACGTTGTTGTAGTGCTAGAACAATGAACACAGGCCTCGACATTAATGTTGTAGTGCTAGAACAGTGAATACATCCTCGACGTTGTTGTAGTGCAAGAACAATGAACACAGGCCTCGACATTAATGTTGTAGTGCTAGAACAGTGAATACATCCTCGACGTTGTTGTAGTGCTAGAACAATGAACACAGGCCTCGACATTAATGTTGTAGTGCTAGAACAGTGAATACATCCTCGACGTTGTTGTAGTGCTAGAACAATGAACACAGGCCTCGACATTAATGTTGTAGTGCTAGAACAGTGAATACATCCTCGACGTTGTTGTAGTGCTAGAACAATGAACACAGGCCTCGACATTAATGTTGTAGTGCTAGAACAGTGAATACATCCTCGACGTTGTTGTAGTGCTAGAACAATGAACACAGGCCTCGACATTAATGTTGTAGTGCTAGAACAGTGAATACATCCTCGACGTTGTTGTAGTGCTAGAACAATGAACACAGGCCTCGACATTAATGTTGTAGTGCTAGAACAGTGAATACATCCTCGACATTAATGTTGTAGTGCTAGAACAGTGAATACATCCTCGACGTTGTTGTAGTGCTAGAACAATGAACACAGGCCTCGACATTAATGTTGTAGTGCTAGAACAGTGAATACATCCTCGACGTTGTTGTAGTGCTAGAACAATTAACACAGGCCTCGACATTAATGTTGTAGTGCTAGAACAGTGAATACATCCTCGACGTTGTTGTAGTGCTAGAACAATTAACACAGGCCTCGACATTAATGTTGTAGTGCTAGAACAGTGAATACATCCTCGACGTTGTTGTAGTGCTAGAACAATGAACACAGGCCTCGACATTAATGTTGTAGTGCTAGAACAGTGAATACAGGCTTCGACATTAATGTTGTAGTGCTAGAACAATGAACACAGGCCTCGACATTAATGTTGTAGTGCTAGAACAATGAATACAGGCCTCGACATTAATGTTGTAGTGCTAGAACAATGAACACAGGCCTCGACATTAATGTTGTAGTGCTAGAACAATGAACACAGGCCTCGACATTAATGTTGTAGTGCTAGAACAATGAACACAGGCCTCGACATTAATGTTGTAGTGCTAGAACAATGAACACAGGCCTCGACATTAATGTTGTAGTGCTAGAACAATGAACACAGGCCTCGACATTAATGTTGTAGTGCTAGAACAATGAACACAGGCCTCGACATTAATGTTGTAGTGCTAGAACAATGAACACAGGCCTCGACATTAATGTTGTAGTGCTAGAACAATGAATACAGGCCTCGACATTAATGTTGTAGTGCTAGAACAATGAATACAGGCCTCGACATTAATGTTGTAGTGCTAGAACAATGAACACAGGCCTCGACATTAATGTTGTAGTGCTAGAACAATGAACACAGGCCTCGACATTAATGTTGTACTGCTAGAACAATGAACACAGGCCTCGACATTAATGTTGTAGTGCTAGAACAATGAATACAGGCCTCGACATTAATGTTGTAGTGCTAGAACAATGAATACAGCCCTCGACATTAATGTTGTAGTGCTAGAACAATGAACACAGGCCTCGACATTAATGTTGTAGTGCTAGAACAATGAACACAGGCCTTGACATTAATGTTGTAGTGCTAGAACAATGAACACAGGCCTCGACATTAATGTTGTAGTGCTAGAACAATGAACACAGGCCTCGACATTAATGTTGTAGTGCTAGAACAATGAACACAGGCCTCGACATTAATGTTGTACTGCTAGAACAATGAACACAGGCCTCGACATTAATGTTGTAGTGCTAGAACAATGAACACAGGCCTCGACATTAATGTTGTAGTGCTAGAACAATGAACACAGGCCTCGACATTAATGTTGTAGTGCTAGAACAATGAATACAGGCCTCGACATTAATGTTGTATTGCTAGAACAATGAATACAGGCCTCGACATTAATGTTGTAGTGCTAGAACAATGAACACAGGCCTCGACATTAATGTTGTAGTGCTAGAACAATGAATACAGGCCTCGACATTAATGTTGTAGTGCTAGAACAATGAACACAGGCCTCGACATTAATGTTGTAGTGCTAGAATAATGAATACAGGCCTCGACATTAATGTTGTAGTGCTAGAACAATGAATACATCCTCGACATTGTTGTAGCGCTAGAACAGTTAATACATCCTCGACATTAATGTTGTAGTGCTAGAACAATGAATACAGGCCTCGACATTAATGTTGTAGTGCTAGAACAACGAATACAGGCCTCGACATTAATGTTGTAGTGCTAGAACAATGAATACATCCTTGACATTGTTGTAGCGCTAGAACAGTTAATACATCCTCGACATTAATGTTGTAGTGCTAGAACAATGAATACAGGCCTCGACATTAATGTTGTAGTGCTAGAACAACGAATACAGGCCTCGACATTAATGTTGTAGTGCTAGAACAATGAACACAGGCCTCAACATTAATGTTGTAGTGCTAGAACAACGAATACATCCTCAAAATTAATGTTGTAGTGTTAGAACAATGAACACAGGCCTCGACATTAATGTTGTAGTGCTAGAACAATGAATACAGGCCTCGACATTAATGTTGTAGTGCTAGAACAACGAATACAGGCCTCGACATTAATATTGTAGTGCTAGAACAATGAACACAGGCCTCAACATTAATGTTGTAGTGCTGGAACAACGAATACATCCTCAAAATTAATGTTGTAGTGTTAGAACAATGAACACAGGCCTCGACATTAATGTTGTAATGCTAGAACAATGAACATAGGCCTCGACATATTAATGTTGTAGTGCTAGAACAATGAATACAGGCCTCGACATTAATGCTGTAGTGCTAGAACAATGAACACAGGCCTCGACATTAATGTTGTAGTGCTAGAACAATGAACACAGGCCTCGACATTAATGCTGTAGTGCTAGAACAATGAATACATCCTCAAAATTAATGTTGTAGTGTTAGAACAATGAACACAGGCCTCGGCATTAATGTTGTAGTGCTAGAACAATGAACACAGGCCTCGACATTAATGCTGTAGTGCTAGAACAATGAATACATCCTCAAAATTAATGTTGTAGTGTTAGAACAATGAACACAGGCCTCGACATTAATGTTGTAGTGCTAGAACAATGAACACAGGCCTCGACATTAATGCTGTAGTGCTAGAACAATGAATACAGGCCTCGACATTAATGTTGTAGTGCTAGAACAACGAATACAGGCCACGACATTAATATTGTAGTGCTAGAACAATGAACACAGGCCTCGACATTAATGTTGTAGTGCTAGAACAATGAATACAGGCCTCGACATTAATGCTGTAGTGCTAGAACAGTGAACACAGGCCTCAACATTAATGCTGGCACTGAGCCCTTTTTAAGGCTGCCAGGCAAGTTCGGGCCATTGCCGTTTTGAATCATTTCTGCTACTATGTTTCATTTAACAAGTGAATGGACTTGTTCTTTGACAATGAAGTGACATAAGAGTTCCACGACCACATAACCAGTTAAAGTGAAACCAAAGGCATTGTTTTGGGCCTTTGCACGTCAGACACAAGCGGGAGCAAATGCTTGGAGAAAGGTAGAGGGAGTTATGTTGGGAAGAAAAATTTCGAAAAAGCTGAAAAGGAAAGTCCCAAGAGCATGTGTTACACCGGCATGCCTGTATGGAACAGAACAACAACAACAATAGAAGCTGCAAGTTTGTGAGAACAACTGGGCTCGTTGAATAACAAGAACAAAGAGGGTGGACAGAAGTAGGATGAACGACCTGAGGAAAGAGGTCGGATGCGATGCAGCCTAACAGGAAGATTGGTGAGAAGCAGGATAAGATGGGCAGGCCACTTGGTAAGAATGGATGCAAGCAAACTAGCAAAGAGAGCAGAGGTGGAAAAACATCAAGGACGCAGGAAAAGGAGAAGGCCACAGATGAGATGGGAGGACTGCATTAGGGGGGCGACCGTTAGAAAACTATGGAAAGAAAGAACAGAAAGAGTGGCTCGACAATACTTTACCTGACCCTCCCCCCTGTACAGCAGGGAACAAGGAGGAAGAGCACACCCTCTCCCCTGTACAGCAGGGAACAAGGAGGAAGAACACACCTATAAAAGTGCCTGAAAACTAACCATTTGCAACAATAATGAAGAATATCACGCAAGTGGTTAACTGGGAATCTATTCTGAAAGTGCGAAATTCTGGTGTAATGTAATTTTTCGTGGAGGCTGACATATTCATCAGTGTTTGCAATTTTGACCAATCAGCAGTGAGCAGCCCCTTAACCCCCAACGCGGCTGTGTCGTAGGCTGTGCGTATCGCGTGCATTTTTTACATGATTGAGGTGTGCAGTGTAATTTTTATTTGCTTTTATGTTGGATTTACACACAGCAAAAATTCTTACAATGCTGTACTGTGCAGCATTCGGATGTAAACACGAGGTCTAGAGTTGTCTTTTTCTAATTTCCTCTGGAAAAACAGACAGTAGTGAAGTAATTGATTCAAAATTGTGGGCAGGCTGGTTGGAAGCCCATGCGATATGTTAGACTTTGTTCTGCTCATGTTGAAGAGTTGTGTTTTGAAGTTGATGTATTTCATCAACTAATGGATAAGATCCTTCAAAACATCAGCGATGGAGAATATTAAAGCCTGAAGCGGTACCGACAATCTTCCAGCATGTACCATCAACCAAGGAGAATATTAAAGCCTGAAGCGGTACCGACAATCTTCCAGCATGTACCATCAACCAAAGGCTTTGACACACCGCAAACACTCGCCCAAGAGAACTGTCAAATCGGAATGCGAGGCAGTTAGTAAACAATGAATGAATGGACTATCTTACCAAATAAGTTGATTTTAGATGCAAACAGTATGTCCAGTCTTATTGGCAAATATGTGACTAAAATCGTCTACGTCTGTGATCAGGCATTTAAAGTTGGAATGTGAATGTAAATTTATTTGGTCAATATACGTACATTTATATACAAGTAGTCAATAACGAAAGAATTAACATATTATACACATACATATATTAACATCGAAACATTTATGATGTATTTTTTTAACAAATGGAAATATATATATATATATAGTAGATATTTGCGTTTTTTGTAAAGAAAAGTAAACGACACTACATTGTGGTATTGACCACGGAGACTCTCACTAAGACCAAGAGGTTGTTGTATTGACCAGGGAAACTCTCACTAAGACCAAGAGGTCGCTGTATTGACCAGGGAGACTCATTGAGATCAAGAGGTTGTTGTATTGACCAGGGAGACTCACTGAGACCAAGATGTTGTTGTATTGACCAGGGAGACTCTCACTAAGACCAAGAGGTCGCTGTATTGACTAGGGAGACTCTCACTAAGACCAAGAGGTCGCTGTATTCACCAGGGAGACTCACTGAGACCAAGAGGTTGTTGTATTGACCAGGAAGACTCTCACTAAGACCAAGATGTTGTTGTATTGACCAGGGAGACTTACTGAGACCAAGAGGTTGTATTGACCAAGGAGACTCTCACTAAGACCAAGAGGTTGTTGTATTCACCAGGAAGACTCTCACTAAGACCAAGAGGTTGTTGTATTCACCAGGAAGACTCTCACTAAGACAAAGAGGTTGTTGTATTCACCAGGAAGACTCTCACTAAGACCAATAGGTTGTTGTATTGACCAGGGAGACTCGCTAAGACCAAGAGGTTGTTGTATTGACCAGGGAGACTGTCACTAAGACCAAGAGGTTGTTGTATTGACCAGGAAGACTCTCACTAAGACCAAGAGGTTATTGTATTGACCAGGAAGACTCTCACTAAGACCAAGAGGTTGTTGTATTGACCAAGGAGACTCACTAAGACCAAGAGGTTGTTGTATTGACCACGGAGACTCTCACTAAGACCAAGAGGTTGTTGTATTGACCAGGGAGACTCACTGAGACCAAGAGGTTGTTGTGTTGACCAGGAAGACTCACACCAAGACCAAGAGGTTGTATTGACCAGGGAGACTCACTAAGACTAAGAGGTTGTTGTATTGACCAGGGAGACTCACACCAAGACCAAGAGGTTGTTGTATTGACCAGGGAGACTCACTAAGACCAAGAGGTTGTTGTATTGACCAGGGAGACTCTCACTAATACCAAGAGGTCGCTGTCGTGAGAGACACCCTTAAACATTACAAAGTTAGAGGCAGAACACAGGCAGAAATTTTTACAACGACACTGTTGTTTTGCTGTGATGTTGCAATTAATTTATTTGTATCTACCGTGTTTGTCTTCTGTGTTTGTCTACTACATTTGTCTTCCACATTTGTCTACCGTGTTTGTCTACCGCGTTTGTCTACCGCATTTGTCTACCGTAGCCAGTGTAGTCATAGGTGTAGCATTTTTGCAATGACCATTGATGTTATTGTGTATCGTGTACATGTGTCGCGATATACAGGAATACCGGCATATCATTCCTGCCCTCAATAATCCGTTGTTTTTGATGAACACAAGGCTGAACACAAGGCTGTCTTATTAACAAATTTACATAATATAAGCTCTACATACATGAAACTACCACAATGCATTGCACACATTCTGTGTTTTATACCCCAGAAAATACCCGGGCCAGTAACTTTTGTGGGGGGCCTGTAACTTTTTGAATCTACTGGCCTGCTGGTCCACTGGCTACAAAAGCTTAATCTCAAGGCCTGAAGTAGAAAGTTTTCATTGGATTTAGCATGCAATTTTTTTATACAATTTAATTAAAACAGGTTAAAAAGCAACAAAATAAAATACCTTAAACTCTAAAATGAAAAAAATATTTAGAAAAATGTTTATTCATTTACAAATTACAGAAACATATGTACATATAGTGTTAGTATTTGTGTGCGTGCGTGCGTGCGTGCGTGCGTGCATATATGTCAGGAGGCTAAATGAGACTATTTAGGGTAGTTAATTGTAACTCCAGAAATGGTAGCTAAGAAAATAAATGCAATGTAGGATAACAAATCACCTGGAGTGGATGGAATTCCACCAAAACTACTAATGGAAACAGTAGCGCAAATTAGTATCAGAAGACATGTTGTAGTAGACGGAGAGGTTTCAAACTGGAAATCAGTTTTGAGTGGGGTACCACAAGGATCAGTATTAGGACCTTTATTATTCTTAATATATATGAATGACTTGGACAATAATATAACAAGCAATGTACATATTTGCAGATAACACAAGTGTTTAGAAAGATTAAAAGATGATGGAGATAAACAACATTTACAAAACGATCTAGACAAATTAGTTAAATGGTCTGATAAATGGCAGATGTTATTAAATTTTGGGAAATGTAAATGCCTACACACGGGACATGGGAACTTGGTTGTAAACTATAAAATGGGTGAAACTGTTCTTGGTACTACCATAAATGAAAAGGACTCAGGAGTACTGATATGAAAGTTTCAGAGCAGTGTGGTATTGAAGTTTCAAAGGGTAATAAAATGATTAGAAGAAATATAACATAAAAGGAAAACAAGCTAATTATACCTCTATATAAAGCAATAGTTAGGCCTCATTTAGAATACTGTATACAAGCATGGAGACCATATCGTAAGAAGGATATAGATACGCTTGAACGAATACAGAGGAGAGCAACTAAAATGATTCCAGAACTGAGAGACCTTGGTTATGAAGAACGACTGAAAGAATGTGGTTTAACAACCCTAGAGACAGTTTCATTCATCTCACATTGCCTATATGTCTTTAGGAAGAGACACTAAAAGCCTTTGGTCCCTTCTGCTTGGTGTCTGTTGCAGGGTAAGAAAAAGATCAAATCAGGACTATAGAAATTTAACACAGATTGCTGCATTATGGGAATAAAAATACCTGGTTACAGAAAATTAAATATGCAGAATAACTAAATCTATAAATAATGCCACCCTAGATGTGCCGATAACTTACCAATCTTTATTAATTCAGTGTAAAATGCAGTTGTGACAAACTACTTCATCCTTGCCAGTGACTGATCGCTGCCAAAGTCGGAGGCATTTACGCCGATGACACGACCACATGTCCTAGTCAATATGCCACCAAACGCTATACTCAGTCGCAGCACGTGGAACCCCACTTCTGTGTGGTGGTGTAAATGTAAGCACAACCACTTCAGTGTCGTGGTGTAAGTGTAAACACAACCACTTCGGTGTCGTGGTGTAGGTGTAAACACACAACCACTTCGGTGGTGTGGTGTAGGTGTAAACAGACAACCACTTCAGTGTTGTGGTGTAGGTGTAAACACACAACCACTTCGGTGGTGTGGTGTAGGTGTAAACAGACAACCACTTCGGCGTTGTGGTGTAGGTGTAAACACACAACCACTTTGGTGGTGTGGTGTAGGTGTAAACAGACAAGCACTTCGGCGTTGTGGTGTAGGTGTAAACACAAAACCACTTCGGTATTGTGGTGTAGGTGTAAACACACAACCACTTTGGTGGTGTGGTGTAGGTGTAAACACACAACCACTTCGGTGTTGTGGTGTAGGTGTAAACACACAACCACTTTGGCATTATGGTGTAGGTGTAAACACACAACCACTTCGGTGGTGTGGTGTAGGTGTAAACACACAACCACTTCGGTGGTGTGGTGTAGGTGTAAACAGACAAGCACTTCGGCGTTGTGGTGTAGGTGTAAACACAAAACCACTTCGGCATTGTGGTGTAGGTGTAAACACACAACCACTTTGGTGGTGTGGTGTAGGTGTAAACACACAACCACTTCGGTGTTGTGGTGTAGGTGTAAACACACAACCACTTTGGCATTGTGGTGTAGGTGTAAACACACAACCACTTTGGTGAAAAAATTGGCACTGACCAGAACAAATTAGTCTGTTATGTCTGCCTGATATATATAATTACAAACCATTACATTGGCTACAATACAAAAACAACTCTGTTGCACCGAACTCTTACATATATAATAAATAATTCTATCTGAAACAGACGTTCCAGGCAGTGGGATTGTTTCACAACCATTTTCAGTCATGAATATTTACGGAAATTGTTTTGGTGAAGAAGGCAGCCCTCGGAAATGGAAAAAAACTATTGTGAGCTCTAAAAAAGAAACAATGTTTGTGCTAATGCCCCCCCCATGTTGCGTAATAAAACTATACGCTTCAAATTTGAAAGAATTGCTCTAATACGAAGAAGAAGAATCACAAATGACTGTAGTTCTACTGATTTCAAACACCACAAGGCATATGCCAAACAAACGTATCAGCCAATCTTTAGGCCTGTACATATTCTATGTATGTCACTATACACTGTACACTATACACTGACCAGGCTGTTGATGATTCCGACAGAGGAGGAAGAGGACACTGAGGTGACTCGACTCATGACCTCACGGCAAACTGTCATTGAGGTCAAGGTTCCTCTTTCAGTGGCCGGGGCAATCATTGGGCCTCAAGGGTCACGCATCAGACAGGTGGGTCAGAGTGGTGATCATTAGGACACAGTGGTCACCCATCAGACAGGTGGGTCAGAATGATGATCATTAGGACACAGTGGTCACCCATCAGACAGGTGGGTCAGAATGATGATCATTTGGACACAGTGGTCACCCATCAGACAGGTGGGTCAGAGTGGTGATCATTTGGACACAGTGGTCACCCATCAGACAGGTGGGTCAGAGTGGTGATCATTAGGACACAGTGGTCACCCATCAAACAGGTGGGTCAGAGTGGTGATCATTTGGACACAGTGGTCACCCATCAGACAGGTGGGTCAGAGTGGTGATCATTAGGACACAGTGGTCACCCATCAAACAGGTGGGTCAGAGTGGTGATCATTTGGACACAGTGGTCACCCATCAGACAGGTGGGTCAGAGTGGTGATCATTTGGACACAGTGGTCACCCATCAAACAGGTAGGTCAGAGTGGTGATCATTAGGACACAGTGGTCACCCATCAAACAGGTAGGTCAGAGTGGTGATCATTAGGACACAGTGGTCACCCATCAAATAGGTAGGTCAGAGTGGTGATCATTAGGACACAGTGGTCACCCATCAAACAGGTAGGTCAGACTGGTGATCATTAGGACACAGTGGTCACCCATCAAACAGGTAGGTCAGAGTGGTGATCATTTGGACACAGTGGTCACCCATCAGACAGGTGGGTCAGAGTGGTGATCATTAGGACACAGTGGTCACCCATCAAACAGGTAGGTCAGAGTGGTGATCATTTGGACACAGTGGTCACCCATCAGACAGGTGGGTCAGAGTGGTGATCATTTGGACACAGTGGTCACCCATCAAATAGGTAGGTCAGAGTGGTGATCATTAGGACACAGTGGTCACCCATCAAACAGGTAGGTCAGACTGGTGATCATTAGGACACAGTGGTCACCCATCAAACAGGTAGGTCAGACTGGTGATCATTAGGACACAGTGGTCACCCATCAAACAGGTAGGTCAGACTGGTGATCATTAGGACACAGTGGTCACCCATCAAACAGGTAGGTCAGACTGGTGATCATTAGGACACAGTGGTCACCCATCAAACAGGTAGGTCAGAGTGGTGATCATTAGGACACAGTGGTCACCCATCAGACAGGTAGGTCAAGGCGACCATTGGACCTTTCGTAATGAAATGATTACAAAAAAGAAAGACTAATATTTGCCATTTCAAAGGCAACACACAGTAAGAATGCAAGGAACAGACTAGGCAGGTCATCACTGGTTGTCCAGTTAATCAAACCACATGGGACATTCATTTGACAACTTACAAAATGGCAGCTGATGTGCCATGCAGAAATAGTGTGTTGCATTCAGTGGTTGGCTGGCTGGCTGGCTGGCTGGCTGGCTGGCTGGCTGGCTGGCTGGCTGGCTGGCTGGCTGGCTGGCTGGCTGGCTGGCTGGCTGGCTGGCTGGCTGGCTGGCTGGCTGGCTGGCTGGCTGGCTGGCTGGCTGGCTGGCTGGC
This sequence comes from Lamellibrachia satsuma, assembly GCA_033239005.1. Lineage (NCBI taxonomy): Eukaryota > Metazoa > Annelida > Polychaeta > Sabellida > Siboglinidae > Lamellibrachia > Lamellibrachia satsuma. The sequence continues at coordinate 1,044,315 of BSQZ01000007.1, forward strand.
TGGCTGGCTGGCTGGCTGGCTGGCTGGCTGGCTGGCTGGCTGGCTGGCTGGCTGGCTGGCTGGCTGGCTGGCTGGCTGGCTGGAGGTGGCAGTAATTGGTTCACCTCAGTCATTTACAAAATTATTTGATTGCATCATATGTGAGTGAGACTCGTTGACACAGTGGTAAAGCATCAGCTTTAATTGAGACAACTAGGATTAGAATCCTGTTGCTGCCATTTCAAAACCTTTGCAGTCTCATTCAGTCCATATTCACTCAGCCTTTATATGTGTACCCGGCTATAGACAGTAATCAGTTATGTGAATGTATAGCTTTTGTGCATTAATTGCAATATTGCTGAATTCTGCATGGAATATTTGAATTGGTGTTGGAATGTACAGTTCTGCTAAAGGGGTTTGGTGTGAAGTGCTTAGATAGAACAAGATAAACACATAATATACACCACTGGCTGGTTGAATTAACTACTCTGCAATATTGTAAAGACTATGTTATCCATGCTAGATTGAGGAGGCGACGGGTGCAAGGCTGAACATGAAGGACGATGTGGACAAGGACTCGAATGAACGCACTGTTGTGGTGCGTGGCACTGCCCAGAGTGCCCAGCAGGCTGAGGTGATGGTGCATAGGATCGTTGCCGAGCAACCAGAGATCATCTCTGACGTTATCACAGTGCCCCAGAAGGCACTTGGAAGGATCATTGGTATGTAACAAACATTACCAATGGTCTTCTATGTGCCTGGAATGGTATTAAACAACAAATTATTTAGCACATTCTCTGATTTGAGTATAGCACCAATAGTGACTTGTAAAGCAATTTTAAATGGCAATTTAAATAAAATCCTAACTGCTGAGAGCCTGACTATTTATACTTCACCATCAGGCTGAGTAGCAGCAAATCTTGCTCTCCCAAATGCATGCACACAAGGTGCACACACACGTATGCACGCACACGGGGTGCACACACACGGGGTGCACGCACACAGGTTGCATGCACACGGGGTGCACGCAAACTTACCATACAGTAGTTCTATTTATTCAATTCTTTATAATATTAAAAAAAATTATTCGTTTCATTTGTATTTTTATAGATTATGTTATTGACATTTAAAATGAAATGGACAATCTTACTTTACATGTTTATGTTGTTTGAAATATATCCAGATCTTCTTTATTTAATTTTGTTAAGACATATTAGTTACAGTATATTACTAATCATAATATTTATTTAATGTGTAACACATTGAAACTTTGTCATTATCTGTTATATTAGACTATTCTGTTATGGAAATAAGTGTTATTACTTTTCTGTGCTATCCTCGGCAGAATGCGAGTGTGTTTGATGTTGTAGTTGAACTTTGTAAGTGAATAGATTCTACCAAAATAAATGCATACATACATGCATTAACAAAAGTGAAAATGATAAACCAGCACTTTTCACTACATGTTCAACCGCATCACATCTCTGTTAAAGATTAACATATTCAGCATCTTATAATTACTTGCCAGGGCGCAATGGAGACACAATCAGGGAGCTATCTCGCATTTCACGAGCACGCATCATCATCGACCGGTCAACTGAGAGGAGACCAGACGGCAAGCAGCAGGTGACGTTGAAGGGTTCTGCTAGCGCCATCGAATACGCCAAGGTAGGCTAATCTGCAGCTAGCATCATTCAGTAATGTTACATTCACTTTTAGGAGGGACGCTGGTAAATGAAAACAGTTGCCACTTTCTTCACATTGCTGTCAAGTATTAAGGAATGTATGGAATATGTGTTCATTTTGTGTTGTGTATTTTAAGCTGGAATGCACAGGAATTTGATGTTAAATTGTGAATTTTTTGCGTAACCAGATGTTTGCATTTTTCTTCTTCAAATTTCTGCTTTGTGCCTCACCATTTATGCTACAAAAATTTTATAAAAATTAATTAGCGGCATACCTGCACAAAACCAGATACTAGACAGGTAACAAACTTTGTGAGTTGCCATTAGAAGCCATAAGGATACCCAGTCAGTCTGTGTCCATGACAGAGTAAATAGTAACCATCCAAGAGAACTAGTTCATTGTTTTTGTGTTTAACATACATCATTTCTATCTTTGAAAACACTCAATGTAAAACTTGAACAAAGATTAATTTATGTGCGATTGAGCAATTTGGCTTACGCTTTGTATGACGTTTCATCTATGATCTGTGGATGTGACATGGCGCAATAATCACTCAAGTGTATGTTATTTTGGGGGGTGGGCAGCGAACTAAAACTTCTGACTTGCCACAGTGAATCTTTATGCAGACCCTTGTGTTCTTGTAACTGGTGTCACAATAAAGGAATGCTTCAAAACTCCTAGCAGGACATCAGGCAACGATGTAACAGCGGTTTAGAGGGAAACTATTTGGTGTGACACAGGGTTTGATTGACGAGAAGGTGCAGGAGGAGGAGGAGTCTAGAGCCAAGCTAGCTGTGTCTGCCGCCAGCCGGGAGCAGCGGGGGCGACAACACAAGGGCGATGCAGCCAAACAGGGCGCAGACAGGAAGACTGGGGGGCGAAGTCCAACATGTGAGTGGGGCCAGTGTGCTTTAACAAGATTTGCCATCCAAGCCAAAGGCCCAGATGGCAAGTGGACAAGGAAGCCATTGACGTATCGAGAGTCCAACAATGTTCATCTACGTGTAACCTGCCCTCCTAAGATATGTGTCAACTTTATTTTTATACATATTCACGCTGCTAGCAGTTACATAATCTGTAGACAATTTGTTCCATTCATTTATTGTCCTCTGTGAGAAAGAGTACTTCCTGATAGCCTATCTACACTGATCCTTTACTAATTTTACCTCATGTCCTCTAGTTCTGCTATCTTTCTTGAGTGAGAAAAACATATTTCTATCAATATTTTCATACCCATTCAATATCTTAAAAACTGCAATCTGATCTCCTCTTAACCGCTAACTAACTAGGTTTGTTAAATCACATTCTTTCAGGCATTCTTCATAACTAAGTTCTGGAATAATTTTAGTTGCTCTCCTCTGTATTTGTTCAAATGTATCTCTACCTTTCATACGTTGAGGTCTCCACCTTGTTTACAGTATTCTAAATGAGGTCTAACTATTGCTTTATATAGACGTATAATTAGCTTTTTTCCTTGTGTGTTATGTTTCTCCTAATCAACCCAAGAATTTTAGTACCCCTTGAAGCTGCAGTACCACACTGTTCTGGAACTTTCATATCAGCACTTATTGTTACTCCTAAGTCATTTTCTTTTACAGTAATACCCAGAACAGTATCTCCCATATTATAGTTTACATCCATGTTCCCGTGTCCTGTATGTAGGCATTTACATTTCCCAAAATTGAGTAACATCTGCCATTTTTCAGACTATTTAACTAATTTGTCTAGATTGTTTTGTAAATGTTATTTATCACCATCAGTGTTAGCCTTTCTAAACCACAAATTTCAGTACGTTGCTTGTTATATTGTCGTCCAAGCCATTGATATATATTAAGAATAATACTGATCCTTGTGGCACCCCACTCAAAACTGATTTCCAGTTTGAAGCCTCTCCGTCTACTACAACACGCTGTCTTCTGTCAGCCAGCCATTGTTCTATCCAGGCAATTATCCACTCATCTATCCACTTCGTGATTTCTTCCAAAAAACAACGTATTTGTTAAGCATGACCTCGCTTTTAAGAAACCATGTTGAAATGAATTTAATAATTTGTGCCAAACAAGGAAGTCCACCATATGGTCTTTAATTAACCTTTCTAATAATTTACAAATCACTTACGTTAAACTCACTGGTCTGTAATTCTCTGACTTATTTCTCGAACCCTTTTTAAATAATGGTATGATGTTTGCTTCTTTCCATTCAAAAGGAACAACTCCCTCTTTTAATGACAAGTTGAACATTCTTGCAAGTGGTATACTGATTTGTTCTATTGTTTCCATTAGTAGTTTTGGAGGAATCCCATCCACTCCTGGTGATTTAGGTATTTTCTTAGGTACCATTTCTGGTTTTACAATTAATGCCCTAAATAGTACAATTTAGCCTTCTGAAATTTGGCATCTGGCTTACAGATACTTAGTTAATAGTTAGCATTATAAATATATCTCCACTTAAATATGGCTGTAACTGTGCATTGCAAGCTTCTGTTAACAGAGTTTGGACTGCAGCTCTGCATTTCAGAATACTCTTGTGCAGATTATCAAGTTATTTATTTACCTTTTCTTCTCTTTACCAAATTTAATTTTCTGTACATTCTTTGCAGAAGTTCCGCTAAACTTTCCAAAATGCCTGCCTTTCAACAACAGCAGTGAATTTATGAAATTAGATGGCAGATATTTTATGTTGTGTGTGACCTGTGGACTGTAGCGCGGGAGGAGATACAGACCGAGGGCGAGTGGCCAACAAACCGTGACTACCTCGAGGTGTACGTCTCAGCCATTGAGCACCCTGGCCACTTCTGGGTGCAACTGGTCAATGTCCTGTCCAGTCAGCTTGACCAACTGACACAGGAGATGACGGCTTACTACACCAATCCAACCTTCTCACAGGTACACTCATTCACTCACTCACTCACTCACTCACTCACTCACTCACTCACTCACTCACTCACTCATGTCAGCCACTGGGATCCATCTCTCCAGAAGCCTCTGTCTCTTGTTGCCATTTGAAATTCTACTGGCTCAATTTACACCTTCCTTTAAACAGTCAATAAATGTAAAGGGTGGTCGGCCTTGGCTTGTTCTTCCATGTGTTGGTTGTCACAGGATGGTCCATGATGTCATCACTGCACATGTAGCAGCGCCAAGCAAATCTATCTTTGTTAAACATACAAACCCTGATCGTTTGTATAGTCAGATCCTTTTATATAGTATAAAATGTATTCTAAATTCTTGACCACCCAAATTTCTTACAGCAGCACTGAATAACAACCACTGCCTTCGTTGCTGGGTGTATTACCAACCACTGCCTTCGTTGCTGGGTGTATTAACAACCACTGCCTTCGTTGCTGGGTGTATTAACAACCACTGCCTTCGTTGCTGGGTGTATTAACAACCACTGCCTTCGTTGCTGGGTGTATTAACAACCACTGCCTTCGTTGCTGGGTGTATTACCAACCACTGCCTTCGTTGCTGGGTGTATTAACAACCACTGCCTTCGTTGCTGGGTGTATTAACAACCACTGCCTTCGTTGCTGGGTGTATTAACAACCACTGCCTTCGTTGCTGGGTGTATTAACAACCACTGCCTTCGTTGCTGGGTGTATTAACAACCACGGCCTTCGTTGCTGGGTATTAACTGTTAGCACAGTTGCATTTAAGAAAACTAGCAGTGCTACATATAGAAGTCCTATGTGCTGGTTGCCACAGGATGGTCTTGGATGCCATTGCATCTGTAGCACTTTTTATCATTTCATCTGTACACAAGGAAGTGCTAAATTAACTGTTTTGAATTTTCAGACTTGTCAAGTTGATAAGTTCTCAGTTGGTGACATCATTGCGACCCCGTTTGAGCACGATCGGTCATGGTACAGGGCGCGCATCACCGAGATACTCGAGGGCGATCAAATAGATGTGTATTATGTCGACTTTGGAGACAGTGGCATCGTTTCTATGGATACAGTGAAAGCCATCAGGTAAGATTTGATGGCAGAAACTGTTTTTTTTTATATCAGGGAATTATCACTGCTACTAATTGTTTTTATCAGCACAATTTTCTACATGGAATGTGTGGTATGTTTACACATTTGTTGTGTAAACATGAAGATGAAGAGATGTTTTATAGGCAAAATGTGGTAGGGCCATGAGTGTTTCAGGTGTTGTGATTGTCATGAAAGTACTAAATGAAAATAAAGTAAATGTCTGCTGCAGGCAGGCAGGCAGGCAGGCAGGCAGGCAGGCAGGCAGGCAGGCAGGCAGGCAGGCAGGCAGGCAGGCAGGCAGGCAGGCAGGCAGGCAGGCAGGCAGGCTGGCTGGCTGGCAGGCAGGCAGGCTGGCTGGCAGGCAGGCAGGCAGGCAGGCAGGCAGGCAGGCAGGCAGGCAGGCAGGCAGGCAGGCAGGCAGGCAGGCAGGCAGGCAGGCAGGCAGGCAGGCAGGCAGGCAGGCAGGCAGGCAGGCTGGCTGGCTGGCTGGCTGGCTGGCTGGCTGGCTGGCAGGCAGGCAGGCAGGCAGGCAGGCAGGCAGGCAGGCAGGCAGGCTGGCTGGCTGGCTGGCAGGCAGGCAGGCAGGCAGGCAGGCAGGCAGGCTGGCTGGCTGGCAGGCAGGCAGGCTGGCTGGCAGGCAGGCAGGCAGGCAGGCTTGAAGGTTGATATTTTAACATTTAGTCTGACATGTTGCAGGGGAGATTTCCTGAGTCTTCCCTTCCAAGCATTTCAGTGCTGCTTGGCCAACGTACAACCGGCCAACGGTGAGTGTACATTGCTTTTGGTTAAATCTTGCAAGAAACTGATGTCACAATAAATATTTAATTTTCGTAGGATTTGTAGGTTTGAATCACAGGTGACATTATTAATTTGTTTGACCATTTCATTACATATTAATTACAGCTGATTTAAGTGGAGCAGACATCATCATTCGTGAAAAGTTGCAGGTTGATTTCTAGAGTAAAAAGAGCCATTTAAATCTAGGCTTGGGAGAGAAACCACTGGATGAGTGAACATGTTGTCTCCTCAGGTGAGACGTGGAGTGAGGAGGCCAAGGATGCGTTTGAGGACTTGAGTCACACGGCCAAGTGGAACGTGGTCATCGCCCACACGGTCAGCTACAGACAGACCAATGGCCAGTCGATGCCCTGTGTTGAACTGGTGGACACTAATGGTCCAACGGTAAGACTGACCTCTCTCATTTCTCTCATTTGGTTTGTTGGTCCGTGGAGTGTTGTTTTGCCTTTGGCTAACATCCAGTATGGAAGGAATTCTTCTAGAGATGACATTATAGAGACCAGTGTTTAGCTCAACTGGGTAATTGATAACCTGAGGTACCAAGGACAGAATTATCAAGACATTGTGGCTTCAAATAAATACAAATAAAACAAGGTATTTCCAGTGCCATTTGTAGATCCTCCCTTGTAGAGCGCTGTATGTGGTAAACACTCACCAACCAAGCCACGGGACACCCACCAACCTAGCCACGGGACACCCACCAACTTAGCACCGTAACCCCACCAACCTAGCCACGGGACACCCACCAATCTAGCCATGGGGAACCCACCAACCTAGCCACGGGACACCCACCAATCTAGCCACGGGGAACCCACCAACCTAGCCACGGGACACCCACCAACCTAGCCACGGGACACCCATCAATCTAGCCATGGGGAACCCACCAACTTAGCCATAGGGCTCCCACCAACCTAGTCATGGGGAACCCACCAACCTAGCCATGGGACACCCACCAACCTAGCCATGGGACACCCACCAATCTAGCCATGGGGAACCCACCAACCTAGCCATGGGACACCCACCAATCTAGCCATGGGGAACCCACCAACCTAGCCATGGGACACCCACCAACCTAGCCACGGGACACCCACCAATCTAGCCATGGGGAACCCACCAACCTAGCCACGGGACACCCACCAACCTAGCCATGGGGCTCCTGCCAACCTAGTCATGGGGAACCCACCAACCTAGCCACGGGACACCCACCAACCTACCCACGGGACACCCACCAATCTAGCCATGGGGAACCCACCAACCTAGCCATGGGGCTCCTGCCAACCTAGTCATGGGGAACCCACCAACCTAGCCACGGGACACCCACCAACCTACCCACGGGACACCCACCAATCTAGCCATGAGGAACCCACCAACCTAGCCATGGGACACCCACCAATCTAGCCATGGGGAACCCACCAACCTAGTCATGGGGCTCCCACCAACCTAGTCATGGGGCTCACACCAACCTAGCCATGGGGCTCCTGCCAACCTTGCCATGGGGCTCCTACCAACCTAGCCATGGGACACCCACCATGGACATCAGGTATGAACCATTAGGTGTGGAATGACCCATATGACTAACAATTATGGTATTTTAATTTACGTTGACCCATTATAAGCTTGTTGTATTACAAATTACTTTCTGCTGTTCAACATGCTATATTATTTCATTCTTTCAACCACCACCTATTCTTATGAGACTTCATCATCTGTCAAACAATCAACTAAGTTCACCTTCATCTCTTCACCAGCACGTATTCACCTTCATCTCTTCACCAGCACGTATTCACCTTCATCCTTTCACCGGCACATATTCCCCTTCATCCCTTCACTGGCACATATTCACCTTCATCCCTTCACTGGCATGTATTCACCTTCATCTCTTCACCAGCACGTATTCACCTTCATCTCTTCACCAGCACGTATTCACCTTCATCCTTTCACCGGCACATATTCACCTTCATCCCTTCACTGGCACATATTCACCTTCATCCCTTCACTGGCATGTATTCACCTTCATCTCTTCACCAGCACGTATTCACCTTCATCCCTTCACTGGCATGTATTCACCTTCATCCCTTCACTGGCACATATTCACCTTCATCCCTTCACCAGCATGTATTCACCTTCATCTCTTCACCAGCACGTATTCACCTTCATCCTTTCACTGGCATGTATTCACCTTCATCTCTTCACCAGCACGTATTCACCTTCATCCTTTCACTGGCATGTATTCACCTTCATCCTTTCACTGGCTTGTACTCACCTTCATCCTTTCACTGGCATGTATTCACCTTCATCCTTTCACTGGCATGTATTCACCTTCATCCCTTCACTGGCACATATTCTCCTTCATCCCGTCACTGGCACATATTCAATTTCATCTCTTCACCAGCACGTATTCACCTTCATCCTTTCACCGGCACATATTCACCTTCATCCCTTCACTGGCACATATTCACCTTCATCCCTTCACTGGCATGTATTCACCTTCATCTCTTCACCAGCACGTATTCACCTTCATCTCTTCACCAGCACGTATTCACCTTCATCTCTTCACCAGCACGTATTCACCTTCATCCCTTCACTGGCATGTATTCACCTTCATCTCTTCACCAGCACGTATTCACCTTCATCCTTTCACTGACATGTATTCACCTTCATCTCTTCACCAGCACGTATTCACCTTCATCCTTTCACTGGCATGTATTCACCTTCATCCTTTCACTGGCATGTATTCACCTTCATCCCTTCACTGGCACATATTCACCTTCATCCCGTCACTGGCACATATTCAATTTCATCCCTTCACCAGCACGTATTCACCTTCATCTCTTCACCAGCACGTATTCACCTTTATCCCTTCACCAGCATGTATTCACCTTTATCCCTTCACCAGCACGTATTCACCTTCATCCTTTCACTGGCATGTATTCACCTTCATCCTTTCACTGGCATGTATTCACCTTCATCCTTTCACTGGCATGTATTCACCTTCATCCCTTCACTGGCACATATTCACCTTCATCCCTTCACTGGCACGTATTCACCTTCATCTCTTCACCAGCAGGTATTCACCTTCATCCTTTCACTGGCATGTATTCACCTTCATCTCTTCACCAGCACGTATTCACCTTCATCCTTTCACTGGCATGTATTCACCTTCATCCCTTCACCAGCATGTATTCACCTTCATCCCTTCATCGGCACATAGTCACCTTCATCCTTTCACTGGCATGTATTCACCTTCATTTCCTTCACACCAGCATGTATTCATCTTCATCCTTTCACTGGCATGTATTCACCTTCATCCCTTCACTGGCACGTATTCACCTTCATCTCTTCACCAGCACGTATTCACCTTCATCCTTTCACTGGCATGTATTCACCTTCATCCTTTCACCGGCACATATTCACCTTCATCCCTTCACTGGCATGTATTCACCTTCATCCTTTCACCGGCACATATTCACCTTCATCCCTTCACTGGCACATATTTACCTTCATCCCTTCACCACAACATATTCACCTTCACTGGCATGTATTCACCTTCATCCCTTCACCAGCATGTATTCACCTTCATCCCTTCACCGGCACATATTCACCTTCATCCCTTCAACAGCGCATATTCACCTTCATCCCTTCACCAGCATGTATTCACCTTCATCCCTTCACCGGCACATAGTCACCTTCATCCTTTCACTGGCACGTATTCACCTTCATCCCTTCACCGGCATGGATTCACCTTCATCCGTTCACCGGCACGTATTCACCTTCATCCTTTCACCGGCATGTATTCACCTTCATCCCTTCACCGGCACATCTTCATCCTTTCACTGGCACGTATTCACCTTCATCCCTTCACTGGCACATATTCACCTTCATCCTTTCACTGGCACGTATTCACCTTCATCCTTTCACTGGCTTGTACTCACCTTCATCCCTTCACTGGCACATATTCACCTTCATCCTTTCACTGGCATGTACTCACCTTCATCCTTTCACTGGCACATATTCACCTTCATCCTTTCACTGACATGTATTCACCTTCATCCCTTCACTGGCACATATTCACCTTCATCATTTCACTGGCATGTATTCACCTTCATCCCTTCACCGGCACATATTCACCTTCATCCCTTCACCAGCACGTATTCACCTTCATCCTTTCACTGGCACGTATTCACCTTCATCCCTTCACTGGCACATATTCACCTTCATCCTTTCACCAGCACGTATTCACCTTCATCCTTTCACTGGCACATATTCACCTTCATCCCTTCACCAGCACTTATTCACCTTCATCCTTTCACTGGCATGTATTCACCTTCATCCCTTCACCAGCACTTATTCACCTTCATCCTTTCACTGGCACGTATTCACCTTCATCCCTTCACCAGCACTTATTCACCTTCATCCTTTCACTGTCGCGTATTCACCTTCATCCCTTCACCAGCACTTATTCACCTTCATCCTTTCACTGGCATGTATTCACCTTCATCCCTTCACCAGCACGTATTCACCTTCATCCTTTCACTGGCACATATTCACCTTCATCCTTTCACTGGCATGTATTCACCTTCATCCCTTCACCAGCACGTATTCACCTTCATCCTTTCACTGGCATGTATTCACCTTCATCCTTTCACTGGCATGTACTCACCTTCATCCCTTCACCAGCACTTATTCACCTTCATCCTTTCACCGGCACATATTCACCTTCATCCCTTCACCGGCACATATTCACCTTCATCCCTTCACCGCCACATATTCTTTGCTCTGTCTGTCTGCTGTGCGTGGAATGATCGGTAAGCTTCATCCCTTCACCAGCACGTATTCACCTTCATCCTTTCACTGGCATGTATTCACCTTCATCCTTTCACTGGCATGTACTCACCTTCATCCCTTCACCAGCACTTATTCACCTTCATCCTTTCACCGGCACATATTCACCTTCATCCCTTCACCGGCACATATTCACCTTCATCCCTTCACCGCCACATATTCTTTGCTCTGTCTGTCTGCTGTGCGTGGAATGATCGGTAAGCTTTGTTTGGCCCATTCCTGTCCAGCCAGTTTTTAATTTAGCTACTTGCAAAGATCGTCAGGTCTAGTATATGACATCCCAACCCATCAGTGCTTATTTAATCCTTGATTTATAATGGTATTTATAAACCATTTTGTTTAGACACTGTCTAAAAAAAATTGCATGTTGCTGGTAGGGTTAGAATATAAAGTTGCAGTTGTCGTTGGACTGTAGGACATGAATGTAGCAGAAGAGTTGGTAAAGGGCGGCCATGTTGCTGGTAGGGTTAGAATATAAAGTTGCTGTTGTCGTTGGACTGTAGGACATGAATGTAGCAGAAGAGTTGGTAAAGGGCGGCCATGTTGCTGGTAGGGTTAGAATATAAAGTTGCAGTTGTCGTTGGACTGTAGGACATGAATGTAGCAGAAGAGTTGGTAAAGGGCGGCCATGTTGCTGGTAGGGTTAGAATATAAAGTTGCTGTTGTCGTTGGACTGTAGGACATGAATGTAGCAGAAGAGCTGGTAGGGTTAGAATATAAAGTTGCTGTTGTCGTTGGACTGTAGGACATCAATGTAGCAGAAGAGCTGGTAAAGGGCGGCCATGTTGCTGGTAGGGTTAGAATATAAAGTTGCTGTTGTCGTTGGACTGTAGGACATGAATGTAGCAGAAGAGTTGGTAAAGGGCGGCCATGTTGCTGGTAGGGTTAGAATATAAAGTTGCAGTTGTCGTTGGACTGTAGGACATGAATGTAGCAGAAGAGTTGGTAAAGGGCGGCCATGTTGCTGGTAGGGTTAGAATATAAAGTTGCTGTTGTCGTTGGACTGTAGGACATGAATGTAGCAGAAGAGTTGGTAAAGGGCGGCCATGTTGCTGGTAGGGTTAGAATATAAAGTTGCTGTTGTCGTTGGACTGTAGAACATGAATGTAGCAGAAGAGCTCGTGAGGGGCGGCCATGTTGCTGGTAGGGTTAGAATATAAAGTTGCTTTTTCGTTGGACTGTAGGACATGAATGTAGGAGAAGAGCTGGTAAAGGGCGGCCATGTTGCTGGTAGGGTTAGAATATAAAGTTGCTGTTGTCGTTGGACTGTAGGACATCAATGTAGCAGAAGAGCTGGTAAAGGGCGGCCATGTTGCTGGTAGGGTTAGAATATAAAGTTGCAGTTGTCGTTGGACTGTAGGACATGAATGTAGCAGAAGAGTTGGTAAAGGGCGGCCATGTTGCTGGTAGGGTTAGAATATAAAGTTGCTGTTGTCGTTGGACTGTAGGACATGAATGTAGCAGAAGAGTTGGTAAAGGGCGGCCATGTTGCTGGTAGGGTTAGAATATAAAGTTGCTGTTGTCGTTGGACTGTAGGACATCAATGTAGCAGAAGAGCTGGTAAAGGGCGGCCATGTTGCTGGTAGGGTTAGAATATAAAGTTGCTGTTGTCGTTGGACTGTAGGACATGAATGTAGCAGAAGAGTTGGTAAAGGGCGGCCATGTTGCTGGTAGGGTTAGAATATAAAGTTGCTGTTGTCGTTGGACTGTAGGACATGAATGTAGCAGAAGAGTTGGTAGGGTTAGAATATAAAGTTGCTGTTGTCGTTGGACTGTAGGACATGAATGTAGCAGAAGAGTTGGTAAAGGGCGGCCATGTTGCTGGTAGGGTTAGAATATAAAGTTGCTGTTGTCGTTGGACTGTAGGACATGAATGTAGCAGAAGAGCTGGTAAAGGGCGGCCATGTTGCTGGTAGGGTTAGAATATAAAGTTGCTGTTGTCGTTGGACTGTAGGACATGAATGTAGCAGAAGAGCTCGTGAGGGGCGGCCATGTTGCTGGTAGGGTTAGAATATAAAGTTGCTGTTGTCGTTGGACTGTAGGACATGAATGTAGCAGAAGAGCTGGTAGGGTTAGAATATAAAGTTGCTGTTGTCGTTGGACTGTAGGACATCAATGTAGCAGAAGAGCTGGTAAAGGGCGGCCATGCGCAGTGGGCAAAAGATGACGACAGTGTGTCAGAGAATGGAGAACCTGTTACATCAAAGGTGGGTTTTTCATATTTGTGCTGATATTGGAGTGCCCATTGTCCAGATTGTGCGTGCATGCGTGGGTGGGTGTGTGCATGCGTGTGTGCGTGCGTGCGATTATCCCAGCTTTATGTGCAACTTTTACATGTGCTGGCTCCTAGAAGCTATCATTGGCTGGAGTAACGCATTACCGTGGCTTGTGCTTACCATGTATAATGTTCAACTTAATCATCAGTGGTGTTCGTCTTGTTTTGTCTTGTATTACTGCATGATGTGTAACTGGTCAGTGTACTTACACAGACACTGGTCAGCGTACCTAAGCAGACACTGGTCAGCATACCTACGCAGACACTGGTCAGCGTACCTACGCAGACACTGGTCAGCATACCTACGCAGACACTGGTCAGCGTACCTACGCAGACACTGGTCTGCGTACTTACGCAGACACTGGTCAGTGTACTATTTGTACTTTTGGTGTGCACTTCCCAAGTATTCCTTCGCCCTTCAAGTATCATCACAACACGTACTGTTCGTGGATTGCTACTGGAACTGCCCTGAAGTGAACAGCATACACCCTGCTTATCATAAGTCAGAAACAATTAGCTCACCTGGATTGGTTTTGAGATCACCTGGATTGTTGCAAGGCGCTACGAGTTGTACTAACAAATAACAATGTTGTTGTGACATTGGGCAATGCACACTTCCTGTTAACAGGACTAATGCCACGTTTATGTTCTTTTGCAATTGTAGACGGCATGCGCACCTTCGTCCTTTCTCTACAAATCCATCCAGCATGGAACTGGTAATTGTATATTTCTTAATTCAATAACATTGAATTTACTTGGATGTTTACTGCTTACAATGAATGTTGGCCAGTGGTGAGAGGATTCCCGAGAATGACCTGCTGTTGTGGCAAGTGACAAATAGCTCTTGTCTCGTTAAGAGGGATATAGCAGAAGTTGGTTTAATATCAAATAAAGTTGCTTATATTATAGCTGTTTTGTGTTTACGATGTGTATAGTCTCAGTTGTAGTACTACTGGCTGTTGGCTGTCTTGCTTATCATTGCATACGCTCATTGCATCAGTATATTGCTTAGCCACATGCAGTAGTTTTATAGTTTATATGTTGACTACCCAATATTCTAATCTGTCATTACTGCATCAGAAACAAACAATAAATAAATTCTTTATCTTGCCAATAAAAATGGAAACAAAAGGCATGTTTTTGGGGCTATGTCTATTACTGCATCTCTGATAGTTACTGTTTATTCTATACATGGAGTACCATTCACTCCCTGTAGGTGTGTCTATTAATCCATCTCTGGTAGTTACTGTTTATTCTATACATGGAGTACCATTCACTCCCTATAAGAGTGTCTATTACTCCATCTCTGATAGTTACTGTTTATTCTATACATGGAGTACCATTCACTCCCTATAAGAGTGTCTATTACTCCATCTCTGATAGTTACTGTTTATTCTATACATGGAGTACCATTCACTCCCTGTAAGAGTATATATTACTCCATCTCTGATAGTTACTGTTTATTCTATACATGGAGTACCATTCACTCCCTATAAGAGTGTCTATTACTCCATCTCTGATAGTTACTGTTTATTCTATACATGGAGTACCATTCACTCCCTGTAAGAGTATATATTACTCCATCTCTGATAGTTACTGTTTATTCTATACATGGAGTACCATTCACTCCCTATAAGAGTGTCTATTACTCCATCTCTGATAGTTACTGTTTATTCTATACATGGAGTACCATTCACTCCCTATAAGAGTGTATATTACTCCATCTCTGATAGTTACTGTTTATTCTATACATGGAGTACCATTCACTCCCTATAAGAGTGTCTATTACTCCATCTCTGATAGTTACTGTTTATTCTATACATGGAGTACCATTCACTCCCTATAAGAGTGTCTATTACTCCATCTCTGATAGTTACTGTTTATTCTATACATGGAGTACCATTCACTCCCTATAAGAGTGTCTATTACTCCATCTCTGATAGTTACTGTTTATTCTATACATGGAGTACCATTCACTCCCTGTAGGTGTGTCTATTACTCCATCTCTGGTAGTTACTGTTTATTCTATACATGGAGTACCATTCACTCCCTGTAAGAGTATATATTACTCCATCTCTGATAGTTACTGTTTATTCTATACATGGAGTACCATTCACTCCCTATAAGAGTGTCTATTACTCCATCTCTGATAGTTACTGTTTATTCTATACATGGAGTACCATTCACTCCCTATAAGAGTGTCTATTACTCCATCTCTGATAGTTACTGTTTATTCTATACATGGAGTACCATTCACTCCCTATAAGAGTGTCTATTACTCCATCTCTGATAGTTACTGTTTATTCTATACATGGAGTACCATTCACTCCCTATAAGAGTGTCTATTACTCCATCTCTGATAGTTACTGTTTATTCTATACATGGAGTACCATTCACTCCCTATAAGAGTGTCTATTACTCCATCTCTGATAGTTACTGTTTATTCTATACATGGAGTACCATTCACTCCCTGTAGGTGTGTCTATTACTCCATCTCTGGTAGTTACTGTTTATTCTATACATGGAGTACCATTCACTCCCTGTAAGAGTGTCTATTACTCCATCTCTGATAGTTACTGTTTATTCTATACATGGAGTACCATTCACTCCCTATAAGAGTGTCTATTACTCCATCTCTGATAGTTACTGTTTATTCTATACATGGAGTACCATTCACTCCCTATAAGAGTGTCTATTACTCCATCTCTGATAGTTACTGTTTATTCTATACATGGAGTACCATTCACTCCCTATAAGAGTGTCTATTACTCCATCTCTGATAGTTACTGTTTATTCTATACATGGAGTACCATTCACTCCCTATAAGAGTGTCTATTACTCCATCTCTGGTAGTTACTGTTTATTCTATACATGGAGTACCATTCACTCCCTATAAGAGTGTCTATTACTCCATCTCTGGTAGTTACTGTTTATTCTATACATGGAGTACCATTCACTCCCTATAAGAGTGTCTATTACTCCATCTCTGGTAGTTACTGTTTATTCTATACATGGAGTACCATTCACTCCCTATAAGAGTGTCTATTACTCCATCTCTGGTAGTTACTGTTTATTCTATACATGGAGTACCATTCACTCCCTATAAGAGTGTCTATTACTCCATCTCTGATAGTTACTGTTTATTCTATACATGGAGTACCATTCACTCCCTATAAGAGTGTCTATTACTCCATCTCTGATAGTTACTGTTTATTCTATACATGGAGTACCATTCACTCCCTATAAGAGTGTCTATTACTCCATCTCTGGTAGTTACTGTTTATTCTATACATGGAGTACCATTCACTCCCTATAAGAGTGTCTATTACTCCATCTCTGATAGTTACTGTTTATTCTATACATGGAGTACCATTCACTCCCTATAAGAGTGTCTATTACTCCATCTCTGATAGTTACTGTTTATTCTATACATGGAGTACCATTCACTCCCTATAAGAGTGTCTATTACTCCATCTCTGATAGTTACTGTTTATTCTATACATGGAGTACCATTCACTCCCTGTAGGTGTGTCTATTAATCCATCTCTGATAGTTACTGTTTATTCTATACATGGAGTACCATTCACTCCCTATAAGAGTGTCTATTACTCCATCTCTGATAGGTACTGTTTATTCTATACATGGAGTACCATTCACTCCCTGTAGGTGTGTCTATTACTCCATCTCTGGTAGTTACTGTTTATTCTATACATGGAGTACCATTCACTCCCTATAAGAGTGTCTATTACTCCATCTCTGATAGTTACTGTTTATTCTATACGTGGAGTACCATTCACTCCCTATAAGAGTGTCTATTACTCCATCTCTGATAGTTACTGTTTATTCTATACATGGAGTACCATTCACTCCCTGTAGGTGTGTCTATTACTCCATCTCTGATAGTTACTGTTTATTCTATACATGGAGTACCATTCACTCCCTGTAGGTGTGTCTATTAATCCATCTCTGGTAGTTACTGTTTATTCTATAAAAATCATTACTTTGTTTGACTTTATTCAATATCTCCATTGTTGATATTTGTCAATAAAGAATTGAAAAAACATTTCACTTTTGTCATAACTGATACTGACTTGTTTGTTGGAGGATCTAGTTGCCAACTGTCAAATTGTGTATTCTGTTCATGACAACCAGAACATTCTGTAGCACCAACTGCTCCAAACACAGTAGAAATCCCTGGCTGTTGGTAACGCACCCTGGTCCCTCTGTGATGTAGAACCAATCATTTAAATTAACGTTTTGCCTTTTCGTAATAAAATCTCTACATGGATTAACAGATTAGCCGGGAGTATTATTCTGTTAAACCCATTTGATCAGGAATGATCCTGTTCTCGTATTCATTCCACCAGAATTACGCCCCTTCCCATAAATAATTATGGACTACTTTTTTATCAAGCTTATTAAATTAAATGAATGCAACACATATCGGTTGCCTCAGTCTTTCGTGTGACACTGGCTATCACTCACTGTGTCTGTGATGACTTTCCCTGTTCATACATTATTTTTTACAAGGCCAGGACACAAGGGATGTAGTTAAAGAAGAAAACACGCCTTTTGTTTCCCTTTAAAATATGGTTACAATTAGTTAACTAGACTTTGGAATACATGCCTTTCAAAGGAATCTATAAATGTTTGTCCTGAATGTTGGTTTATCAGGGTAAATAAACTGGCTCCTTTCACAACTGATACTTGTTGATTAAAGGCTGTGTTACTAACTTACAGATGACTAGGAAAGAATCGTCTGTGGAAGAATCGGCAGTCGAAGGCACCGGGAGTTCTCTGGAAGAAGATTTGAGTGTCTGCTATCACGAAGACACCCAGACCAAGGACTCATCAGGGACAGTTGCTGACACCGTAGGGATGCAGGATGGACCAAGACAGGATACAGCAACTGATGGGGATGCTGTCGGCAAGATGGAGATGTTTGGTAGAAAGTGTAAAGAGAAAGGTTCTGTTGTATGTATGGATGTTGATCTCATCAGTAGTTGTAGAAAATCAGAGTTACATGCGAGCGCTGACAAAGAGTCTCTTAGAGAGGTGGGCATTGAGTTGTTTGAGCTGGCCAGATCGGTTGAAGTCGGGGCAGCTTGTGTAAGTGTGGACAGTAAGTCAGGAACTGTAGTATTGACTAGTGAGGAAGCAGATGATAATAAAGTTGAAGTGGCTGAACCCCTTCAGGTTGCCACAGGCTGCCTGAAGGTAGAGGCGGACATTGGAGTCAGTTCTGAGCTACTTCAGGAAAGAAAGGGATTGCCTGAAATAACTGGTTTGGGGGTTGAACAGGGATTATCTGAAACGTCGGAATTAGTTTTTGATAACGTTGAATCGATGAAGGAAGTGCCATTAGAAATAACCGATATGACATCTAAGAGACAAAATTCTGTAGAGGAAAGGTCACTTTGTGAAACAATTGAATCAGTGGTTGAGAAAGACCTTTCTGAAAGAGATGGCTCGTTGGTCAAAACAGAAGCATCAAGAATGACTGGTTCATACATACATGAAAGTGAGTCAGAAATAACTAAACCATTGTTTGATAGTGAGTCAGAACCAGAAACCTATGATGCTATGTTAAAGGAAGATCATTCAGAAATGAGTGAATCAGTCGCACAAGAAGCTATGGTTGTGACGACCGAGCAAATAACTGGAGTGACACAGTTTGGGATAATTAACTCAATGGGGTATGACGACCCATTCAAGGTCAATGGGTGGATGCTGTCTGAAGACATTGAACCATTTCTAAATGCAGCTGCTTCTGTGATTGGCAAAGAATCATGTGAAAATATTGAATTGGCTACTGGGGCACAAACTAGAGAAGAGAAAGAATCATTGGTGGAGGCCTCAGCACCTGAAGCAGTGGACTCTGTATCTGGTGGTGTACAACCACAGGTGGTTGGATGGATGGGTGACAACTTGCTGTCTGGGTCAGAGGAATCTTGTGTTGATAACGTGCCATTTGAAACACTTCATTCAGTGTCTGATGTTACCTCTACTGAAATACCTGACTCAGCTGTCAAAGATAAGGTACCGTCTGATGTCACATTTGATGAAGTGAAACCTGAAATATCTGGTTCAGTTGTCACATCTGTACTCTCTGAAGTAACTGAATCAGTTGTTGGAGTAGTAACCACTGAAATGACTGAATTCCGTGAGCAAGAAGTACTCTCTGAAGTGACAGATTCAGTTGTTGAAGAAGTACCATCTGAAATGACAGAATCTGAAGTATCACCTGCAATGACTGAATTAGTTGGTCAAGAAATACCCTGTGAAATTACAGTTTCAGTTGTTGATGAAGTACCTTCTAAAATGACAGATTCAGTTGTTCATGAAATACATTCTGAAATAACCGAATTAGTTGTGCAAGAAGTACCGTCTGAAACGATAGAATCAGTTGTTGACAAAGTACTTTCTGAAATGACAGAATCGGTTGTTGAAGAAGTACCCTCTGAAACAACAGAATCAGTTGTTGAAGAAGTACCCTCTGAAACGACAGAATCAGTTGTTGAAGAAGTACCCTCTGAAACGACAGAATCAGTTGTTGAAGAAGTACCTTCTGAAATGACAGAATCAGTTGTTGAAGAAGTACCCTCTGAAATGGCAGAATCATTTGTTAAAGAAGTGCCCAGTGAAATGACTGTATCAGTTGCTGATGTGGTACCACGTGAAACAACTGACTCAGTTGTTGGTGTAGTACCCTGTGAAATGACTGACTCAGTTGTTGATGTAGTATCCCATGAAACAACTGACTCAGTTGTTGGTGTAGTACCCTCAGAACCAGTTTTAAAGAAGTCTAAAAGGAAGGCTAAGAAGACTAAGAAGCTGATGAAGTCTAAAAACAAAGAACCAATTGTTAAAGATCTGCCCTCTGAATCAACTGTATCAGTTGTTGAAGTACCTTCTGAAGCAACTGTATCAGTTGTTGAAGTACCTTCTGAAGCAACTGTATCAGTTGTTGAAGTACCTTCTGAAGCAACTGTATCAGTTGTTGAAGTACCTTCTGAAGCAACTGGATCAGTTGTTGAAGTACCTTCTGAAGCTACTGAACCAGTTGTTGAAGTACCTTCTGAAGCAACTGTATCAGTTGTTGAAGTACCTTCTGAAGCAACTGTATCAGTTGTTGAAGTACCTTCTGAAACTACTGAACCAGTTGTTGAAGTACCTTCTGAAACAACTGAATCAGTTGTTGAAGAAGAAGTTTGCTCCACATTAACTGAACCAGACTTTGAAGTAACCTCTGAATCAGTTGTTGAAGAAGTACCTTTTGAAATGACAGAACCCATTGTTGAAGAAGTACCTTCTGAAATGTCGGATTCAGTTGTTGAAGAAGTACCTTCGGAAATGACAGAATCAGTTGTTGAAGCAGTACCCTCTGAAATGACAGAACTGGTTGAAAAAATACCCTCTAAAATTACAGAACCCTTTGTTGAAGAAGTACCTTTGACAACAACAGAATCAGTTGTTGATGAAGTACCTTCTGAAATGACAGAACTGGTTGTTGAAAGAGTACCCTCTGAAATGATAGAACCCCTTGTTGAAGAAGTACCTTCTGAAATGACAGAATCTGTTGTTGAACAAGTACTCTCTGAAATGACAGAACCGGTTGTTCAAGAAGTAGCCTCTGAAATGACAGAATCTGTTGTTGAACAAGTACCTTCGGAAATTACAGAATCAGTTGTTGAACAAGCACCCTCTGAAATGACAGAACCCCTTGTTGAAGAAGTACCTTCGACAATTACAGAATCAGTTGTTGAAGCAGTACCCTCTGAAATGACAGAACTGGTTGTTGAAAAAGTACCTGCTGAAAAGACAGAACCCCTTGTTGAAGAAACACCTTCAGAAATGACTGAATCAGTTGTTGAAGAAGTACCAGATGTTGAATCAGCGCCTTCAGAAATGACAAAAGTACCCTCTGAAATTACTGAATCATTTGTTGAAGAATTACCCTCTGAAATGACAGAACCGGTTGATGCAGAAGTACTCTGTAAAACAACACACTCCATTGTTGCAGAAGTAACTTCTGATATGACAGAATCAGTTGTTGAAGAAGTACCTTTGGAAATGACACAATCAGTTGTTGAAGAAGTACCTTTGGAAATGACAGAATCAGTTGTGGAAGTACCATCTGAAACAACAGAATCATTTGTTGAAGAAGTACCTTTGGAAATGACAGACTCAGTTGTGGAAGTACCATCTGAAACAACAGAATCAGTTGTTGAAGAAGTACCATCTGAAATGACAGACTCAGTTGTGGAAGTACCATCTGAAACAACAGAATCAGTTGTTGAAGAAGTACCCACTGAAATGACGGTTGTAGAACAAGTTATAAAGAAGAAGGCTAAGAGGAAGGCTAAGAAGTTTAGGAGATCTAAACATATGGAACATGTTAAAGATTTACACTCTGAAGCAACTAAATTAGTTGTAAAAGTACCTTCAGAAACAATCACAACAGTTGTTGAAGTACCTTCTCAAACACCTGAACCAGTTGTTGAAGTACCTTCTCAAACAACTGAACCAGTTGTTGAAGTACATTCCCAAACACCTGTGTGTGTAGTTACACAATTGGCATCTGAAGCAACGAAATCAGATATCAAAGATATTTGCTGTGAACCAATTGACCCAGACTTTGTAGTAATCTCTGGAACTGAATTGGAGATTAATGATGTTCCCTTAGTAATGACTGAATCACCTGTTGAAGAAGTACCTTCTGAAATGACTGATTCTGTTAAAGAAGTAGTGTCTCAAACACTTGAACATGTTAATGCACCCACTGAGACAACTGAGTCAGATATAAGGGACATTCCTTCTGAAACAACAGAATCAAAAGTACTTTCTGCATTGACAGATGAATCAGTTGTTGAAGAAATTCTAAAGAAGAAGTCTAAAAGGAAGGCTAAGAGGCTTAGGAAGTCTAAAATGACAGAACCAGTTGTTAAAGATCTGCCCTCTGAAGTAACTGTATCAGTTGTTGAAGTACCTTCTGAAACAACCAAATCAGTTGGTGAAGTACCTTTTGAAGTGACCAAACCCTTTGCTGAAGTGCCTTCTGAAGCAACTGAACCAGACTTCAAAGTAATCTCTGAAGCTGAAATAATATCTGAGACAACTGAATCTGAAGTTAAAGGAGTACCCTATGAAATGACTGATTCAGAAGTGTTTGAAACAGTTAATGTTGTGGAAGCACCTTCCCAGTCAACTGTGTCAGAGATCAGAGAAATGTCGTCTGAAACAAATGAATCAGTTGCTGAAGATGTTCACTGTGCAATGCTTGAACCATGTGTTGCCTCTGATATGACCAAACAAGCTGTTGAAGTGCTATGTGAACCAGGTGTTGCCTCTGATATGACCAAACAAGCTGTTGAAGTGCTATGTGAACCAGGTGTTGCCTCTGATATGACCAAACAAGCTGTTGAAGTGCTATGTGAACCAGGTGTTGCCTCTGATATGACCAAACAAGCTGTTGAAGTGCTATGTGAACCAGTTGTTGCCTCTGATATGACCAAACAAGCTGTTGAAGTGCTATGTGAACCAGGTGTTGCCTCTGATATGACCAAACAAGCTGTTGAAGTGCATGAATGTGAAACAGCTGAGTCAGTGACAGGTGAAGTGTTCTCTGACATGCCCAAATCATTTGTAGAAGAAATGCGTTGTGAAACTAGTGATTTTGGGGTGAAAGAACTTCCCCGTGAAATGACCAAATCAGTTGTGGAAGTATTGCCCTGTGAAACAGCTGAGGTCAAAGAAGCCCCCTCTACAATGGCAGATTCTGTAGAAAGCCAGTCAGTCACAGAAGAGATGCAATCAGGATCAGTGTGTGAACTGCAAGTGATTGGATCAACGAACAAACAACAATCTGATTTATTGATGAAAGAAGTGATGTCTGAACTGATTGCAGATGAACTAGAGTCTGATGAGGCCCAGTTTGATTCGATGACGAGTGGAAACATTGTGTGTGACGAAGACGACACTATGACTGACCTACAGCAGGAGGCAGGAGGTGAAGAAGGGCAATTAGAGACTGACCTACAGCAGGAGGCAGCAGGTGAAGAAGGGCAATTAGAGACTGACCTACAGCAGGAGGCAGGAGATGAAGAAGGGCAATTAGAGACTGACCTACAGCAGGAGGCAGGAGATGAAGAAGGGCAATTAGAGACTGACCTACAGCAGGAGGCAGGAGGTGAAGAAGGTCAATTACAGACTGACTTACAGCAGGAGGCAGGAGGTGAAGAAGGGCAATTAGAGACTGACCTACAGCAGGAGGCAGGAGATGAAGAAGGGCAATTAGAGACTGACCTACACCAGGAGGCAGGAGATGAAGAAGGCCAATTAGAGACTGACCTACAGCAGGAGGCAGGAGGTGAAGAAGGGCAATTAGAGACTGACCTACAGCAGGAGGCAGGAGGTGAAGAAGGGCAATTAGAGACTGACCTACAGCAGGAGGCAGGAGATGAAGAAGGGCAATTAGAGACTGACCTACACCAGGAGGCAGGAGATGAAGAAGGGCAATTAGAGACTGACCTACAGCAGGAGGCAGGAGGTGAAGAAGGGCAATTAGAGACTGACCTACAGCAGGAGGCAGGAGGTGAAGAAGGGCAATTAGAGACTGACCTACAGCAGGAGGCAGGAGGTGAAGAAGGGCAATTAGAGACTGACCTACAGCAGGAGGCAGGATGTGAAGAAGGGCAATTAGAGACTGACCTACAGCAGGAGGCAGGAGATGAAGAAGGGCAATTAGAGACTGACCTACAGCAGGAGGCAGGAGGTGAAGAAGGGCAATTAGAGACTGACCTACAGCAGGAGGCAGGAGGTGAAGAAGGGCAATTAGAGACTGGCCTACAGCAGGAGGCAGGAGGTGAAGAAGGGCAATTACAGACTGACCTGCAGCAGGAGGCGGGAGATGAAGAACTCCTGTCTAAGTATGTGGCTGAAGCGTGGCACAAATTAGTGACATTCGAGTTAGAGTGTGACTTATTGAATGAACAGGAGCCTCCTAAATCAGTGGCTAATGTGCCAGAAGAATCAGCACCCGAAGAACAGTCTGAATCATTGTTTGAAAAAGAACCTAATACAATGGCTGAAGCAGCACAGTCAGAGGTTGTAGCTGAAGAAGAAAGTCTGGATCCACAGGTTGAAATGGTGGCTCAAGAACTGGCTATGTTAGCAGTGGCAGGAATAGTGTGCTCTGAAACAGCTAATCATCAGACTGAACTAGGAGTCAAAGAAGTACAGTTCAGTTCCTTAACTGAAACAGAGTATGAAAAAGAGCAAAAACCGCTTCAGTTGTTGAGCGAACAGCATTTTGAACTTATGATGAAAGACGTTCCAGAATCAGTCATAGATGCAGAACTTAGACCAGAAGCTCAGCAAGATAGGCAAAGATGGGAGGTCACAGATCAGTCTGATTCAGTTGTGTCTGAGCAGGTACAGTCTGACTCAAGAGGTGAAGAAATAAGGCATGAATCATTGACAACTGGTCAGTCTGAATCACCCTGTGAGGTCCACTTTGAAGTGGGGGCTGGAAAGCAGTCCTACACAGTGACCATGCCACTGTGTCAGCCAGAGACTGACTGGCTTTGTGAGGTACAGAGAGAAACAATATCTCAAATAAACATTTCCTCGTCAAAATTACCAAAGCATTTATTTGTGGCTCAAGAGGTACCATCAGAAGCAGTGGCTCAAGAGGTACCATCAGAAGCAGTGGCTCAAGAGATACCAGAAGCAATGGCTCAAGAGGTACCATCAGAAGCAGCGATTCCAGAGGTACAGTCAGAAGCATTGACTCAAGAGGTACTGGAAGCAGTGGCTCAAAAGGTACCAAGACAGGCAATAACTCAAGAGGTATCATCACAAGCAATGCCACAACAGGTACTATCACAAGAGGTACCATCAGAAGCAGTGGCTCAATGGATACCATCAGAAGCAGTGGCTCAAGAGGACCCTTCAGAAGTAGTGACTCAAGAGGTACCATCAGAAGCAATGGCTCAAGAGGTACCATCAGAAGCATTTACTCAAGAGGTACTAGAAGCAGTGGCTCAAGATGTACCATCACAAGCAATGGCTCATGAGATACCACCAGAACCAGTGGCTCAGGTGATACCATCAGAACCAATGGTTCAAGAGGTACAGTCACAAGCAATGGATCCAGAGGGACCATCGGAACCAGTGGCTCAAGAAGTACGATCAGAAGCAGTGACTCAAGAGGTACTATCAGAAGCAGTGACTCAAGAGGTACCACCAGATGCAGTGGCTCAGGAGGTACCACCAGAAGCAGTGGCTCAAGAGGTACAGTCACAAGCAATGGATCTAGAGGGACCATCGGAACCAATGGCTCAAGAGGTACCAGCAGAAGTAGTGACTCAAGAGGTACGATCAGAAGCAGTGACTCAAGAGATACCAGAAGCAGTGGCTCAAGAGGTACCATCACAAGCAGTGGCTGAAGAGATACCAGAAGCAGTGGCTCAAGAGATACCAGAAGCAGTGGCTCAAGAGGTACCAGCAGAAGCAGTGGCTCAAGAGGTACCACCAGAAGCAGTGGCTCAAGAGGTACCAGCAGAAGCAGTGGCTCAAGAGGTACCATCACAAGCAATGGCTCAAGAGGTACCATCAGAACCGGTGGCTCAAGAGGTTCCATCACAAGCAATGGCTCAAGAGGTACCATCAGAACCAGTGGCTCAAGAGGTGCCATCACAAGCATTGGATCAAGAGGTTCCATCACAAGCAATGGCTCAAGAGGTACCACCAGAACCAGTGGCTCAAGGGGTACCATCAGAATCAAGGGCTGCTGAGACACAGTATGAATCTATTGTCACTGGGTGCACTATAGTTGAAGATGAGTCAGTAGCTGGAGAGGCACAGTTTGAACCAACTGAAGGTGAACAAACCAACTTGACTGTAGATTTGTTATTAACGAGCTGTGATTTGTTGGATGACATACGCTCTGAGGTGAAACATGAGGCAACTGGAGAAAACTCCCAGTTAATTCAGTCTGAAACAACTGAATTTACAACTGTGTCACTTATGGCTAAATCAAAACCTGACATTACGGAATGTGTACCTCCTGACGAACACATTGATAACACAGTGTCTTCCTCATGTTGTGACGAGTCATCTTATAGAGACCAGCGAGAGTATGAGCCTGAAATAATGATGGGTGAGATCAGTGGAGATTCAGAATTTCATTGTAAACATGTTGGAGCCATGGAAGAAACCATAGAGTGGCCACTGATGGAAGAAACCATAGAGTGGCCACTGATGGAAGAAAAACATGAGACAAAACAGCACAAAAGCTGTGATTCTCTGAATGACAGTGATTCACTTTGTGATTCTCTGGATGATTTATTGGAGTCGGTGAGTGACTCGGTGAGAGAGGATCCTCCTTCAGACACTCCAAACAAAGGTGGACACTTGTGGCACCGGTCTTGTTTCAGTGACATCCCGGTGACTTGGCCTGACAACTTCACTGTGATCCAGATCCCTCCCGAAGAGAACCAGAACTCTGAGCTGGCCAGCAGTCCCGCAGAGAAGAGTGACTACCTCACTGCGCTGGTCGGTGATGACAGGTACAATGAGCCACTGTGTGAGATCTACCTTAGTGAGAATAGAAACACACGGCCAAAGCAGGTGAGGAGGGAAGTAGCAGCATTGTCACCACCTCCAAAGTCACACAGACGTGTCGATGACAGGGTGGACCTGGGACAAGTGTCCATGTCAGACAACGAAGTTAGTGGTAGGAAGGCATTTGATGACTGGCCAAGTTCTGGACACAGAGTGGACTGCTGCACTGAGGCAAAGCCATACCAACAGACACACAGTCACAGATACCACAGAATGCAGAAGACTGCACAGAACAAGAGAGGGATGCCTGAAGTGGTAGCAACTGGCTTTCTTGGTGACAGCATTGATGAAGGCATTGATGAAATGACACCCAGCGCTCGGGATGAGATATCCCATCTTAAGGAGGAACAGCTACTGGACAGCCTGTGCCTGGAACAATCAGTGTCACACCTCGATCAGTGCAACAGACTGACAGCTACCCTAGTTGACACTGAAGCCAGAGTGTGTTTGTCTGATGACTCTCTGGAAGACCTCAGTTGCGTGGAGCCAGCAGACCCTGAGCTGGTCGGGCAGCTCAAGATTGAGGTGCCTGAAGACATGTGTGACAGTGATGACTCTCTGGAGCAGGCAGTGGAGAGGACTGAATGTACGGTGGATACACAGGGTCCTGATGTCCCACAGGAGAACACCTGTTGTCTGGACATGGACAAGTACAAGATTAAGCCGACGCCCACTGTGTCACTGACAGACTCAATGTGTGACTCTCTTGAAGATCTGCCTGCAACAATGGGGCAGTTTGACTACTCGGGCATCACGCAGTGTTCATCAGATGACTGTCTTCATGTGGTCGGTGCTGCATGCCATGATTCACTTGAGGCATTGAATACTTCGTATTGCGAGTCACTGGAAGATATCGGAGTATCACACCAGCCAGACAAGGAAATTGTCCAGCAGGAACCGTCCATATGTGGAGCAAATGGTGTCCAGATGGAATCGGTCATGCATGGAACAAATGGTGACCAGCAGGAACTGGTCATGCATGGAACAAATGGTGACCAGCAGGAACCGATCATGCATGGAACAAATGGTGACCGGCAGGAACCGGTCATGCATGGAACAAATGGTGACCAGCAGGAACCGGTCATGCATGGAACAAATGGTGACCAGCAGGAACCGGTCATGCATGGAACAAATGGTGACCAGCAGGAACTGGTCATGCATGGAACAAATGGTGACCAGCAGGAACCGATCATGCATGGAACAAATGATGACCAGCAGGAACTTGTCATGCATGGAACAAATGGTGACCAGCAGGAACCGGTCATGCATGGAACAAATGGTGACCAGCAGGAACCGGTCATGCATGGAACAAATGGTGACCAGCAGGAACCGGTCATGCATGGAACAGACAATGCTGTAGATGCCTGTGAACATCCAACATTTGACAGCGACGTCTTGTTGACTACTGCTACAGACAGGTCTGATGACACTGATACGACAAAAGACAGGATGTCGCACTGGAACAACTTAAGTCAACTCTCTGTGGAACCATCTGAGAATACGAGGAACGGAGAACACTGTGATATCAGTGGGTGTCCTTCACCGAAACGAAGCTCCCTGAAACACAGGGCTTCCCTGCCAACAAGGAGGGCAGCTTGCAGTGTGCACTTTGAGGAGAACCAGTCAACTGTGAGAAGGCAAGAGGATGGAGTGTGGAATGAGGGAAGAGAGGATGGAGTAGGGAATGAGGGAAGAGCGGATGGAGTGTGGAATGAGGGAAGAAAGGATGAAGTGGGGAATGAGGGAAGAAAGAGTGGTGTGGGGAATGGGGAAAGAAAGGGTGAAGTGGGGAATGAGGGAAGAGAGGGTGATTCAGACGGCATTATGTGCAGTGCGAGGTGGCCAAGTGATGTGATGAAGGATTACAACTATGAGGAAGACATGACTGCCTTATAAGTATGGACAGATATTGTTACGTCAGCTTCCAGATGCTTGCCAGATTAGTTTTATTTCTTGCCAGCTGGTTTAGTAATTAAAACACAGCATGTGGTATGCATGTGATATTAATTTGTTATCAGACATGTTTTTGTTTGTTTGAATTGATGTTTGGCAATCCTATTGATATATCTGACATTGCATTTATAAGGCCTGGGAAAGGTAAATATTTGTACATGCTTATAACCTGAATTGCACTGTTATCTGACCAGGTGATGAATCATGTGGCTTTTATTTGGGTCAAGGGAATGCTTTATGAACTATAATTATGCATAATGCTATAAAATAATTGAAAAATTATTTTTATTATTACAGTAGAAAGTGAATTGTTAAAGTTAAAGGGTGAAATGTGAAACGAATTGTGTGCATCTCACTGAGTGATAAAAACTATAATTAGAATAATGTTGAATGGTCACGTGATAGTTTGTTTCATGGAAATTTATTTTGGTTTTGGCTGTTGTCAGGAAACAGTGATCTTTATTTATAATAGCAACAAATCAAGTATTATTGTTATTAATGTTGGGGTAACCTACTCATGTGGAATTTCAAAATAAAACATCTCATCTTTTACCTGTGCAATGTTCACTGTCTTTCCAGAATGTAGACTTAAAACTATGTGATCTAATTCTTACCTTGATTGTCTATGATGATCCTTGTCACTGGTAATGTATGCACCTGGAACTCGTAACAAGAATAACAAAGTCTGAAAGTATATATAGATCGGTTATAAGCAACTATTGAGTATATTTTATGTTATTCATTGCATGTAATTATGTACACTTGCTTGAGTGTTAATTAAATACAAATTAATTAGCCAATGATTAATTAAAATAATTTGGAGGCTTGTGCCTCCTATTGTCCAGAAAATGGATCTCGAGATTTTAAAGTAAAAACTATTAATAAGATTAAAACATGATATTAATAATTTAACCTGTGTATTTTTTAATGCCAGCATAAAGCATGTCCAAGCAAAGAGAGTGTCCAGTGGTAGTGTACTGGCCAGGCAAAGAGAGTGTCTAATGGTAGCGTACTGGCCAGGCAAAGAGAGTGTCTAATGGTAGTGTACTGGCCAGGCAAAGAGAGTGTCTAATGGTAGCGTACTGGCCAGGCAAAGAGAGTGTCTAATGGTAGCGTACTGGCCAGGCAGAGAGTGTCCAGTGGTAGTGTACTGGCCAGGCAAAGAGAGTGTCTAATAGTAGCGTACTGGCCAGGCAAAGAGAGTGTCCAGTGGTAGTGTACTGGCCAGGCAAAGAGAGTGTCTAATGGTAGCGTACTAGCCAGGCAAACGGTGTGCCTAATGGTAGCATACTGGCCAGGCAAAGAGAGTGTCTAATGGTAGTGTACTGGCCAGACAAAGAGAGTGTCTAATGGTAGTGTACTGGCCAGGCAAAGAGAGTGTCTAATGGTAGTATACTGGCCAGGCAAAGAGAGTGTCTAATGGTAGTGTACTGGCCAGGCAAAGAGAGTGTCCAGTGGTAGCGTACTGGCCAGGCAAAGAGAGTGTCTAATGGTAGTGTACTGGCCAGGCAAAGAGAGTGTCCAGTGGTAGTATACTGGTCAGGCTGCTGTGTGCTCAACAACAAACGTGTGTTGTGTGGACTAGGCACATTTGTTACAGAAACACATGTTAGCAAAGTCAGACCGGGCACTTGTATATAATTATATGTATAATTATATATATATGTATATATATATATATATGTATGTATGTATATATATGTATATATATATATGTACATATATGTACATATATATATATATATATATATATATATATATATATATATATATATATATATATATATATATATATATATATATATATATATATATATGCACACACCAATGTGCACAGTACCATTGCACATACAGGCCTGTGTGTGCACTGTACCATTGCACATACAGGCCTGTGTGTGCACAGTACCATTGCACATACAGGCCTGTGTGTGCACTGTACCATTGCACATACAGGCCTGTGTGTGCACTGTACCATTGCACATACAGGCCTGTGTGTGCACTGTACCATTGCACATACAGGCCTGTGCGCATATAGGCTTGTACACAAATTACACGACAGCCTAATAAGAGCTAAGGTTTATGAAAGATTGTTATCTCTCATAAAAACGACCATTCAGGTGGACTGTATTACTGGTAACTCTTGAATTGCATTTGATTAAGGTACGCCTAATATCGCACTCAGTGATAGTAATCAGTCTCAGAGTCTCTCAGTATAACTACTTGGCACTACAGTACTTACAATGCTTTTTTCTGATTCTTCTAAACCTGTCATTATTTCACATTCTAGATGGGCCAAGTTAACGTAGAACTTTGATAGGTCCTGTTTTGCGTCATAGCTGCAGACAAGACATTATGGAAGGTGTCGGTGACTGTCTGTCCAGCTCTCATTGCTGTCGTCAACACCAGGTGGGATGCAACTTAGTTTACCCCTGATCTCACTAGGACAACTTGGCACTCTGACCAACCATTCAAGCTATTCAACTGGTGTAAACAAATAAAGCCAATAGTGAAAGTATTTATTTGATGTGGCTTTAGGCCATGTTGATTTTGTAGACACTAATCAACAGCACTAATCTGCTGACATGACTGGACTACATGTAGACACTAATCAACAACACTAATCTGCTGACATGACTGGATGACAATTGTTCAATTAATAAATTATTAATTTGCGCAGCCTGTCTGCAGTGGTTCACCCCAAGTGACCTTGAACTATCCTGGTGTAATATTGTGTAATGACTGCTGGCAGCCCGCCAACAATGAAGCTAGTTGACGGGTGCAAGCAGTCCACCTGTACTGGCTCCAAGCCACATGCTTTCATGGCTACTACGAGGTAGAGAAAGGGAACAAGGCCATATTAGTAATTATCAATAAAGCAAGTAATGCTAAACTTAATTGGATGTACAAGGGGCAGCACGAGGATGTACAGGGGGAGCACGAGGATGTACAGGGGGAGCACGAGGATGTACAGGGGGAGCACGAGGGGTCCCGGGGGAGCACGAGGATGTACAGGGGGAGCACGAGGGGTCCCGGGGGAGCACGAGGATGTACAGGGGGAGCACGAGGGGTCCAGGGGGGAGCATGAGGGGTCCAGGTTGACTTCTCTCGGAAGCTTCAGCCACACTGCAATGATCTCCATGGTACATATCCACCACTGTCTATAGCCAGGTGACCTAAGGCAACGTGAAGTGAATGGAATTGTCCAAGCTTCAAAATGGCAGCAAGAGGATTTGAACCCAGGTTTCTGAACAGAGTCCAATGTTTTAACCACTGAGCCACCGTTCCCCACTGGCAACATAGCAAATAAAACAAAACACAATGCGAGACATTTTTTTAAATTTTATTTGTCGACAACTACCAAACAAAGTAAATTATGTTAGGTGTGCACAGAATCACAAAGCACGCAAACTAGAGAACCGATGTGATGCAAGTCTGTAGAATACAAACATTGTGAATACAAACATTGCAAATAAACATTGTGATTACTGTGAGAATACATGTTGGGCAGAATCTAAAGTTGTAAGCCGCTTGCTGTATTTTCAACAGTTTTAACACAAGAAACAGAATGCTTGAATGACACCTACAGGGGCTGTCCACAGCGGACACCTACAGGGGCTGTCCACAGCGGACACCTACAGGGGCTGTCCACAGCGGACACCTACAGGGGCTGTCCACAGCGGACACCTACAGGGGCTGTCCACAGCGAACACATGAAGACTAGATTTCAAAATCAAACTTGTTACTACATTAGTGATGGCAAACATGTCACAAACACAAAATTATCATCATACCTTTGTCAAGTCTGTATTTAGTCTGGAATTATTAGTATTATTACATAGACTAAAGCTAAATGTTGCTGCATTGAATTAACAAAATATACAATTGTGTGTAGGCAGTGACATAAAAATCCAACTCGCAGGGCCAATGTCACCAGATAGAACCGTGGTGACACTTCAGGAGCAAAGTAACAAGTGTATGCAAGCCTTGCAGGTTAAACTAAACGCACTGCAGCTAAGCAAGTGATGTTATGGAATGCTATGAATTGTGCCAGACACACACTGCACCAGTGACACTCTACACAAACTGATACACGTACTGATACACGCAACTGTCTTCTAATACTCAGCGAACTGGTAAAATAGCATTTTTTTTTCATTTTTACTTAATTTTTTTTGGCAACATGCCTGTACTCCAGGGGGCAACACTGTGGAGTTTAGAAAGGATGTGACCTATACAGTACTACGGCTGCTGCTGGTCCACGCACAAAGGTTCACGGGCTACCTGCCATGGAGTCAGGGTGCAGAGAAACATTCAACAGCAAATCAGGTGACAACAAACTGCAAATGCGATGGTAGCGTGATGACCCCACTTGCTATAGACGTCGGCTTCAGCAGCAGTAGCAGCAGAGTATTTCCATTTGATCATCAGGTCAACGCTGGTCGACATGATGACTAGCCCTCATCATCATCGTCGTCATCTATGGTATAAGCCATAAAGAGTGCGTCACTGCACTTTGGAGCCATTGGACTGCAGGGGGAGACGACCACAAAGCCCAGGAACATGAAGGTGCGGATCAGAGAAGCTGCAAGAGACAGTGTTATTACTACAACTGATGAACCATGCAACTGTGAAACATCATCCACACATTCATTCAATCGTGTCCTCATGCAAGGTATTTCACAGGACTGACTGAACTACGACATGGATGCTAGTGCCATGACTCGTGGGTGAAAGTTCATGACAGGTTACACACTTACCCCTTCTGTGGGATCTTGTATTCCCCCTAACATAGACACCAGGCAGAAGGGATCTTGTCCCCCCCAACATAGACACCAGGTAGAAGGGATCTTGTACTCCCCCTGACAAAGACACCAGGTAGAAGGGATCTTGTACTCCCTGACATAGACACCAGGTAGAAAGGATCTTGTACTCCCTGACATAGACACCAGGTAGAAGGGATCTTGTACTCCCTGACACAGACACTAGGTAGAAGGGATCTTGTACTCCCCCTGACACAGACAATAGGTGGAAGGGATCTTGTACTCCCCCTGACACAGACACCAGGTAGAAGGGATCTTGTACTCCCTGACATAGACACCAGGTAGAAGGGATCTTGTAATCCCTCTAACATAGACACCAGGTAGAAGGGATCTTGTACTCCCTGACATAGACACCAGGTAGAAGGGATCTTGTACTCCCTGACATAGACACCAGGTAGAAGGGATCTTGTACTCCCTGACATAGACACCAGGTAGAAGGGATCTTGTACTCCCTGACATAGACACCAGGTAGAAGGGATCTTGTAATCCCTCTAACATAGACACCAGGTAGAAGGGATCTTGTACTCCCTGACATAGACACCAGGTAGAAGGGATCTTGTACTCCCTGACATAGACACCAGGTAGAAGGGATCTTGTACTCCCTGACATAGACACCAGGTAGAAGGGATCTTGTACTCCCTGACACAGACACTAGGTAGAAGGGATCTTGTACTCCCCCTGACACAGACACCAGGTAGAAGGGATCTTGTAATCCCTCTAACATAGACACCAGGTAGAAGGGATCTTGTACTCCCTCTAACATAGACACCAGGTAGAAGGGATCTTGTAATCCCTCTAACATAGACACCAGGTAGAAGGGATCTTGTAATCCCTCTAACATAGACACCAGGTAGAAGGGATCTTGTACTCCCTGACACAGACACTAGGTAGAAGGGATCTTGTAATCCCTCTAACATAGACACCAGGTAGAAGGGATCTTGTACCCCCTGACATAGACACCAGGTAGAAGGGATCTTGTACCCCCTGACACAGACACCAGGTAGAAGGGATCTTGTACTCCCTGACATAGACACTAGGTAGAAGGGATCTTGTACTCCCTAACATAGACACCAGGTAGAAGGGATCTTGTACTCCCTGACATAGACACTAGGTAGAAGGGATCTTGTACCCCCTGACACAGACACCAGGTAGAAGGGATCTTGTACTCCCTGACATAGACACTAGGTAGAAGGGATCTTGTACTCCCTAACATAGACACCAGGTAGAAGGGATCTTGTACTCCCTGACATAGACACCAGGTAGAAGGGATCTTGTAATCCCTCTAACATAGACACCAGGTAGAAGGGATCTTGTACTCCCTGACATAGACACCAGGTAGAAGGGATCTTGTAATCCCTCTAACACAGACACCAGGTAGAAGGGATCTTGTAATCCCTCTAACATAGACACCAGGTAGAAGGGATCTTGTAATCCCTCTAACATAGACACCAGGTAGAAGGGATCTTGTGCTCCCTGACATAGACACCAGGTAGAAGGGATCTTGTACTCCCTGACATAGACACCAGGTAGAAGGGATCTTGTACTCCCTGACATAGACACCAGGTAGAAGGGATCTTGTAATCCCTCTAACATAGACACCAGGTAGAAGGGATCTTGTAATCCCTCTAACATAGACACCAGGTAGAAGGGATCTTGTAATCCCTCTAACATAGACACCAGGTAGAAGGGATCTTGTACTCCCTGACATAGACACCAGGTAGAAGGGATCTTGTACTCCCTGACATAGACACCAGGTAGAAGGGATCTTGTAATCCCTCTAACATAGACACCAGGTAGAAGGGATCTTGTAATCCCTCTAACATAGACACCAGGTAGAAGGGATCTTGTAATCCCTCTAACATAGACACCAGGTAGAAGGGATCTTGTAATCCCTCTAACATAGACACCAGGTAGAAGGGATCTTGTACTCCCTGACATAAACACCAGGTAGAAGGGATCTTGTACTCCCTGACATAGACACCAGGTAGAAGGGATCTTGTACTCCCTGACATAGACACCAGGTAGAAGGGATCTTGTAATCCCTCTAACATAGACACCAGGTAGAAGGGATCTTGTAATCCCTCTAACATAGACACCAGGTAGAAGGGATCTTGTAATCCCTCTAACATAGACACCAGGTAGAAGGGATCTTGTACTCCCTGACATAGACACCAGGTAGAAGGGATCTTGTAATCCCTCTAACACAGACACCAGGTAGAAGGGATCTTGTAATCCCTCTAACATAGACACCAGGTAGAAGGGATCTTGTAATCCCTCTAACATAGACACCAGGTAGAAGGGATCTTGTGCTCCCTGACATAGACACCAGGTAGAAGGGATCTTGTACTCCCTGACATAGACACCAGGTAGAAGGGATCTTGTACTCCCTGACATAGACACCAGGTAGAAGGGATCTTGTAATCCCTCTAACATAGACACCAGGTAGAAGGGATCTTGTACTCCCTGACATAGACACCAGGTAGAAGGGATCTTGTAATCCCTCTAACATAGACACCAGGTAGAAGGGATCTTGTAATGTAGGGTGAACGAAATTGCCCAAGTTTAAACAAAAAAGTAGGTGGACTCGAGCCCGGTTCTCTCGACTGACATTCCGGCGCTATCACTTCCAAACTACTGCGCCACCCTCGTCAGAATAGTTCCCACAAACCAGGGGTGATATTGTTATCACCCCTGGTGGATAGAAGGAAAGTTCTTACATAGTGTCGTATCCAGTCTTTGGGAATGTTCAAAGCGCTTTACACTCAGCCATGCAGAAGCTAGTGGGCGAAGACTATTTTGTTCACATCAAATTCACATGGAGTGAACAAAACTGGCCAAGCTTCAAAATACTCGCAGTATTCACGGACAAACTTTCAGCAGCAGTAGATAGTGACATGGGTACAATGACAAATATTTTTGGAAGTAAACATTGTTTAAACTAGAGTGCAGGGGGGTTACCTAGAGGTGTCTCAAGCAGAACAAGAGGCCACTAGCACAGATAAACCAATATCAAATCATCCGAAAAACATCTCTGAAAAAGGTTATAGATGCGTATGTTTAAATGCAAGGAGCATAGTAAATAAGAAAAACGAATTAAATATTATGGTAAAAGATATTGACCCTCACATAATTGGTATAACTGAATCATGGGCCAACATAGATTTAGCAGATGCTGAATTAGGACTGACAGGATACGTAATGTTTAGGAAAGATCGAATAGGAAGAAGGGGCAGGGGAGTTATTTTATATATTAAAGAATCTATTCAGGCTTATGAAATAAAACTAGAAAGGGAAGCAGATTGCGATGAAGCTGTTTGGTGCAAAATTGTTTCAGGAAATTCAAAATTAACTATTGGATTAGTTTACCGAAGTCCAAACATAAACGAAGAGGATAACACAAAAATAAAAAACGCTATAAGGGAAGTTAGTAAAGGGGAATGTATCATAATGGGAGATTTTAACCATGGACACATACAATGGATTTCTCTAGAGAGCACAGGGATTGAGGACCAACAATTTCTATGTTTAATCCAGGATAGCTTTCTTACTCAGCACGTGCTAGAACCAACCAGGGGAGAAAATGTATTAGATATAGTTTTGTCATCACAAAAAGAATTAGTGGACAATGTATAAATATTTGAACCATTGGGTAACAGTGACCATAATCAAATACATTTTGACATCAATGTAAAATCAGAAAGTAAAAATAAGAAAACGCACAAGAGAAACTTCCACAAAGGTAACTACAAAGATATGAGAAAATACTTAGCACAGCTAGATTGGAATAACATGCTGATGAATAAGACCGCAATTGAATGTTGGAATATTCTAAAATATGAAATTGAGAGTATCATCGATAAATTTGTTCCCTTCCAAAAACAAGGAAAATGGTGTAGAAAGAAACACTTGTCAAAAGAGGCTATTAGAAAAATAATGCTAAAACAAACTATGTGGAGGGTTTATAGGCGTACCAGAAAGGAAGAAGACTATGCAAAATACAAAGAGGCACTTAATGCAGCTACAACTGAAATCAGACAATCTAAAAGAAGCTATGAGCAAAAACTAGCATGTAACATAAAAAATGACAGCAAGAGTTTTTATGCATATGTCAGGAGTAAACAAAACGTACAAGACAAGGTTGGACCTCTAGAAGACAGTGCTGGAAATATAATATCACAGGGGTTTTTAATAGTGGAAGACCTAAATGGTTACTTCAGTTCAGTGTTTACCAAAGAAGATATTAGTTCATTACCAGTTGCTGATGCTAAATTTCAGGGGGCTAAATCTGACTATTTAGGTCCGTTAGTTGTAACTCCAGAATTGGTAGCTAAGAAAATAAAGGCAATGAAGGATAACAAATCACCGGGAGTGGATGGGATTCCTCCAAAATTACTAATGGAAACAGTAGAACAAATCAGTATACCACTTGCAAGAGTATTCAACTTGTCATTAAAAGAGGGAGTTGTTCCGTTTGAATGGAAAGAAGCAAACATCATACCATTATTTAAAAAGGGTTCGAGAAATAAGTCAGAGAATTACAGACCAGTGAGTTTAACGTCAGTGATTTGTAAATTATTAGAAAGGTTAATTAAAGACCATATGGTGGACTTCCTCGTTAAGCATAAATTATTAAATTCATCTCAACATGGATTCCTTAAAGCGAGGTCATGCTTAACAAATATGTTATGTTTTTTGGAAGAAATCACTAAGTGGATAGACGTGGGATCGCCAGTAGATATTATCTACTTAGATTTTCAGAAAGCTTTTGACAAAGTGCCACATCAAAGATTACTACTTAAATTAAAAGCCAATGGTATCGGGGATAGCATAACTGACTAGAACAATGGCTGACTGACAGAAGACAACGAGTTGTAGTAGATGGAGAAGTTTCAAATTGGAAATCGGTTTTGAGTGGGGTACCTCAAGGATCAGTATTAGGACCTATATTATTCTTAATTTATATCAATGACTTGGACGACAATATAACAAGTAACGTACTGAAATTTGCAGATGACACAAAACTGTTTAGAAAGATTAATACTGATGGTGATAAACAACATTTACAAAACGATCTAGACAGATTAGTGAAATGGTCTGAGAAATGGCAGATGTTGTTCAATTTTGGGAAACGTAAATGCCTACATACAGGACATAGGAACTTGAATGTAAACTATAAAATGGGAGATACTGTTCTGGGTACTATTGTAAAAGAAAAGGATTTAGGAGTTACAATAAGCGCTGATATGAAAGTTTCAGAGCAGTGTGGTATTGCAGCTTCAAAGGGTAATCAAATTCTTGGATTGATTAGAAGAAACATAACATACAAGGAAAAAAAGTTAATTATACCTCTTTATAAAGCAATAGTTAGACCTCATTTAGAATACTGTATACAAGCATGGAGACCATATCGTAAGAAGGATATAGATACGCTTGAACGCATACAAAGGAGAGCAACTAAAATGATTCCAGAACTGAGAGACCTTAGTTATGAAGAACGCCTGAAAGAATGTGGTTTAACAACTCTAGAGACAAGGAGGTTAAGAGGAGATCAGATTGAAGTTTTTAAGATATTGAATGGGTATGAAAATATTGATAGAAATATGTTTTTCTCACTCAAGAAGGATAGCAGAACTAGAGGACATGAGGTAAAATTAGTAAAGAATCAATGTAGATTGGACATCAGGAAGCACTCGTTCTCACAGAGGACAATAAATGAATGGAACAAATTGTCTACAGATTGTGTAACTGCTAGCAGCGTGAATATGTTTAAAAACAAGGTTGACACATATCTCAGGAGGGCGGGTTATAAGTAGATGAACACTGTTGGACTCTCGATAAGCCAATGGCTTCCTTGCCCACTTGCCACCTTGCATTGAGAGACCGGTGTTCTAACCCATACGCATTGAGAGACCGGTGTTCTAACCCATACGCATTGAGAGACCTGTGTTCTAACCCATACGCATTGAGAGACCGGTGTTCTAACCCATACGCATTGAGAGACCGATGTTCTAACCCATACGCATTGAGAGACCTGTGTTCTAACCCATACGCATTGAGAGACCGGTGTTCTAACCCATACGCATTGAGAGACCGGTGTTCTAACCCATACGCATTGAGAGACCTGTGTTCTAACCCATACGCATTGAGAGACCGGTGTTCTAACCCATACGCATTGAGAGGCCGGTGTTCTAACCCATACGCATTGAGAGACCGGTGTTCTAACCCATACGCATTGAGAGGCCGGTGTTCTAACCCATACGCATTGAGAGACCGGTGTTCTAACCCATACGCATTGAGAGGCCGGTGTTCTAACCCATACGCATTGAGAGACCGGTGTTCTAACCCATATGCATTGAGAGACCGATGTTCTAACCCAAACGCATTGAGTGACCGGTGTTCTAACCCATATGCATTGAGAGGCCGGTGTTCTAACCCATACGCATTGAGAGACCTGTGTTCTAACCCATATGCATTGAGAGACTGGTGTTCTAACCCATATGCATTGAGAGACCTGTGTTCTAACCCATATGCATTGAGAGACTGGTGTTCTAACCCATACGCATTGAGAGACCGGTGTACTAACCCATACGCATTGAGAGACCAGTGTTCTAACCCATACGCATTGAGAGACCTGTGTTCTAACCCATACGCATTGAGAGACCGGTGTTCTAACCCATACGCATTGAGAGACCGGTGTTCTAACCCATACGCATTGAGAGACCGGTGTTCTAACCCATACGCATTGAGAGACCGGTGTTCTAACCCATACGCATTGAGAGACCGGTGTTCTAACCCATACGCATTGAGAGACCGGTGTTCTAACCCATACGCATTGAGAGACCGGTGTTCTAACCCATATGCATTGAGAGACCGATGTTCTAACCCAAACGCATTGAGTGACCGGTGTTCTAACCCATATGCATTGAGAGGCCGGTGTTCTAACCCATACGCATTGAGAGACCTGTGTTCTAACCCATATGCATTGAGAGACTGGTGTTCTAACCCATATGCATTGAGAGACCTGTGTTCTAACCCATATGCATTGAGAGACTGGTGTTCTAACCCATACGCATTGAGAGACCGGTGTACTAACCCATACGCATTGAGAGACCAGTGTTCTAACCCATACGC
This sequence comes from Lamellibrachia satsuma, assembly GCA_033239005.1. Taxonomy (NCBI): domain Eukaryota; kingdom Metazoa; phylum Annelida; class Polychaeta; order Sabellida; family Siboglinidae; genus Lamellibrachia; species Lamellibrachia satsuma. The sequence goes on from BSQZ01000007.1 coordinate 1,085,401, forward strand.
ATTGAGAGACCTGTGTTCTAACCCATATACATTGAGAGACCGGTGTTCTAACCCATACGCATTGAGAGACCAGTGTTCTAACCCATACACAATGAGAGATCCGTGTTCTAACACACACACAATGAGAGACCAGTGTTCTAACCCATATGCATTGAGAGACCGGTGTTCTAACCTATACACATTGAGAGAGCTGTGTTTTAACCCATACGCATTGAGAGACCGGTGTTCTAACCCATACGCATTGAGAGAGCTGTGTGTTATCCCATACCCATTGAGAGACCGATGTTCTAACCCATACGCATTGAAAGACCGGTGTTCTAACCCATATGCATTGAGAGACCGGTGTTCTAACCCATATGCATTGAGAGACCCATGTTCTAACCCATACGCATTGAGAGAGCTGTGTTTTAACCCATACGCATTGAGAGACCGGTGTTCTAACCCATACGCATTGAGAGACCGGTGTTCTAACCCATACACATTGAGAGACCGGTGTTCTAACCCATACGCATTGAGAGACCGGTGTTCTAACCCATACACATTGAGAGACCTGTGTTCTAACCCATACACATTGAGAGACCGGTGTTCTAACCCATACGCATTGAGAGAGCTGTGTTCTAACCCATACGCATTGAGAGACCGGTGTTCTAACCCATACACATTGAGAGACCTGTGTTCTAACCCATACACATTGAGAGACCGGTGTTCTAACCCATACGCATTGAGAGACCGGTGTTCTAACCCATACGCATTGAGAGACCGATGTTCTAACCCATATGCATTGAGAGACCGGTGTTCTAACCCATACGCATTGAGAGACCTGTGTTCTAACCCATATGCATTGAGAGACTGGTGTTCTAACCCATACGCATTGAGAGACCGGTGTTCTAACCCATACGCATTGAGAGACCAGTGTTCTAACCCATACGCATTGAGAGACCTGTGTTCTAACCCATATGCATTGAGAGACTGGTGTTCTAACCCATACGCATTGAGTGTCCGGTGTTCTAACCCATACGCATTGAGAGACCGGTGTTCTAACCCATACGCATTGAGAGACCGGTGTTCTAACCCATATGCCACTGCACCCAACAAACAGAGAGCTAAACTTTGTCCCAGTTGCCACATCACAACAATTCACATACCTTGATCAACGAGAGACCTGTGTTCTAACCCATATGCATTGAGAGACTGGTGTTCTAACCCATACGCATTGAGAGTCCGGTGTTCTAACCCATACGCATTGAGAGACCGGTGTTCTAACCCATACACATTGAGAGACCGGTGTTCTAACCCATACGCATTGAGAGACCGATGTTCTAACCCATACACATTGAGAGACCGGTGTTCTAACCCATATGCATTGAGAGGCCGGTGTTCTAACCCATACGCATTGAGAGAGCTGTGTTCTAACCCATACGCATTGAGAGACCGGTGTTCTAACCCATACACATTGAGAGACCTGTGTTCTAACCCATACACATTGAGAGACCGGTGTTCTAACCCATACGCATTGAGAGACCGGTGTTCTAACCCATACGCATTGAGAGACCGATGTTCTAACCCATACGCATTGAGAGACCGGTGTTCTAACCCATACGCATTGAGAGACCGGTGTTCTAACCCATACGCATTGAGAGACCGATGTTCTAACCCATACGCATTGAGAGAGCTGTGTTTTAACCCATACGCATTGAGAGACCGGTGTTCTAACCCATACGCATTGAGAGACCGGTGTTCTAACCCATACACATTGAGAGACCGGTGTTCTAACCCATACGCATTGAGAGACCGGTGTTCTAACCCATACACATTGAGATACCTGTGTTCTAACCCATACACATTGAGAGACCAGTGTTCTAACCCATACGCATTGAGAGAGCTGTGTTCTAACCCATACGCATTGAGAGACCGGTGTTCTAACCCATACACATTGAGAGACCTGTGTTCTAACCCATACACATTGAGAGACCGGTGTTCTAACCCATACACATTGAGAGACCGGTGTTCTAACCCATACGCATTGAGAGACCGATGTTCTAACCCATACGCATTGAGAGACCGGTGTTCTAACCCATACGCATTGAGAGACCTGTGTTCTAACCCATATGCATTGAGACACTGGTGTTCTAACCCATACGCATTGAGAGACCGGTGTTCTAACCCATACGCATTGAGAGACCAGTGTTCTAACCCATACGCATTGAGAGACCTGTGTTCTAACGCATATGCATTGAGAGACTGGTGTTCTAACCCATACGCATTGAGAGTCCGGTGTTCTAACCCATACGCATTGAGAGACCGGTGTTCTAACCCATACGCATTGAGAGACCGGTGTTGTAACCCATATGCCACTGCACCCAACAAACAGAGAGCTAAACTTTGTCCCAGTTGCCACATCACAACAATTCACATACCTTGATCAACGAGAGACCTGTGTTCTAACCCATATGCATTGAGAGACTGGTGTTCTAACCCATACGCATTGAGAGTCCGGTGTTCTAACCCATACGCATTGAGAGACCGGTGTTCTAACCCATACACATTGAGAGACCGGTGTTCTAACCCATACGCATTGAGAGACCGATGTTCTAACCCATACACATTGAGAGACCGGTGTTCTAACCCATATGCATTGAGAGGCCGGTGTTCTAACCCATACGCATTGAGAGAGCTGTGTTCTAACCCATACGCATTGAGAGACCGGTGTTCTAACCCATACACATTGAGAGACCTGTGTTCTAACCCATACACATTGAGAGACCGGTGTTCTAACCCATACGCATTGAGAGACCGGTGTTCTAACCCATACGCATTGAGAGACCGATGTTCTAACCCATACGCATTGAAAGACCGGTGTTCTAACCCATACGCATTGAGAGACCGGTGTTCTAACCCATACGCATTGAGAGACCGATGTTCTAACCCATACGCATTGAGAGACCGGTGTTCTAACCCATATGCATTGAGAGGCCGGTGTTCTAACCCATACGCATTGAGAGACCTGTGTTCTAACCCATATGCATTGAGAGACTGGTGTTCTAACCCATACGCATTGAGAGACCTGTGTTCTAACCCATATGCATTGAGAGACTGGTGTTCTAACCCATACGCATTGAGAGACCGGTGTTCTAACCCATACGCATTGAGAGACCAGTGTTCTAACCCATACGCATTGAGAGACCTGTGTTCTAACCCATATGCATTGAGAGACTGGTGTTCTAACCCATACGCATTGAGAGTCCGGTGTTCTAACCCATACGCATTGAGAGACCGGTGTTCTAACCCATACGCATTGAGAGACCGGTGTTCTAACCCATATGCCACTGCACCCAACAAACAGAGAACTAAACTTTGTCCCAGTTGCCACATCACAACAATTCACATACCTTGATCAACGCGGCCTTTCTTGAAACAGACGATCACATGACTGCAATGAAGAGTGTCTTCAGCGTACTCCAATAGAGTAACAAAACTGAAAGAAACAGTCAGATCTCAGTGGAGGAACAGAAACATTGCTTGCAAGAACATTTCATGTATGCATATTCAGAAAAGTTAAATTAGCATAAAAACAGTTCACAAAGTCATAAAGATCAGTACAGTGTATTGCAAGACAATTATTATGTATCCCGACATTACAAGTGAAGATAATATGTGACCATATTAACAAATAAAATTTATATGACACTGACAGAATCAAACACAGGAACACTTCCCATAGCCATGAGATCATTATGTTGCTGCAAATTTAACATCAACCATCATTCTTGAGGCATGGCCACACACACTGAACCTCTGAAATCAATAGGACACAATGTCCTGACTGCACAAAAACAATAGAACATTCTACCATGAAAGATGCTCACTGATTTTGGTTGCACTTTGAGACTTCAGCAGTAGTAGTAACTAGTTCAGCATACAGCGTGCAATTCAGTGTATTTATAAAGAACAATACTAATAAAAATGAAAAGTTTTGCAGTTATTAGATGAATAAAATTATATTCTTCATTCACATACAATGACATATTGCAATCAGCATCACTTTTAATGATTTGGCACATTTGTAACAAATTACATACTAAAACAGAGAGGCACCAAAAATCGAGTACCAAGATATGAATGAGACGGAGGTGAAGAAGTGTTATTCTTCATTTACATACAATCACATATTGTAATCAGCTCCACTTTTAATGATTTGGCACATTTGTAACAAATTACATACTAAAACAGAGAGGCACCAAAAATCGAGTACCAAGATATGAATAAGACGGAGGTGAAGAAGTGTCATTCTTCATTTACATACAATCACATATTGTAATCAGCTCCACTTTTAATGATTTGGCACATTTGTAACAAATTACATACTAAAACAGAGAGGCACCAAAAATTGAGTACCAAGATATGAATAAGACGGAGGTGAAGAAGTGTTATTCTTCATTTACATACAATCACATATTGTAATCAGCTCCACTTTTAATGATTTGGCACATTTGTAACAAATTACATACTAAAACAGAGAGGCACCAAAAATCGAGTACCAAGATATGAATGAGACGGAGGTGAAGAAGTGTCATTCTTCATTTACATACAATCACATATTGTAATCAGCTCCACTTTTAATGATTTGGCACATTGGTAAGAAATTAGATGCACTTGCGCATGCGTGTGTGTTTAGACATATGTGCTTCGCATGTCATGTGAAGCCCCTGCACAGTTGCCCATATACCAATATTTCACATCCACCGACGTTGTCTGCTGGCAAGGGCATCCACAAACAACATTCCCAACTGCCATCGACAAAGATCTGCAGGAGCAAGATCTAGATTGGCTGAGATCGCATAACCGAAATCAATGGAAGAACTGGTATATCGAAGAACGTAAGCCAGAACATCTTGATAGTGCCTAGTAACGGAAGTATTTCGAGCAGCACCCCTAGAGGTTAGTGAATTAAATTTTTTTTAAACAACGCCCCAATGCTTAGTAACCGAAGTACTTTGCGCTTTAAAATCGTCTATTATTGTTGAACTGCCTACTTCATGGCCAGAAATAAACGACACATTAGCATGAATTGCCAACGCAGCCGAATAGTGAGAAGCCGAACTAGCGAGAGAACTGCGGAGTTCGGTAAAGGTTGTTCTGTGTCCGCAGTGAAAAAAAGATAGGACCCATGACCGTTCTGACGATAATTTTATGGGACAAATGGCCTGATCAAGGCCACATCAATGGCACATTTTCAAGTTTAATTGGTCTATGTCCGAAATCTGAGCCCAATGTGCATCACTGCTCACCTCTCTTTCGATCCATCTGGCAGGATACTGGTGGGGATCTCTATGTAGAGTTTGTGATCTACCAGCACAGTGTCCCAGGTGACCTCGATGTTTGCAGTCAGGCTGATCTTGAAGCACAAGCGTGCTGTGGCCGAAGGGCTGCTCAAAGACTCCAAAGTGTTGGCGTTGACAGGGGGCTCTTTTGTAACCCCCACACCGTTGCCCTCTGTCATAAATGACACGTGGACGGCGTGGGGCTCATCAGGAACACCACTGAGGCCCGGCACCCAGTCGTATGTAGACCTGTTTGAGACATAACCTGTAACAGAAAATGCACATTATAACAACATCATGTAATAATAGTTTGTTCTTCCTCGCTGTGAGGCTAGTTCATGTACTGTTGCACCACCCCAGCTGTGATACCTTTCTACCTCCACTTGTCATCCTCTGAGCTGCCTTTTCATATCTTTCTTGACCCCATCTCAGGTTACTGACACAATATTAAATCTCTGCATAAAACTTAACTTGCAGTCTCTAAATATTATAACAATGATAATCTTCAGTGAACTTGTATCATAGTGAGACATTTGACAGTGATGGAAGATAGGTTTATGACAGACATATCCTCACTTAAACGATATGTAAGTAATGTAGAAGTTTTCTGCCAGGAGCTAGATACTAAATCTATGTAATTAAGTAGAACAAAGCCAAGACAATTTGTGCACATCAAAGATAAACACAAGTTGATGAAAACAGGCTGTCTGGTAAACACTATGACACAATATTAATACAACTATACTGTATTCTGCTGAGTTTCCTCAATGCATGACACATCTAAAAAATAACAATGATATAAACACTGTCATCATGGGTTCTATGAGAACAGATTTTGTGAAATACAGCTTCTAATTAATTGTGAAGTTCTGACTGAAGTAGTTGACGGCCAACAACAACTCAGTAAGTGATATGATAATATTTACTAAAGCACTCACGTCAGTTGCCTGTGTATTAACTATTATGCACTAAAAGAGTGCTTGTAAAAACTGTACCATGCAGAATCAAAGGTTAATCTGGGACTCTGTCATAGATCAGTCACTACCATTTAACCACTCACTACAGGTGTTAACCACACCGCACCCAAATCAGCAATAACTTTCCCTATATAGGGTCATTCCATATGAAATCAACAAAAAAGTTTGTGAGTGAAACTTGTGAGTGAAATAGTGTTAGAATTATTACATTTTAATGATAAAAAACATTGCATTGGTCGAGGAATGTGTTTATTCCATATTAAAACATTATTATTGTGAATTTCGTCTAATTGAACCATTATACATACGTTCAAGCGCAGTTATGAATAAAACCGTACTCACTGTCAATCGTCAAAGTATGAAGATATAACTGTCTGTTTAATGATGTCTCTAATAGTATCTATAATTTTCAAATAATGATATGTGACGCGCCACGCCAAAACTAGGCACTTCTCGCTAGATTTAGTTCGGTGCAGGAGCCTAAAACGCATGGTGTATGTTCGAATTGTCGAAAATGGAATAACGACGGAATCGATCAGCGAAATTATCCATCTTTCCATAAATCCATTTATATAAGCTGAAACATTGTTCAAACTAGTAATATTTAGCACTTTTATTGAAGCCCCTGATTAGCGTCGCGGTTGAGAAGTCTGAAACAAAGCCATTTTTACGCGAAACCCCACGTTATACATGGCTGGAAAGCTCATGACGTCAACTACACGTGTGATTGGGAATCTCTTACTCTAGACCAATGGAACAGCTCCTATTATACATAATTTATCCAGCAACAAAGTGCTGTTGTTGCTATGGAAGTTGTGAAACGCTCACTGATTGGTCGAAAACGTAAGCGCGCACTTGCAGTCAGCTTGTTTACACATTCCTTTCGTCTTTGTTCGCCAGTTTCGCCCGCTGTTTTCGTCTTCGATTCGTTAAAGAATTGTACTATGGCATCGAAAGAAGCTTATTTAGCTACCGAGTTGGATCATGCGAGGGGGTGCAATCTCGAGGACAGCAATTTAGCTGCCGTGATTGAAGATTACTTTAAAGGCTGCATCGAGGAGAGGGGAGTGGGAGAGACAAGAGCAAAGGAGTGGGAAGTGGGGTAGACAGGAGCGAAGGAGACAGGAGAGAAGGGGTCAGGACAGAATGTGATGGAGGGGATCGAACGGAAGAAGAGTTATTCTGCAGCAGTGATAGAAGGGGTGAGGAAGAGAGCGAGGGTGTTTGTGGGGGATTCGATAGTTAGGAAGACCAACATAGTCTTAAACAAGGGAGATGATGTGGTGGTCTGCTTGCCTGGAGCCAAAATAGAGGCAATAACCGAGAGGGTAAAAAACATCGTAGGCTCGGGTAAGGGTGGATCTGTTTTAGTACAGTACTAATATCGAAATTGTTGGGGGATGGCAATTAACATGTTAGTCCAGAAGCTATGTAGGGAAGAAGAAATTGGATTTGTGGATTTATGGGGACGTTTTGTTGGGAGGGCTGATATGTACATGAAGGATGGGCTTCATTTAAGTGGAAAGGGGGCGGCAGTATTCGCGGACAAACTTTCAGCAGCAGTAGCTAGTGACGTGGGTACAATGACAAATATTTTTGGAAGTAAACATTCTTTAAACTAGAAGTGCAGGGGGGTTACCTAGAGGTGTCTCAAGCAGAACAAGAGGCCACTAGCACAGATAAACCAATATCCAATCATCCGAAAAACATCTCTGAAAAAGGTTATAGATGCGTATGTTTAAATGCAAGGAGCATAGTAAATAAGAAAAATGAATTAAACATTATGGTAGAAGATACTGACCCTCACATAATTGGTATAACTGAATCATGGGCCAACATAGATGTAACAGATGCTGAATTAGGACTAACAGGATATGTAATGTTTAGGAAAGATCGAATAGGAAGAAGGGGCGGGGGAGTTATTTTTTATGTTAAAGAATCTATTCAGGCTTATGAAATAAAACTAGAAAGGGAAGTAGATTGCGATGAAGCTGTTTGGTGCAAAATTGTTTCAGGAAATTCAAAATTAACTATTGGATTAGTTTACCAAAGTCCAAACATAAACGAAGAGGACAACACGAAAATAAAAACGCTATAAAGGAAGTTAGTAAAGGGGAATGTATCATAATGGGAGATTTTAACCACGGACACATACAATGGAATTCTCTAGAGAGCACAGGGATTGTGGACCAACAATTTCTATTTTTAATCCAGGATAACTTTCTTACTCAGCACGTACTAGAACCAACCAGGGGAGAAAATGTATTAGATATAATTTTGTCATCACAAAAAGAATTAGTGGACAATGTAAAAATATTTGAACCATTGGGTAATAGTGACCATAATCAAATACATTTTGACATCAATGTAAAATCAGAAAGTAAAAATAAGAAAACGTACAAGAGAAACTTCCACAAAGGTAACTACAAAGATATGAGAAAATACTTAGCAAAGCTAGATTGGAATAACATGCTGATGAATAAGACCGCAATTGAATGTTGGAATATTCTAAAATATGAAATTGAAAGTATCATCGATAAATTTGTTTCCTTCCAAAAACAAGGAAAACGGTGTAGAAAGAAACACTTGTCAAAAGAGGCTATTAGAAAAATAATGCTAAAACAAACTATGTGGAGGGTTTATAGGCGTACCAGAAAGGAAGAAGACTATGCAAAATACAAAGAGGCACTTAATGCAGCTACAACTGAAATCAGACAATCTAAAAGAAGCTATGAGCAAAAACTAGCATGTAACATAAAAAATGACAGCAAGAGTTTTTATGCATATGTCAGGAGTAAACAAAACGTACAAGACAAGGTTGGACCTCTAGAAGACAGTGCTGGAAATATAATATCACAGGGGTTTTTAATGGCGGAAGACCTAAATGGTTACTTCAGTTCAGTGTTTACCAAAGAAGATATTAGTTCATTACCAGTTGCTGATGCTAAATTTCAGGAGGCTAAATCTGACTATTTAGGTCCGTTAGTTGTAACTCCAGAATTGGTAGCTAAGAAAATAAAGGCAATGAAGGATAACAAATCACCGGGAGTGGATGGGATTCCTCCAAAATTACTAATGGAAACAGTAGAAAAAATCAGTATACCACTTGCAAGAGTATTCAACTTGTCATTAAAAGAGGGAGTTGTTCCGTTTGAATGGAAAGAAGCAAACATCATACCATTATTTAAAAAGGGTTCGAGAAATAAGTCGGAGAATTACAGACCAGTGAGTTTAACGTCAGTTATTTGTAAATTATTAGAAAGGTTAATTAAAGACCATATGGTGGACTTCCTCGTTAAGCATAAATTATTAAATTCATCTCAACATGGATTCCTTAAAGCGAGGTCATGCTTAACAAATATGTTGTTTTTTGGAAGAAATCACTAAATGGATAGACGTGGGATCGCCAATAGATATTATCTACTTAGATTTTCAGAAAGCTTTTGACAAAGTGCCACATCAAAGATTACTACTTAAATTAAAAGCCCATGCCCCATGGTATCGGGGAGAGCATAACTGACTGGATAGAACAATGGCTGACTGACAGAAGACAACGAGTTGTAGTAGATGGAGAAGTTTCAAATTGGAAATCGGTTTTGAGTGGGGTACCTCAAGGATCAGTATTAGGACCTATATTATTCTTAATTTATATCAATGACTTGGACGACAGTATAACAAGTAACGTACTGAAATTTGCGGATACAAAACTGTTTAGAAAGGTTAATACTGATGGTGATAAACAACATTTACAAAACGATCTAGACAGATTAGTGAAATGGTCTGAGAAATGGCAGATGTTGTTCAATTTTGGGAAATGTAAATGCCTACATACAGGACATAGGAACTTGAATGTAAACTATAAAATGGGAGATACTGTTCTGGGTACTACTGTAAAAGAAAAGGATTTAGGAGTTACAATATGCGCTGATATGAAAGTTTCAGAGCAGTGTGGTATTGCAGCTTCAAAGGGTAATCCAATTCTTGGATCGATTAGAAGAAACATAACATACAAGGGAAAAAGTTCATTATACCTCTTTATAAAGCAATAGTTAGACCTCATTTAGAATACTGTATACAAGCATGGAGACCATATCGTAAGAAGGATATAGATACGCTTGAACGCATACAAAGGAGAGCAACTAAAATGATTCCAGAACTGAGAGACCTTAGTTATGAAGAACGCCTGAAAGAATGTGGTTTAACAACTCTAGAGGCAAGGAGGTTAAGAGGAGATCAGATTGAAGTTTTTGAGATATTGAATGGGTATGAAAATATTGATAGAAATATGTTTTTCTCACTCAAGAAGGATAGCAGAACTAGAGGACATGAGGTAAAATTAGTAAAGGATCAATGTAGATTGGACATCAGGAAGCACTCGTTCTCACAGAGGACAATAAATGAATGGAACAAATTGTCTACAGATTGTGTAACTGCTAGCAGCGTGAATATGTTTAAAAACAAGGTTGACACATATCTCAGGAGGGCGGGCTATAAGTAGATGAACATTGTTGGACTCTCGATAGGCCAATGGCTTCCTTGTCCACTTGCCATCTGGGCCTTTGGCTTGGATGGCAAATCTTGTTAAATCAAGCCCATGGAAGTCGCCTCGGCAGGGGCAGGCCACATTGAGCCTGCACTGGCTGGCTCAGCGCCAGCGGGAGCAGACTTTCCAAATTGGGGAAACTGACATTGTGTAATGTTATTATATATGTAATGTGTAAATAATGTTTTATTTTAAGATATTTCAGGGATTTACTTTAGGGGTTCAGCTCCCAGTGCTCGCGGTAGTCTCCGGGAATACCACACCTGGTAGTAAATGAGGTGGCATTCAATAAATAATAAATTTTTCCACTTTATACTTCTACATCTTATTTACACACACCTACTGGAGGAACATACAAAATTTAATTCCATTTGGAGCATTATAAGTGCATGGTTGCTAGGGGAGAAGCAATTTTTCAATGCAGTTTTTTAAAGCTGATTTTCTCAAAACTGTTATTCCAAGAAAGTGTACATTAAAAGTGTAATATCTTGGCCCAGGGGTAAGACACACTGTTCATGTCGGTGTCATTTTAAAGCTGTGTATCTCCTCTATTTGAATATGTAATAAAATGGTTTTGTAAAATTGTCGAGAAGATCCTGGTTTTGGCATGTGGTATCATTACTTTGTCAATTTTGAGAGTATCAGATAATACTCCGGTATTTAGCACCTGGTTTATTAACGATTTGTTGACCATCTGCATGTGCACATTATAATATGTCCACACACTTACTGCACATACAAAGTAGAAAGAGTGCTAGACCTGACTTAGCTGACTTGCTGTACAGTTGTGCTTAAGGACGCGGAGCGCTAGCCACTTTGTATATTATATGAAAGCCTATATTATATCTATAAGCTAATATTTAAAATGAAATTGATAGACTGGTATAAGATATGTGCTAATTATAAAAGGTTAATATGTAGCCTTGCGATTGCTCATTATTTGTAAGTGTAACACTGTTAGAGAAATAAAAGCAGAGAACTATGTATAATTTATCACCAGAACAAGACGTTTAATTGGTGAAATAGACAACTGTTGTCCACCTGTATTCCCACAAAGTTAAGAACTAATGCTCTACAGCAGTGGGCCATGCTGAAAGAAGTGTCCAGAACTAGACTGTATAATGAAAAGGATGTTTCTTAGTCTGGGAGCTAGGTGAGAACGTGGGATTCAGAACGTGTACAGATTCGGTCACCCAGGGCCATACCTAATTCGCAGCTGTCAGGTTTATTCTTCTACACAAGAGTATTTTAATTTACGCCACTATCACCAAATATCACCCAGGAATCAGGTAACGCATTAATGAAAAAATTGCTGCTATATCCGCCATCTACAGAATAAACACGACTACAGTAAATACTGAGACTGAGTGCGTTAGTGGAATAGTGCTTACGGTTGGTTGACGTTTTGTATCGAAGGCATTGCTTCTTCTTTTTCTTCTTTCGTTTCAGGCCCGAAATTTTCAGTATTTGTAATTGCCTGTATGGCACTAAGCAGCATAACTATATAGCGCACAGTGCCTCCTGGGTGCCTCTGGTTTCTTCGAAGAGAGACCTATTCAGTCAGTAAATTCTCGAAAATGAACGCAGTTCCACAACAAATGTCGCAATCATGTGACGTCACTGCTGTTTATCACGAAAATTACCGAACGGAACGATGACAGATAATGTAACGTTACATATATTATTATATATGGTAGTATTACGCATGTACAAAAATGATGGTGTTGAAAAGAATAGTCAAAATATATATATAAAAATATTTAATTATCCGACAAGCCTTTATAACAAACTGCAGAACAGCCACAAGTTTGTTAGCCTCAATTATTCAGGGTCTGGGATGTGGTGTTGCACACGCCAACGAGTACGTTTACACTTACAAGTAATGGGCATTTGTAAGGCTTTTATAATTCGACCATATCTTAATCCAGTTTTTATATATTATATTTTTTTTAATACTAATAGAAAGTGCAGATATAATATGGTCGGGCAATGAATTCCATACATCCACCACTCTGTCTCTTATTGAAAAATCGGCGTCTGTATAGCTTCATACATTGTTATTTGTTTAATGTTTTACTGCAGCCTCTGAGGTTATTTAAATTAATGTTAAAACATTTATCTGAGTTTATGTTCTCCTTCCCAGTTAACAACTTAAAAGTCTCAATTAAATCTCCTTGTAGTCTCCGTTCTTCTAGACTATGTAGTTTTAGTCGTGTTAATATGTCCTTTCTCAAGCATTAAAATATTTTGCATAATAAAGTGACCGTGCTTGTACGCAATATTCAAGACGTAGTCTAATATATGTATTATAAACAATGAACGTTTCTCAGCCAAACTACACGAATAAATGCTTTCTTTATTGAACGCAAAACACCATAGCTTGTTGGCAAGTGACAACTTGTTTCTCACATTTAAAATTATTTGAAATCCAGACTAGATCCTTCTCTTGAACAGTTTTATTAAAACCATATTATTATTTTAAGTTATCATTAAACTAAGCATCATTTTGCATCCAATCCTTTAAATTATTTAAATCAGCTTGTAAGATTTCACAGTCAGATTTGTTTTTTTAATGTTTTGAATATTTTTGTGTCATCTTTGGTGGTATATTTTAGTTGTGTTGTTCATTTGTATCGTTCATGTTGTTCATGTTTACTATAGAGCCAGATGGTGATATCCCTCATATTCCACCAGTGAAGTTAAGGCACAACATGGAAGAATTGACTATTGATGTGGAAATGATTAAAAAAAGACTTGATAACTTTAATGTGTGTAAATCGGTAGGGCCAGATGGTGTTCATCCTAGGTTGTTGAAAGAGCTATCTAATCATCTATGTAAACCACTAGCTAGGCTATTTAATAATTCACTGGCTGTGGGTAAACTACCAAAGGAATGGAAACACGGAAGGATCTCAGCCATATTTAAGAAGGGTAATCGAAAAACGCAGGAAATTATAGACTAGTCAGCTTAACAAGTATAATGTGTAAATGTATGGAACAATGTGTCAAAGATCATATTGTCAATCATATGATAAGGAATAAATTATTTAGTACGCAACAATTTGGTTTTATTAAAGGTCGATCTACGGTACTCCAATTATTAAATGTTATTGACTCATGGACCAAAGCTTTAGATAGAGGGGAATCTGTAGACGTTGTATATTTGGACTTCATGAAAGCATTTGACACGGTCCCTCACAAAAGACTGATAGGCAAACTTAAATCGTATGGTATAGAGTATTACACACTAAGATGGATCCAGGCATTCTTGTCTGACCATGTACAGCAGGTCAATGTAAATGGTACAAATTCTGAGTGGGCAAATATAACAAGTGGTATTCCACAGGGCAGTGTATTAGGACCAATACTATTTGTTTTATACATAAATGATCTTCCTGAGAATATAGTTTCAAATGTATATATGTTTGCTGATGATACAAAGATTTTCAAAACGATTACTAGGCCACATGACCAGCGTACACTACAGAACGACTTAGATTATTTAACATCTTGGTCAAGTGAATGGTTATTAAGGTTCCACCCAGATAAATGTAATTTAATGCACATAAGGAAAACAATACAGCAAGAGTATGCATACAACCTGAAGATAGATAATATTGCCCATGAATTAGGAGGAATAGAAGAACAAAAAGACATTGGGGTTATAATTGATTCAAACCTAGAATTTGATAAACACATCAACCAAAAAATAAACAAAGCAAATAGTATCATGGCAGTTATTAGAAGGTCCTTTACAACCCTAAATCAACATAATTTTGTGCCATTATATAAAGCTTTAGTTAGGAGTCATCTAGATTATGCAATATCAATATGGTCCCCTTATAAACAGAAATACAAAGATGCCATCGAAAATGTGCAAAGACGTGCAACAAAACAGCTTCCTGGTATGAAGAATATTTCTTATGAGGAAAGACTTCAGAGATTGAAACTTCCTACACTTGCATATAGACGAACTCGTGGTGATATGATTGAGATATATAAACTGCTCCATGGGAAATATGACAGTGATGTATCTAACATTGTAAAGCTGCACAAAGACAGTGATACAAGGGAAGGAACAAGGGGTCATAGATTGAAATTGTTTATAGAACGTGCTTGTACAAATGTTAGAAAAGAAAGCTTCTCACTTAGAGTTACCAGATTATGGAACGATCTACCGGAAGTAGTTGTAACTGCCCCAAATGTCAACTCATTTAAAAACCGTCTAGATAGACATTGGAGTACTGAGGAGTTTCTCTACAACTACAAAGTTGCCTTGCAAGGAAGTCGTAGAAAATTCCAAGGGATAATTGAAGATCTGACCACCGATGCCACCGCATACGGTCAGGAAGAACCTAAGTAAACCTAAGTAACTAAGTAAATGTTTTCAAATATCAGCTACTGATGTTACTGTGACACGCAATCTTACCCAAAATATATATAGTGTGCTGTTCACATGCTCACCATACACTAATTAGGAATTCAAGTGACACCAGAGCTCCTGTCAGTGTAGCAAGAAATTTATCTCCTATATTCTTTATGGTACGTGTACTGGTCTGTTCTTAAAACTTTAGGCTGCTGATTGAAAAATAAGTTAGATACCTGTCTGAGTAGTGGTACAGAACCTTCACCATTCCTTCATCAGTGTTCAAATGAGCACTTCAAGTATTATGATAGGTACAGAATCAAACTTATTTTTAATATGAATGTAATAGAATACATAATCAACTTACCCACTTCTGATCTTGTTAGGCCAACGTAACTTGCGACTTCCTCTCGATCTCTGTCCAGTCATTTTCATACTCAGTGCGAACATTAGAATCGAACCATCCCGCACCATGTCATAGTTTCAAAAACATCAAACTACAAAAATCGTGCTGACGTTCAGCGTACACGCCATCTGGCGATTAAAATACATTACTGCGGAGTCTGTAGTCAAACATTCTATCTACCATTGTTTGCAGATAAGCAAAATGAGTGTCGGCAGAAATAGGTTCGTAGTAAATAGTTATCTAATAAATAAAATTTAAGATTAGTGAGGCAATTTACAATTTCATATGCAATACGAACGTGTGTAAACAGCTATGTTTTGCAAACTGTACGTTGGTTGGGCAAATGAATATCTACGATACGTTAACTATGCAATATCCTTGTATTATCGCCCAACCATTGTTCGTTACAATAGTCAATACCCAAATACTGTAGACAGTTTAGTGTCATCGGTCATACCGTAATATTATTCGTATCTGTCAACACCATCTGTCCTTGACAAGTTGGCACTATACAAGGAGGTTCGACTTATACAAAGAGCACAGCCTTAGTCTTCGATGTCTAGTGAAGTACTTAACTGAAGTAACTCTGCATAGTTTAATCTAGGCAAAATTGTCCGCCCCACTCTTCGTCTCTGGGGCGAAAGTCCACACCGGGTTTTACTAACTCGCTAATTTGGGCTTTCCGTAGCCAAATGGCTACGGAACTAATAACGTAAGTTTTAAAACCGATACTCACTAACCGTTTCACATATGTATTCCGTGACATACAACTGACACTTAGCCTTAGGCGTCAAGAAGCTGAAGAAATGTGTTCCAAATAATTATTTATGAGCACATTTATCGGTCACACAGAAAAGATTTCATAAATAGCCGCCATATTGTGCACGTGATGTTGCCTTTGGGTTACAGGATCAAACGCGATTTCGTGTAGAATGAGGCCAGAATGGGCCAGCAGCACAGACATAAATAAAA
This sequence comes from Lamellibrachia satsuma, assembly GCA_033239005.1. Classification (NCBI taxonomy): domain Eukaryota; kingdom Metazoa; phylum Annelida; class Polychaeta; order Sabellida; family Siboglinidae; genus Lamellibrachia; species Lamellibrachia satsuma. Next base: position 1,101,986 of record BSQZ01000007.1, read on the forward strand.
CACCTGTTAATAAGTTAGTAGTTTATAGGGGCATTATTAATGATGTAACTCTATGGCCAGCAGACAGCAATTCTTAGCGTGACATTATATAGATCTATGGAAATCCCGTTTGCTATTCTCGCTCACAACAACATCCAGTTATATACAAACTTTGACAAGCACATGCGCTCTGACAAAAAGGTAATAATAAGGTTTCACGTTTCATGAAAATACTTAAGCTTTTGATGAACAAGATCTTCACCCCTACTACAGCAATAGACAGATAGAAACAAATTGTAGGGCGATTGACTTTGCCTAAGTTTAAACTCACTGAATTGTTTATTAAAACAGTTGACATGGTGTTGGACTGTCCTTTTATTGTGCGCATTTTTTTTATTATTGGTACAACACTCACAAATTCACTGTCAGATTGTTTCGGAGCTTCTCAGAATTTTTTTTGTTTCAGTTGGTGTTAAACAGGATGGAATCCTTTCTCCCCATCTTTCTAACATGTACATGGACGACTTAAATCTTAACAGACTTCAAATTGGTTGTCTTTATGCAGTCAACATAATGAACCATATGATGTATGTCGATCATTATATTTTTTCACCTATTTCTGCAAACAATGGTAGATAGAATGTTTGACTACAGACTCCACAGTAATGTATTTTGAATCGCCAGATGGCGAGTATGCCAAATGTCAGCATGATTTTTGTAGTTTGATGTTTTTGAAACTATGACATGGTGCGGCATGATGATATATACAGGTGTATATATATATATAATATATATATATATGTATACAAGTGTATATACATGTGTATATATATGTATATATATATATATATATATATATGTGTGTGTGTGTAAAATATGAAAATCTACTTCTCCAAATGTAAGGTCATCATTTCACCAAAGAAGCATCTTGTTCTGGAAGGCAAAGAACTTGAGACTGTGGGAGAGTTCTGTTTCTTGGATTATAAGTTGGATAGCATAGTACTGTGTACAGTAGATGAGATATGTCAAACATAATGCACCAGTGAGAAATCAGCAAAGACCTGGGGGATTGAACAGTCGGCATCAGCTGTCATGCGAAGTCTGGTTTGCCACCCTCAATGTGGGTACAATGACTGAAAAAAGAGTGGAGGGGGTTGAGCTAATGAAGAGGAGGCAGTTCTTGGTGATGGGGGTCCAAGAAACAAAGTGGAAAGGGGACAGAGCAGTGAACCTGGGTGAAGGATTTAAGATACTGGATGCAGGGGGAGATGGAAAGACAAATGGAGTGGAAGTGATTATGAACGAGGAATACAGTAAGGAAGTCATCAGCGTAGATTGGTCGGAGGACAGATGATATGTATACTGTCAGTATATGCACCACAGACAGGGAGAACGCAAGAAGACAAGGATGCATTCTGAAGTAACTTGGAAGAAATTATCGGGCATGTGGAGCCGGAGACAGTGTTGGTTGTGGCAGGTGATATGAATGCACATGTGGGAAAGAGACAGAACAGTGAGTAGACCGTAGGAAAGTATGGATGAGGCTCAAGAAACAGAGAGGGACAAGACCAAGATGCTCGCCATAAATCAGTTGGTGGTGGTAAACTCCTTCTTCCAGAAGAGGGAGTCACACAAATTAACCTACAGAAGTGGGAACAACAGAACAGAGATAGATCTGGTGATTATCAGAAGTTGTCAGCAAAACAAGGTTAGAGACTGCAAAGTTTTGGCAGGAGAGCACAGAGTGAGCCAACATAAACCATTGGTTTACGAAATGTGGATAGAAAGTGACAAACAAAGAAGGAGGAAGCAAAGGCAGGTGATCGGGTGGTGGAAATGTGAAGGAGAAGTGATGGATAAATACAAAAGCGAAGTCGAAAGGAAGTTCAGGCTACTTAAAGAACAAAGGGAGGATGTGGAAGCAGAGTAGACAACATTCAAGGAAGGCTTTATTGGAACAGCTGAGGAGATATGTGGCCAAACATCAGGAAAGTCCACACAAAGTCGAAAGAAGAAAGAACAGTGGTGGTGGAACCCGGAAGTTGAACAATCTATACAAGAAAAGAAGGAGGCTCTGAAGTGTGTGGAAGAAGCAATAAAAGACAAGGCTGAAGCAGAAGTACCAGGAGAAGAAGAAGGCAGCAAACAAGGCTGTTGTGAAAGCAAGAGATAAGAAATAACAGGAATGGTGCAATAGGATTGAAGAAGATGGTGGGAAAAAACTGCTGGCCTGAGATAGAGACAGAGATAGCAAAGATACTACTCGAATATCTGCAATGAAGAGAATAGATGGGACATTGGTCACTGGGGTAAAACAAGAGCTAGGTGTATGGGAGGAGGATTTCATGAAACTACTAAACCCGGAGGGAGAATGTGAGATAGAGATACCACATTCTGTAAGGAGGGAGAATGTGAGATAGAGATACCACATTCTGTAAGGAGAGAGAATGTGAGATAGAGCTACCACATTCTGTAAGGAGAGAGAATGTGAGATAGAGATACCACATTCTGTAAGGAGAGAGAATGTGAGATAGAGCTACCACATTCTGTAAGGAGAGAGAATGTGAGATAGAGCTACCACATTCTGTAAGGAGAGAGAATGTGAGATAGAGCTACCACATTCTGTAAGGAGAGAGAATGTGAGATAGAGATACCACATTCTGTAAGGAGGGAGAATGTGAGATAGAGATACCACATTCTGTAAGGAGAGAGAATGTGAGATAGAGATACCACATTCTGTAAGGAGAGAGAATGTGAGATAGAGATACCACATTCTGTAAGGAGAGAGAATGTGAGATAGAGATACCACATTCTGTAAGGAGAGAGAATGTGAGATAGAGATACCACATTCTGTAAGGAGAGAGAATGTGAGATAGAGATACCACATTCTGTAAGGAGAGAGAATGTGAGATAGAGCTACCACATTCTGTAAGGAGAGAGAATGTGAGATAGAGATACCACATTCTGTAAGGAGAGAGAATGTGAGATAGAGCTACCACATTCTGTAAGGAGAGAGAATGTGAGATAGAGCTACCACATTCTGTAAGGAGAGAGAATGTGAGATAGAGCTACCACATTCTGTAAGGAGAGAGAATGTGAGATAGAGCTACCACATTCTGTAAGGAGAGAGAATGTGAGATAGAGCTACCACATTCTGTAAGGAGAGAGAATGTGAGATAGAGATACCACATTCTGTAAGGAGAGAGAATGTGAGATAGAGCTACCACATTCTGTAAGGAGAGAGAATGTGAGATAGAGATACCACATTCTGTAAGGAGAGAGAATGTGAGATAGAGCTACCACATTCTGTAAGGAGAGAGAATGTGAGATAGAGATACCACATTCTGTAAGGAGAGAGAATGTGAGATAGAGATACCACATTCTGTAAGGAGAGAGAATGTGAGATAGAGCTACCACATTCTGTAAGGAGAGAGAATGTGAGATAGAGATACCACATTCTGTAAGGAGAGAGAATGTGAGATAGAGATACCACATTCTGTAAGGAGAGAGAATGTGAGATAGAGCTACCACATTCTGTAAGGAGAGAGAATGTGAGATAGAGATACCACATTCTGTAAGGAGGGAGAATGTGAGATAGAGATGCCACATTCTGTAAGGAGAGAGAATGTGAGATAGAGATGCCACATTCTGTAAGGAGGGAGAATGTGAGATAGAGATGCCACATTCTGTAAGGAGGGAGAATGTGAGATAGAGATGCCACATTCTGTAAGGAGGGAGAATGTGAGATAGAGATGCCACATTCTGTAAGGAGGGAGAATGTGAGATAGAGATGCCACATTCTGTAAGGAGAGAGAATGTGAGATAGAGATGCCACATTCTGTAAGGAGAGAGAATGTGAGATAGAGATGCCACATTCTGTAAGGAGAGAGAATGTGAGATAGAGATGCCACATTCTGTAAGGAGAGAGAATGTGAGATAGAGATGCCACATTCTGTAAGGAGAGAGAATGTGAGATAGAGATGCCACATTCTGTAAGGAGAGAGAATGTGAGATAGAGATGCCACATTCTGTAAGGAGGGAGAATGTGAGATAGAGATGCCACATTCTGTAAGGAGGGAGAATGTGAGATAGAGATGCCACATTCTGTAAGGAGGGAGAATGTGAGATAGAGATACCACATTCTGCAAGGAGGGAGAATGTGAGATAGAGATACCACATTCTGCAAGGAGGGAGAATGTGAGATAGAGATACCACATTCTGCAAGGAGGGAGAATGTGAGATAGAGATACCACATCTGCTGTGAGATAGAGATACCACATTCTGAGGAGGAGAATGTGAGATAGAGATACCACATTCTGCAAGGAGGAGAATGTGAGATAGAGATACCACATTCTGCAAGGAGGAGGAGAATGTGAGATAGAGATACCACATTCTGCAAAGGAGAATGTGGAGAATACCACATTCTGAGAATAGAGATAGAGATACCACATTCTGCAAGGAGAGAATCTGAGATAGAGATACCACATTCTGCAAGGAGGAGAATGTGAGATAGAGATACCACATTCTGCAAGGAGGGAGAATGTGAGATAGAGATACCACATTCTGCAAGGAGGGAGAATGTGAGATAGAGATTCCACATTCTGCAAGGAGGGAGAATGTGAGATAGAGATACCACATTCTGAAAGGAGGGAGAATGTGAGATAGAGATACCACATTCTGCAAGGAGGGAGAATGTGAGATAGAGATACCACATTCTGCAAGGAGGGAGAATGTGAGATAGAGATACCACATTCTGCAAGGAGGGAGAATGTGAGATAGAGATACCACATTCTGCAAGGAGGGAGAATGTGAGATAGAGATACCACATTCTGCAAGGAGGGAGAATGTGAGATAGAGATACCACATTCTGCAAGGAGGGAGAATGTGAGATAGAGATACCACATTCTGCAAGGAGGGAGAATGTGAGATAGAGATACCACATTCTGCAAGGAGGGAGAATGTGAGATAGAGATACCACATTCTGCAAGGAGGGAGAATGTGAGATAGAGATACCACATTCTGCAAGGAGGGAGAATGTGAGATAGAGATACCACATTCTGCAAGGAGGGAGAATGTGAGATAGAGATACCACATTCTGCAAGGAGAGAGAATGTGAGATAGAGATACCACATTCTGCAAGGAGGGAGAATGTGAGATAGAGATACCACATTCTGCAAGGAGGGAGAATGTGAGATAGAGATACCACATTCTGCAAGGAGGGAGAATGTGAGATAGAGATACCACATTCTGCAAGGAGAGAGAATGTGAGATAGAGATACCACATTCTGCAAGGAGAGAGAATGTGAGATAGAGATACCACATTCTGCAAGGAGAGAGAATGTGAGATAGAGATACCACATTCTGCAAGGAGAGAGAATGTGAGATAGAGATACCACATTCTGCAAGGAGAGAGAATGTGAGATAGAGATACCACATTCTGCAAGGAGAGAGAATGTGAGATAGAGATACCACATTCTGCAAGGAGAGAGAATGTGAGATAGAGATACCACATTCTGCAAGGAGAGAGAATGTGAGATAGAGATACCACATTCTGCAAGGAGAGAGAATGTGAGATAGAGATACCACATTCTGCAAGGAGAGAGAATGTGAGATAGAGATACCACATTCTGCAAGGAGAGAGAATGTGAGATAGAGATACCACATTCTGCAAGGAGAGAGAATGTGAGATAGAGATACCACATTCTGCAAGGAGAGAGAATGTGAGATAGAGATACCACATTCTGCAAGGAGAGAGAATGTGAGATAGAGATACCACATTCTGCAAGGAGAGAGAATGTGAGATAGAGATACCACATTCTGCAAGGAGAGAGAATGTGAGATAGAGATACCACATTCTGCAAGGAGAGAGAATGTGAGATAGAGATACCACATTCTGCAAGGAGAGAGAATGTGAGATAGAGATACCCCATTCTGCAAGGAGCGAGAATGTGAGATAGAGATACCACATTCTGCAAGGAGAGAGAATGTGAGATAGAGATACCACATTCTGCAAGGAGAGAGAATGTGAGATAGAGATACCACATTCTGCAAGGAGAGAGAATGTGAGATAGAGATACCACATTCTGCAAGGAGAGAGAATGTGAGATAGAGATACCACATTCTGCAAGGAGAGAGAATGTGAGATAGAGATACCACATTCTGCAAGGAGAGAGAATGTGAGATAGAGATACCACATTCTGCAAGGAGGGAGAATGTGAGATAGAGATACCACATTCTGCAAGGAGAGAGAATGTGAGATAGAGATACCACATTCTGCAAGGAGAGAGAATGTGAGATAGAGATACCACATTCTGCAAGGAGAGAGAATGTGAGATAGAGATACCACATTCTGCAAGGAGGGAGAATGTGAGATAGAGATACCACATTCTGCGAGGAGAGAGAGAATGTGAGATAGAGATACCACATTCTGCAAGGAGAGAGAATGTGAGATAGAGATACCACATTCTGCAAGGAGAGAGAATGTGAGATAGAGATACCACATTCTGCAAGGAGAGAGAATGTGAGATAGAGATACCACATTCTGCAAGGAGAGAGAATGTGAGATAGAGATACCACATTCTGCAAGGAGAGAGAATGTGAGATAGAGATACCACATTCTGCAAGGAGAGAGAATGTGAGATAGAGATACCACATTCTGCAAGGAGAGAGAATGTGAGATAGAGCTACCACTTTCTGCAAGGAGGGAGAATGTGAGATAGAGCTACCACATTCTGTAAGGAGGGAGAATGTGAGATAGAGCTACCACATTCTGTAAGGAGGGAGAATGTGAGATAGAGATACCACATTCTGTAAGGAGGGAGAATGTGAGATAGAGCTACCACATTCTGTAAGGAGGGAGAATGTGAGATAGAGATACCACATTCTGTAAGGAGAGAGAATGTGAGATAGAGCTACCACATTCTGTAAGGAGGGAGAATGTGAGATAGAGCTACCACATTCTGTAAGGAGAGAGAATGTGAGATAGAGCTACCACATTCTGTAAGGAGGGAGAATGTGAGATAGAGCTACCACATTCTGTAAGGAGAGAGAATGTGAGATAGAGATACCACATTCTGTAAGGAGAGAGTTGGAGGTGAGGACAATAACAGAAGAAGAGGTGGAGAAAGCTGTAAAGAAGATGAAAACTGGGAAGGCTGTAGGAGTGGACGAACTGTCAGTGGATCAAGCAGGGTTGTTTGACTTAAATCACGATTGAAATCACTTCAAAAAAATCATTGATTTATGGGTTTTTTTATCGCTGATTTATATGAATTTAACACAAATAATTGTTTACAAGCATCGAGATCAACAAAGTTTTGTATGTTTTTTAATACAAAAGCACAAAGTGCGCACACTTGTGTAGTTGTATTGTCACCAGATAGCCTGATAATCAAATATTTTATGACATTGTGTATGTTTTAGCACACAAACTTGTCTTCAAGTCAGAAGCCCTGAGTTAAAGTCCACTTAGAGCTTGTGCTAGTCCACTTAGAGCTTGTGCTAGTCCACTTAGAGCTTGTGCTAGTCCACTTAGAGCTTGTGCTAGTCCACTTAGAGCTTGTGTTTACCAATTCAGTTGACTCAAGTGAGACAGTCTGGGCTACCATTGTTTAATACTGTACCAGTTTGTAGTCTGGTTGGAGACCCTTAGAGTACACAGAGCCCTGGACAGGTGCTAATCCACCCTCTCAGCAAACAATAATTATCACTGCTACAATCACAGACACACAGCATGCTTTCCTTTCCAAGACAGATTATGCAACAACGGGGTAAGGCCTTTTAATATGTATATATATATATGTATATATATATATATATATATATATATATATATATATATATATATATATATATATGTCTTATGTCTATATATAAGCAAAAATCATGTACCCTCTGTTAAGACAAATACCCAAATCAATTTGAATAGAACATGTTTGAAAGAGTTTATAAATATAAACACCTATTATAAATGTCTATATTACCAGATATAAAAAAAATCCGATTTAAATTTGTTTAAATCTGATTTTTTATTTATTTCATTTTTAAATCATGATTTTTTTTCAACCCTGGAATCAAGTGGCTGACGAGAATATTTAACATGTGCTTCACAACAGGAGAGATACTAACACAGTGGCGAAGAGGAGTGATTGTGCCGATATGGAAGGGGAAAGGGGACATCCATGATCCAGGGAGATACAGAGGCATCACATTAATGAGCCAAGCCCTAAAATTTATGGAAAGGATATTGGATGTTAGGGTGAGGCATATAGTGGAGGACAAAATCGGAAATAATCAGCTGGGATTTAGGAAAGAGAGAGGAACGGATGATGGATTGTTTACCATCAGACAAATTATTGAGAAGAGGAGAGAGAGAGAGAGAAGCAGAGGTCAGAATGGTTGAGGAAATGTACAAGGAGACAACAGCAGTGGTGAGAGCTGAAAGAGAAACATCGGAACAATTTCGAGTGGGAGTAGGACTTAGACAGGGAAGTGCCTTGAGTCCCCTGCTTGTCATTACGGTTATGAACCTGATCAGTGAAAAGGTATCTGAACAGGAAGAACTTAAGAAGATACTATATGTAGATGACCTAGCAGTGGTGGCTGATAATAAAGGATTTACAGAAAACATTGCAAGAATGGAGTAACACCTTTAGAAGACAAGGCCTCTGAATGAATTTGGAGAAGACAGAAGTGATGTGGATAGACGAACAAGAGGTGGACCTACATGTTGTTGTTGATGGAAAGACCATTGACCTAGTGAACAGTTTTGTATACTTGGGCGGTACGATGAGTGAGGATGGAGGAAGTAGTAAGGAAATAAAGAGGAGAGAGAGCAAGCAGGAGCAGCAGCGTGGAGGAGAGTGGAAGGCATATGTGGGACAGAAAACTGAAGAAACAACTAAAAGGAAAAGTGTTGGAAGCCTGCGTGGTACCAGCGTGTATATACGGGTTGGGAACACTGGCACTGACAGGGAGACAGGAGGAGAAGATGCAGATAGCTGAAAACAACTGGGTCCGAAGAATATGCAAAGTAACCCAAGAAGATAGAAGGAAGATGAAGGAACTGAGGAAAGAGATTGGCATGAAAAAACACCTAAAGATGAAAGTAGCTGGAAGCAGATTGAGATTGGCAGGACATGTGCAAAGAATGGGTGAAGACAGACTGTCAGAAGGAGCATGGAAAGCAGAAGGAGGTGGCAGAAGAAGAGGAAGACCAAAGCTGCGATGGAAAGACTGTGTCAAACGAGATCTTGAAAGGGCAGGTACGAACGGCCAAGAGTGGAAGACAGAGGGAAATGGAGAACATTAACAATGAAAGTAGAAGAAGCAATCAAATGACCTGGACCCCCCCCCACGCAAGGGAGCAGGGGGAAGAAGAATATATATATACACCTGTGTATATATATATATATATATATATATATATATATATATATATATATATATATATATATATATATGTTGTTTGTGTCTATATTCTGTTACTGTAGACTCTAGTCTAGACTTGTGAGTTGTATAGGCTACAGAAGCAGCAACATGTATGTCATGAGACCCCACAGACCCCAGGCGTTAGGGCCCGGGGCAATTACTGCTGCAATTAATTACACCTACAATCATAACTGTAAATGAACATAATACAGTTTTGATTCGAGAACTGGCAGCCCAATCAGACATACATTCATTAAAAAAATTTTTTATGTAGCTTGCCTACTTGCTTAGTGTGTGTCGTATAGGTAGAAAACTATAAATACATGTATGTTATATAGGAAAAAAAAATCAATATTAGTTTATGTAATACATGCAGAAATTATAAGAACGGTGCACAGTGCAACTGTGATATCAATTTATAGTGTCATTCTGACAGTTGTTTAATAAATTATGCATGTTAGCATTGGTGTTTTACTAGAGGTGTTTAGATATTACACGTGTGAGAAGTTTTACTAGAGGTGTTTAGATATGACACGTGTGAGAAGTTTTACTACAGGTGTTTAGATATTACACGTGAGAAGTTCACACTAAAAGCTACTTTCATAGAATGTTAAGTCAGAACTTGTAGCATCAACTCTCAGTGCTCTGGTAAGTCTGATGATTGTTGAGATATAATTCTACTTTTCAGTTTGAAGATTGCCCCTGGGGCGATGGTGTGTGCTGAGAGTGAGCTGAAGGGTGACGTCACTGTCGGTGAGTAAGGGTGACATAATTTTCTGTGAGTAAGGGGGATGTCACTGTCTGTGGCTAAGGGGGTGTCAGTGTTGGTGAGTAAGTGTAACGTCACTGTCTGTAAGGAGGACGTCACTGTTGGTGAGTAAGGGTGACATCATTTTCTGTGAGTAAGGGGGTGTCACTTTTGGTGAGTAAGTGTAACATCACTGTCTGTGAGTAAGGGGGACGTCACTGTTGGTGAGTAAGGGTGACATTTTCTGTGAGTAAGGGGGACGTCACTGTTGGTGAGTAAGTGTAACATCACTGTCTGTGAGGTAAGGAAGACGTCACTGTTGGTGAGTAAGGAGGACGTCACTGTTGGTGAGTAAGGGTGACATCGTTTCCTGTGAGTAAGGGGGGTGTCACTGTTGGTGAGTAAGTGTAACGTCACTGTCTGTGAGTAAGGAGGACGTCACTGTTGGTGAGTAAGGAGGACATCATTTTCTGTGAGTAAGGGGGACGTCACTGTTGGTGAGTAAGGGTAACATTACTGTCTGTGAGTAAGGAGGACGTCACTGTTGGTGAGTAAGGGTGACATCATTTTCTGTGAGTAAGGAGGACGTCACTGTTGGTGAGTAAGGGTGACATCGTTTTCTGTGAGTAAGGGTGACATCATTTTCTGTGAGTAAGGGGGCGTCACTGTTGGTGAGTAAGGGTAACGTTACTGTTTGTGAGTAAGGAGGACGTCACTGTTGGTGAGTAAGTGTAACGTCACTGTCTGTGAGTAAGGAGGACGTCACTGTTGGTGCGTAAGGGTGACATCATTTTCTGTGAGTAAAGGGGGCGTCACTGTTGGTGAGTAAGCGCAATGTCACTGTCTGTGAGTAAGGAGGATGTCACTGTTGATAAGTGAGGGTGGCATCATTCTCTGTAAGGATGGCATTACTGTTGGTGAGTAAATGTAACATCATTGTCAGCGAGTAAGGGGGATGGCACTGTCTAGTGTCTATGAGTAAATGGGACATCACTGTCGGTGAGTAAGGGTGACATCATAAATCTTATTGAATCTTGATGACATAAAAATGGTAAATATCTCAAACATAAGTTCTTTAGCTAATTTCATTTTGTAGGGTTTTTGTCAAAATGATTGTTCAGAAATAATTACATAGAAATAGTTTTATGTTTTAATTGAAAATTATGCACATATTATGTTCAAATATATGTCTAGTTTAAATTGTTATGTAGGTCTGTGTTTGACTTACTAGTAAATTACTTTGCATTAATGGAATAATTACTATTCTGGGTCAACGGGACAGTCACAGTTGCACGCATCACGTGGTTTCCTCACATAGGTGCACACACAGTGATTCACCCGAAAGCACGGATCGTCGCAGAAGCCGGCCCAATCATCATTGGTGAAAACAACTTGATTGAGGAACAGTCCCAGATCATCAACAGGTGATTGTTATGGACCAGGTTGTTATCACTAGTAAAGACAATCAGAACACACCAGGGTTGGGTTTAAGGCGGCCTTAAACCTGTTTTTGGCACGGCATGTGCCGCAAACTGCCCTAAACTGCCCTAAAGTGGTTAAAACTGCCTCAAACTGCCTCAAATTGCCTTAAAGCTATCCCTGTCCAAAGGCACACTGAAGATTCTGTTATTATAAAACACATGTACATTGTATATATTAAATCAAACTGCAAACAAAAATAAATCTTAAACTAAGTTTTATTTCATGATTTTTTTACAAAAATGACAGGTCATTTCATAGCCACATGAAACACACCTGGCCAACTTTTTGCCATCCTTTGTCACTCTTACAAAATGTTCCCAAACACCATCTTGGGGTCTACCACCTTTGTTGGCCATGATTGCAAAACAAAATGAATTATTGCTATACACAAGTCACCAGCAGCTACTCTTTTGTAAGGAATGTATCAGGTTTCTACACAAAATGAAATGTTTGATTATTAGTGTGCAGGGGAAGCTTTATATAGTACTTGAAAACAACACCTTTGGATCATTTATAACACCTTGAGTTTATTTTCAACCAACCTTAGTAGACGTCAATAGCACACCTCTAACAGGTGTAAAGGCAATTGAGTTTATTTTAAACCAACCTTAGTAGACTTCAATACCACACCTCTAGCAGGTGTAAAGCAATTGAGTTTATTTGCAACCAACTTTAGTAGACTTCAATACCACACCTCTACTAGAAATAATAGGCAAGTAAACTGGACATGCTTTTAATGGCTAAATGGCCTTTCTATGCCCTAAACTGCCTTAAACCTGTTTCTTACATCTCTAGCACATATGTAACAATTGAGAAGGGAATTATTAATACTTATGTCATATTTTAGGGCATGTTTAATATAATACTTTTATTGTTTTTTTTATGAAATATGTTTAAGGCATTTTCTATGCCTTAAACTGCCTTAAACCTGTTTTCGGCAGGGCAGTTTTTACCGGTAAAAACCACCTGGTAAAAACCACCCTGCCATAAACCTGCCAACCCTGGAACACACTGAAACTGTGGATTGTCTGGTAGCCAGGATTCTGGAGACTTACAAAGACATTTGAGTGCTTAGAAGTACACCTGAGTGTTATGTCAGTTAGCAATATTCAGTGAAGTTGTTGCTGCAGTGTTAAATAATAATCGTTTATCAGAATCTAGCAGTGAGCATTGATTAGTTAGCGTTGTATCTTTATAAACTGTTGCTAGCTGTGGAGTTGAACCACCACAAACAAGAACAATGTAGACAAGGCATCCAAATGTTGGGTTTGTTTTTTATGTCTCTCAGAATTCCTACATTGTCACGTGGTGACCTTTCCTACTTGTGTTGCTTGATTTATACTAATTGTCACAGCTGATTGAATGTTGTTGCGTAGATGATTAATTTAGGAGAAAGTCCACTGTAATGTCAGTTTCTAAATATGATATTAATGCAACATTAAAAATCTCAATAGTGATGTATTATAAATTCCTAATTCAATAATATTGTTCAAAATTGGTTACGCATTTGTAATAGTGACATTTTCATAGCTTTTATTCAAATTAATTGTATGCATCAGTGCTGGGGTAACTGTAACAGTTTATGTTTAAAACAAGTATTAAATTAAAATTTAGTTAAAATGAACCAACTAAACTAGTCTACATTACAATACATTATGTCAGCAAATAGTGGAATCTTGGGCACTTGAATTGTGAAGCATGTGTCTGACAATAAGGGAACACCTCCTGCCTCGCTGGTCGGCAAGGCACCGACAGTGTGGGTCGAACACTTCAAGCAGTTGTTGGGCACGTTGACCTGAAGATGGCCACATCAGACAACCTGAAGCATACTGAAGCCTGGAAGGTCAGTGTGGAGATGCTTGATGAGCCAGGATGGCAGACCGACACCAGGGATGTGAATACAGCCCCACCGTCTGATGACGAGGTCATGGAAGCAGCCAAAGCTACTCTCCACAACAGGGCTGTGGCGGGAGTGATCCCCACCGAGCTGTGGACAAACTTGCCGCTGGCCACTCGGATTCTAAGCACGCTCATGGTGGCGTGTGTGGTCCAGAGAAAACCCATCGATCTCGTGGCTAGAGGCTGCGCTCTACCTCCTCTGTAAGGGCAGAGAAGGTGCCCAGCGTCGTGGTCCACTAAGAGTGGCCAAACATCTGTACCAGCAGGTGCAGCCACAACAGAATGGCTTCGTGCGTGGCAAGTCATGCCTGGGTGCAGCGGGTACATCAGACCTTAGCTGCCAAGTACACACTCCTGTGTAATGTCGTGGACTTCAGCAAGGCATTCGACTCTATCCACTGGGCCACAGCATGGCGGGCACTGGAGAGCCAAGGTATGCCACGACAGATAGTTGAGGTGATCAAGCGACTGTATGACACTTCGACAGTGGCTGTTAGACTATCTGCAGAGGGCCTCATGTCCCCAACATTCCGACAGGTCAGAGGGCCTCATGTCCCCAACATTCCGACAGGTCAGAGGCGTGAAGCAAGGCTGTTCGTTTGAGCCCAGCGATGTTCATCCTAGTGTTGGACCGGACAATGCGAGCTTACATTGTAGCATGCCAGCGGCTGGGACTTAAGACAGATGCTTGTTGGCTGGGATATGCAGACGACCTGGTCATCATGTCCACCAGTGAACGTGGAACGCAGCAGGCACTAATGTAATTACAGGCAGCATGTGCTTTTGTAGGTCTGCAGATTAATGTTGCCAAGACCAAGTGCATGGGAGTGAGTGGTGAACAAGACCAAGTGCATGGGAGTGAGTGGTGAACAAGACCAAGTACATGGGAGTGAGTGGTGAACAAGACCAAGTACATGGGAGTGAGTGGTGAACAAGACCAAGTACATGGGAGTGAGTGGTGAACAAGACCAAGTACATGGGAGTGAGTGGTGAACAAGACCAAGTGCATGGGAGTGAGTGGTGAACAAGACCAAGTACATGGGAGTGAGTGGTGAACAAGACCAAGTGCATGGGAGTGAGTGGTGAACAAGACCAAGTACATGGGAGTGAGTGGTGAACAAGACCAAGTGCATGGAAGTGAGTGGTGAACAAGACCAAGTGCATGGGAGTGAGTGGTGAACAAGACCAAGTACATGGGAGTGAGTGGTGAACAAGACCAAGTGCATGGGAGTGAGTGGTGAACAAGACCAAGTGCATGGGAGTGAGTGGTGAACAAGACCAAGTGCATGGGAGTGAGTGGTGAACAAGACCAAGTACATGGGAGTGAGTGGTGAACAAGACCAAGTACATGGGAGTGAGTGGTGAACAAGACCAAGTGCATGGGAGTGAGTGGTGAACAAGACCAAGTGCATGGGAGTAAGTGGTGAACAAGACCAAGTACATGGGAGTGAGTGGTGAACAAGACCAAGTGCATGGGAGTGAGTGGTGAACAAGACCAAGTGCATGGGAGTAAGTGGTGAACAAGACCAAGTACATGGGAGTGAGTGGTGAACAAGACCAAGTGCATGGGAGTGAGTGGTGAACAAGACCAAGTACGTGGGAGTGAGTGGTGAACAAGACCAAGTGCATGGGAGTGAGTGGTGAACAAGACCAAGTACATGGGAGTGAGTGGTGAACAAGACCAAGTGCATGGGAGTGAGTGGTGAACAAGACCAAGTACATGGGAGTGAGTGGTGAACAAGACCAAGTGCATGGGAGTGAGTGGTGAACAAGACCAAGTACATGGGAGTGAGTGGTGAACAAGACCAAGTACGTGGGAGTGAGTGGTGAACAAGACCAAGTACATGGGAGTGAGTGATGAACTAGACCAAGTACGTGGGAGTGAGTGGTGAACAAGACCAAGTACATGGGAGTGAGTGATGAACTAGACCAAGTACATGGGAGTGAGTGGTGAACAAGACCAAGTACGTGGGAGTGAGTGGTGAACAAGACCAAGTACATGGGAGTGAGTGGTGAACAAGACCAAGTACGTGGGAGTGAGTGGTGAACAAGACCAAGTGCATGGGAGTGAGTGATGAACTAGACCAAGTACGTGGGAGTGAGCGGTGAACAAGACCAAGTGCATGGGAGTGAGTGGTGAACAAGACCAAGTACATGGGAGTGAGCGGTGAACAAGACCAAGTGCATGGGAGTGAGTGGTGAACAAGACCAAGTACATGGGAGTGAGTGGTGAACAAGACCAAGTGCATGGGAGTGAGGGGTGAACAAGACCAATTTCTTGGAATGAGTGGTGAACAAGACCAAGTATATGGGAGTGAGTGGTGAACAAGACCAAGTACATGGGAGTGAGTGGTGAACAAGACCAAGTGCATGGGAGTGAGTGGTGAACAAGACCAAGTACGTGGGAGTGAGTGATGAACAAGACCAAGTACATGGGAGTGAGTGGTGAACAAGACCAAGTGCATGGGAGTGAGTGGTGAACAAGACCAAGTACATGGGAGTGAGTGGTGAACAAGACCAAGTGCATGGGAGTGAGTGGTGAACAAGACCAAGTGCATGGGAGTGAGTGGTGAACAAGACCAAGTACATGGGAGTGAGTGGTGAACAAGACCAAGTGCATGGGAGTGAGTGGTGAACAAGACCAAGTGCATGGGAGTGAGTGGTGAACAAGACCAAGTGCATGGGAGTGAGTGGTGAACAAGACCAAGTACATGGGAGTGAGTGGTGAACAAGACCAAGTGCATGG
The DNA here is from genome assembly GCA_033239005.1 of Lamellibrachia satsuma. Lineage (NCBI taxonomy): Eukaryota > Metazoa > Annelida > Polychaeta > Sabellida > Siboglinidae > Lamellibrachia > Lamellibrachia satsuma. The sequence continues at coordinate 1,118,269 of BSQZ01000007.1, forward strand.
GAGTGAGTGATGAACAAGACCAAGTACATGGGAGTGAGTGGTGAACAAGCTGCAGTAGTTCAGAAGGCCGAGGCGCAGCGTGAACATGTGATTGTGCAGTGGAATGACGGTCACTACGAGGGCTGGGTTGTTGACTTGGAGGCGCGACTTGTGGTGATCAACAAGGAGCAGGAATGATGCCTGAACACTGATGGTCTCGGGGCTGTCCGACCCATACACCTATTACTGTAAGACGACGGGGAGCTGACACCAGTTGTGTTCAAGGCAGGCGGTTGGCTAACTGGGCCACAGTATGTGGACCAGGAGAAGGACACCATTGTGATGCTTGTGGGCAGGTGTTATGGACCCTGCAGGCGCTCCACAGTCACACTGCAAGCCGGTGGTGCACCCCAGTAACGTTAATGAATAGTCAGCAACAATGCACATGTAGGCAGGCCAGAGGGAGGGTGGCACGGTGGAAAGGGGAGATCCGAGGTGTGATCCCAGGCCAGAGGGAGGGTGGCACGGTGGAAAGGGGAGATCCGAGGTGTGATCCCAGGCCAGAGGGAGGGTGGCACGGTGGAAAGGGGAGATCCGAGGTGTGATCCCAGGCCAGAGGGAGGGTGGCACGGTGGAAAGGGGAGATCCGAGGTGTGATCCCAGGCCAGAGGGAGGGTGGCACGGTGGAAAGGGGAGATCCGAGGTGTGATCCCAGGCCAGAGGGAGGGTGGCACGGTGGAAAGGGGAGATCCGAGGTGTGATCCCAGGCCAGAGGGAGGGTGGCACGGTGGAAAAGGGAGATCCGAGGTGTGATCCCAGTGAAACTGGAGGATGCGGATGGCACAGCTGTTGAGCCAGTGGCGGAGTTTGTGTACCTCAGTAGTAAACATCACTCGAGATGGGGACGCCACGAAGGAGGTCTGGTGGCGGATTGGAATGGCCGGTGCGGTGTTTGCCACACTGGGCAAAGTATGGGATTCTAGCGTAGTGCCGTTGAAGCTGAAGTCAGGCTTGTTCCAGCCGCTGGTGCTGCTGTACAATGCCAAATGTTGGTCCATGTGTAAGAACAACACATATGCGGTAGAAGGATTTATTCACCACTGTCTGCGCCAAGTCACAAGGATAGAGTGAGGCTCTCCAGATCCACTCGAGGACTATCCAAGCAGAGGTGGTCGGTGTCGCTACTAGCCCACATGTGGAAGATCTGGTTAAAGAACAGCGGCTTCACTGGATGGGACACTGCCTCCGTATGAAAGAAGATCCACTTGTAGCAGAAATGATAGCAGCCCTCAATGATGAGGGACCCTGGAATAGGCTGATACGGGGAGACTTGCGTATCCGAAACATCAACAGGGACACTGTGTTGGCACTGGTTGCTGTAAGAGCATGGAGCTATTTGACGAGAACATGTATGAATAATTGAACTTGTGCAAGACAACGATGATGACTTTCGATATGTTGTTCAATATGGTATTTTGCAACTATCCTAAAAAAATTACCTTTGTACTATTTATTTCCATGTTCAACCCTAATACTCTTGAACTGTCATTTACAAATCAATTAAATCTGTGATGTTTCTTTTTTCCAGGCATCCTAAATCTGAAGACGGTTCATTGAATCCAAACCAGACTGTTATGATCATTGGTAACAACAATGTGTTTGAAGTTGGCTGCAGTATCCTTTCAATAACTGCTTATTTGTTTAAAATTTGGACAACTAATAATGTGTACACAACTGGCTCTTGCATACTTAACTAATAATGTGTACACAACTGGCTCTTGCATACTTAACTATTAAAAAAATACCATTGTTAACAGTCTAAAAAATATTTATTGAAAAACTGTTACACAAATGAATGTTTGAATATGTTTAATTGTAGTTAATGTAGTCTTCTGTTCAGTTTTTCTTTATAACATGTTTTCAGTATTAATAATTATAATAAATTGTCTGTGCGATAAATCTAGCTGCTTTGGCGATTTAAGGAATACTGAACCATTATTAATTGAATTTTAAATATTCAATGAATATACATTTAGAGCATTAAAATAATATTAACAATATAATTTAAATAAATAAATAAAATATACAAAAAGTTCAGGATAAAAAGTAAATACTATGGTTAAAAAGAGAAGATTAAAATGTTTGTGTCAATGACATAAAAGAAAAGTTCATAACTAATTTAGAGATTAAAAGAGAATATTTAATGTTTAAAAGAAAAACCTGTTTGCACCATCTACCTTATTAAACTGTTGTATTCACTTTTATATTTAACATTTATTCATATTCTCTGTATTATATTTTTATAACTCAGTATTTCTACATTTGCCAGTGAAATGTGTAATTTGAAATACAAGGTTAACACGATATGTGTCCAGTCTCATTAAGCAGTGACAGTTTAGACATGAGATATGTCCAGTCTCATTAAGCAGTGACAGTTTAGACATGAGTTGTGTCCAGTCTCACTAAGCAGTGACAGTTTAAACATGAGATGTGTCCAGTCTCATTAAGCAGTGACAGTTTAGACATGAGCTGTGTCCAGTCTCATTAAGCAGTGACAGTTTAGACATGAGATGTGTCCAGTCTCACTAAGCAGTGACAGTTTAGACATGAGATGTGTCCAGTCTCATTAAGCAGTGACAGTTTAGACATGAGTTGTGTCCAGTCTCACTAAGCAGTGACAGTTTAGACATGAGCTGTGTCCAGTCTCATTAAGCAGTGACAGTTTAGACATGAGCTGTGTCCAGTCTCATTAAGCAGTGACAGTTTAGACATGAGATGTGTCCAGTCTCATTAAGCAGTGACAGTTTAGACATGAGATGTGTCCAGTCTCATTAAGCAGTGACAGTTTAGACATGAGATGTGTCCAGTCTCATTAAGCAGTGACAGTTTAGTGCACTTGTATCATGAAGTCTGCTTCTTTCACACGGCCCAGCATGTCAGTCTCTGAGGATTGGCGATTACAATGTTGTGGAAGAAAAAGGTGAGACACATATCACAGCCACAGACCACATCCCCTTCTTTTATAGACCAACTTTAGTAGTCCTTTAATTATGCCTTTCTTGGACAAGAATATCCTACATTTTTATAGAAGAATGCAATGCAATGGATTGTGGATTAAACCATTCCATTTCTAGTCAAAGAAACAAATCCTTCATGGCATCTACTTTCCAGACATTTTCGTATAGTGTAAAGATGAATAAAAATGCCAGTCCATGCTAAATTATATTATTTGTCTTGTGCCAAACAGTGGGCAAATGATGTCTGAGCAGGTGTAGTGGGAAATATGACCACTTTTATTGAGGATGAACATATAAAGTCATTTCTTCAATAGGCTATGTTGTATAATTGTGTCCATGTTGTGCCAGTGTGTGTTGGACAACAGACTCAGCTCTTCAGGGGTTGTATCAATGGTATAATTGTGTCCTTGTTGTGCCAGTGTGTGTTGGGCAACAGACTCAGCTCTCCAGGGGTTGTATCAATGGTATAATTGTGTCCATGTTGTGCCAGTGTGTGTTGGACAACAGACTCAGCTCTCCAAGGGTTGTATCAATGGTATAATTGTGTCCTTGTTGTCCCAGTGTGTGTTGGACAACAGACTCAGCTCTCCAGGAGTTGTATCAATGGTATAATTGTGTCCATGTTGTGCCAGTGTGTGTTGGGCAACAGACTCAGCTCTCTAGGGGTTGTATCAATGGTATAATTGTGTCCTTGTTGTCCCAGTGTGTGTTGGGCAACAGACTCAGCTCTCCAGGGGTTGTATCAATGGTATAATTGTGTCCTTGTTGTGCCAGTGTGTGTTGGGCAACAGACTCAGCTCTTCAGGGGTTGTATCAATGGTATAATTGTGTCCTTGTTGTCCCAGCGTGTGTTGGACAACAGACTCAGCTCTCCAGGGGTTGTATCAATGGTATAATTGTGTCCATGTTGTGCCAGTGTGTGTTGGGCAACAGACTCAGCTCTCTAGGGGTTGTATCAATGGTATAATTGTGTCCTTGTTGTGCCAGTGTGTGTTGGGCAACAGACTCAGCTCTCCAGGGGTTGTATCAATGGTATAATTGTGTCCATGTTGTGCCAGTGTGTGTTGGGCAACAGACTCAGCTCTCTAGGGGTTGTATCAATGGTATAATTGTGTCCTTGTTGTCCCAGCGTGTGTTGGGCAACAGACTCAGCTCTCCAGGGGTTGTATCAATGGTATAATTGTGTCCTTGTTGTCCCAGTGTGTGTTGGGCAACAGACTCAGCTCTCCAGGGGTTGTATCAATGGTATAATTGTGTCCTTGTTTTCCCAGCGTGTGTTGGGCAACATACTCAGCTCTCCAGGGGTTGTATCAATGGTATAATTGTGTCCTTGTTGTCCCAGTGTGTGTTGGGCGACAGACTCAGCTCTCCAGGGGTTGTATCAATGGTATAATTGTGTCCTTGTTGTCCCAGTGTGTGTTGGGCGACATAATCAGCTCTCCAGGGGTTGTATCAATGGTATAATTGTGTCCTTGTTGTCCCAGTGTGTGTTGGGCAACAGACTCAGCTCTCCAGGGGTTGTATCAATGGTATAATTGTGTCCTTGTTGTCCCAGCGTGTGTTGGGCAATAGACTCAGCTCTCCAGGGGTTGTATCAATGGTATAATTGTGTCCTTGTTGTCCCAGCGTGTGTTGGGCAACATACTCAGCTCTCCAGGGGTTGTATCAATGGTATAATTGTGTCCTTGTTGTCCCAGCGTGTGTTGGGCAACATACTCAGCTCTCCAGGGGTTGTATCAATGGTATAATTGTGTCCTTGTTGTCCCAGCGTGTGTTGGGCAACATACTCAGCTCTCCAGGGGTTGTATCAATGGTATAATTGTGTCCTTGTTGTCCCAGTGTGTGTTGGGCAACAGACTCAGCTCTCCAGGGGTTGTATCAATGGTATAATTGTGTCCTTGTTGTCCCAACATGTGTTGGGCGACATACTCAGCTCTCCAGGGGTTGTATCAATGGTATAATTGTGTCCTTGTTGTCCCAGCGTGTGTTGGGCGACAGACTCAGCTCTCCAGGGGTTGTATCAATGGTATAATTGTGTCCTTGTTGTCCCAGCGTGTGTTGGGCGACAGACTCAGCTCTCCAGGGTTGTATCAATGGTATAATTGTGTCCTTGTTGTCCCAGCATGTGTTGGGCGACAGACTCAGCTCTCCAGGGGTTGTATCAATGGTATAATTGTGTCCTTGTTGTCCCAGCGTGTGTTGGGCGACAGACTCAGCTCTCCAGGGGTTGTATCAATGGTATAATTGTGTCCTTGTTGTCCCAGCGTGTGTTGGGCGACAGACTCAGCTCTCCAGGGGTTGTATCAATGGTATAATTGTGTCCTTGTTGTCCCAGCGTGTGTTGGGCGACAGACTCAGCTCTCCAGGGGTTGTATCAATGGTATAATTGTGTCCTTGTTGTCCCAGCGTGTGTTGGGCGACACACTCAACTCTCCAGGGGTTGCATCAATGGTATAATTGTGTCCTTGTTTTCCCAGCGTGTGTTGGGCGACAGACTCAGCTCTCCAGCGGTTGTATTATCGGTGCGATGTGCAGCGTCAGCAGCAGTGAAGAACTACCTGAAAACACAGTCATATTCGGCTCGAAGTGCGAGAGACGGATACAGCTGGAGCGCCCTCCAGTGAGTAACCATCTAGCCACTGCCTGCTAGTGCAGCGTTGGGACAGAAGTTCTAGTGTAGTCTTTTTGTGTAGTTTTGAACACATCTAACCATTTATTCCCAATCAAAGCTTACAACCCCTTTGCAAGGTGTATGTTTGCTATATGGGAGTGCAAGGCGTATGTTTGCTATATGGGAGTGCAAGGTGTATGTATGCTATATGGGAGTGCAAGGTGTATGTATGCTATATGGGAGTGCAAGGTGTATGTATGCTATATGGGAGTGCAAGGTCTATGTATGCTATATGGGAGTGCAAGGCGTATGTATGCTATATGGGAGTGCAAGCTGTATGTATGCTATATGGGAGTGTAAGGCGTATGTTTGCTATATGGAAGTGCAAGGTGTATGTATGCTATATGGGAGTGCAAGCTGTGTGTATGCTATATGGGAGTGCAAGGTGTATGTTTGCTATATGGGAGTGCAAGGGGTATGTTTGCTATATGGGAGTGCAAGGTGTATGTATGCTATATGGGAGTGCAAGGTGTATGTTTGCTATATGGGAGTGCAAGGTGTATGTATCTATATGGGAGTGCAAGGTGTATGTATGCTATATGGGAGTGCAAGGTGTGTGTATGCTATATGGGAGTGCAAGGTGTATGTATGCTATATGGGAGTGCAAGGTGTGTGTATGCTATATGGGAGTGCAAGGTGTATGTATGCTATATGGGAGTGCAAGGTGTGTGTATGCTATATGGGAGTGCAAGGTGTATGTATGCTATATGGGAGTGCAAGGTCTATGTATGCTATATGGGAGTGCAAGGTGTATGTATGCTATATGGGAGTGCAAGGTCTATGTATGCTATATGGGAGTGCAAGGTCTATGTATGCTATATGGGAGTGCAAGGTGTATGTATGCTATATGGGAGTGCAAGGTGTATGTTTGCTATATGGGAGTGCAAGGTGTATGTTTGCTATATGGGAGTGCAAGGCGTATGTATGCTATGTGTATAGTTGTGTTTGGTTCATATCTCAATTGAACATGGAAATCTTGATAAAAAAAATTTTGTAACCCACAAAAATGTTCTGTTATGATTCCACTGTCAAAACATGACATTGATTATATTATTAAGTAAGTAAACCTTCAATAAAGTGTCTGTTAGAATTAGGGTCTTTGGGATGTGTTGACAGCTTCTGTGTAACTTTTAAGTAATATTCTTTTGATTGTTATGTTTATTATTGTTTAGACACATTCATTTACACCTGACAGATTGTTATGTTTGTTATTGTTTACACACTCAATTACACCTGACAGATTGTTATGTTTGTTATTGTTTACACACTCAATTACACCTGATAGATTACTATTTGCTTAGATTCTGGTCATCTGCTGCATTTTTCTGCAGGCTCAGACTCTACAGCTGGACTTCCTGACAAAGATTCTGCCCAACTACCACCACCTGAAGAAGCCTGTCAAGTCACACGCTCCTATGTGATGGGGCAGCAACTACATGTTACATTTTGATAGCATTAAATGTGTGTATGTGTATGTATGCGTATGTATGTGTATGTGTATGTATATATGTATATGCATAATAGGAAACTGTCTAGCTTGCCTATTATTTATTAGCATAATTTACATTCAGCTGTAGCAGCTGTAAAAAAGACTGACGCATATGGACTGGTGGGTATACTCCCAGAGAGAAGCTTGTATGGACTGGTGGGTGTACTCCCAGAGAGAAGCTTTTGTGGACTGGTGGGTGCACTCCCAGGGAGAAGCTTGTATGGACTGGTGGGTGTACTCCCAGAGAGAAGCTTTTATGGACTGGTGGGTGCACTCCCAGAGAGAAGCTTGTATGGACTGGTGGGTGTACTCCCAGAGAGAAGCTTTTATGGACTGGTGGGTGCACTCCCAGAGAGAAGCTTGTATGGACTGGTTGGGGTACTCCCAGAGAGAAGCTTGTATGGACTGGTGGGTGTACTCCCAGAGAGAAGCTTGTATGGACTGGTGGGTGTACTCCCAGAGAGAAGCTTTTATGGACTAATGGGTGTACTCCCAGAGAGAAGCTTGTATGGACTGGTGGGTGTACTCCCAGAAAGTAGCTTGTATGGACTGGTGGGTGTACTCCCAGAGAGAAGCTTGTATGGACTGGTGGGTGTACTCCCAGAGAGAAGCTTTTATGGACTGGTGGGTGCACTCCCAGAGAGAAGCTTGTATGGACTGGTGGGTGTACTCCCAGAGAGAAGCTTTTATGGACTGGTGGGTGTACTCCCAGAGAGAAGCTTGTATGGACTGGTGGGTGTACTCCCAGAGAGAAGCTTGTATGGACTGGTGGGTGTACTCCCAGAGAGAAGCTTTTATGGACTGGTGGGTGCACTCCCAGAGAGAAGCTTGTATGGACTGGTGGGTGTTCTCCCAGAGAGAAGCTTGTATGGACTGGTGGGTGTACTCCCAGAGAGAAGCTTTTATGGACTGGTGGGTGTACTCCCAGAGAAGCTTTTATGGACTGGTGGGTGTACTCCCAGAGAGAAGCTTGTATGGACTGGTTGGGGTACTCCCAGAGAGAAGCTTGTATGGACTGGTGGGTGTACTCCCAGAGAGAAGCTTGTATGGACTGATGGGTGTACTCCCAGAGAGAAGCTTGTATGGACTGGTGGGTGCACTCCCAGAGAGAAGCTTGTATGGACTAATGGGTGTACTCCCAGAGAGAAGCTTGTATGGACTGGTGGGTGTACTCCCAGAAAGTAGCTTGTATGGACTGGTGGGTGTACTCCCAGAGAGAAGCTTGTATGGACTGGTGGGTGTACTCCCAGAGAGAAGCTTGTATGGACTGGTGGGTGCACTCCCAGAGAGAAGCTTGTATGGACTGGTGGGTGTACTCCCAGAGAGAAGCTTTTATGGACTGGTGGGTGTACTCCCAGAGAGAAGCTTGTATGGACTGGTGGGTGTACTCCCAGAGAGAAGCTTGTATGGACTGGTGGGTGTACTCCCAGAGAGAAGCTTTTATGGACTGGTGGGTGCACTCCCAGAGAGAAGCTTGTATGGACTGGTGGGTGTACTCCCAGAGAGAAGCTTTTATGGACTGGTGGGTGCACTCCCAGAGAGAAGCTTGTATGGACTGGTGGGTGTACTCCCAGAGAGAAGCTTGTATGGACTGATGGGTGTACTCCCAGAGAGAAGCTTGTATGGACTGGTGGGTGTACTCCCAGAGAGAAGCTTTTATGGACTGTGCTGTGGCTCTCTCTAATTCATCTCTTAATATTGTTTTTAGGATTTCCTTCTCTGGTTTAAATCTGCAACAGTCTCGTGTCCTGATTTTTAATTTATCTGCAAGATAAATGTCCAGTACTTATGGCTATTTAAACTGTTTTTCCAGCCGTCATGGGAAAATAAATGCTGAGCGAATGAATACATTGTTGTGTGCATTATGTTGTTATGTAAAAGACACATAGTTGTCTTGTGCTTAGTTATAGCTAATAAAGTACTTTTCAGGTGTGCTTATTACCCATTAACTCGTGTCATATTCTCAGTTTGTAGGTTGCAAATGTCATACATTCGTTCTCTCATCACCACAAGTGTTCAGTTTCTAACTGATCATTGGGCATCCCCAAATAGCTAACAGTATTTACCTATCTCGTATCCAGTAAGGTTTAGCTAATAGTGGCGATGTTGGTCGCTAGGTGACACTACTCGCGCAAGGTTTCCCGCGAGGACAGGTGCTTTGGTTTTGTCCATGCACGCAGCGTCGTGTCAGATCGGAATAAGATGTTGCGCATTGGTCGCAGTCATCGCGATTACGCAATATTCCCTCATCGTTAACGACTTTGATGCGTTCCGTTGTTTCGTGGCAATATCGATCAGGCGACTTGCGCCAATTAACAGTTCAACGCATCGGTGCGAAAAACTTCGTACTTTGTTACCTTCGCGCAGCTATTAGATACAGCAGTCGTGTTGCCATGACAATGATGAATTCTGACGGTTTTATTAAATCCCGATCTTCTATGAAATTCGATGATATTCTCAGAATTCTCCGAAAACACTCCTAAATCGGACACACACCTTCTGTCGCAGTTGATCAACTTATCTTAGGTGGACCCATAGTCTCTGGTCTTTCTACCTTCGGGAAAACATCTTTGCTCTTCATCGGATTCCTGCTTTAACATAGTCAGATCTAACGTCGTGCCGGTGTCGAGACAAAAAGCTGACAATCTTGCGCTGATGTTGACGGTCATTGGTGATGTCGCAGGCTGATGTTGACCGTCGGTGGTGATGTCGCAGGCTGATGTTGACTGTCGGTGGTGATGTCGCAGGCTGATGTTGACTGTCGGTGGTCAAGTCGCAGGCTGATGTTGACTGTCGGTAATGATGTCGCAGGCTGATGTTGACTGTCGGTGGTGATGTCGCAGACTGATGTTAACTGTCGGTGGTGATGTTGACTGTCGGCGGTGAAGTCGCTAGCTGATGTTGAGCTGCATGAAATCCTTTGTATATAGTCAACAACTGGCCCCAGGAAGCCAGTATCGGCTGTGGTTGCCGCAAGCCTAGAATGTCCCACTCGATGAACACTTGATTGACAGGTTTCTTAGCCTACAGGATCTATGAACACTTGATTGACAGGTTTCTTAGCCTACAGGATCTATGAACACTTCATTGACAGGTTTATTAGCCTACAGGATCGATGAACACTTGATTGACAGGTTTCTTAGCCTACAGGATCTATGAACACTTGATTGACAGGTTTATTAGCCTACAGGATCTAGAAACACTTGATTGACAGGTTTCTTAGCCTACAGGATCTATGAACACTTCATTGACAGGTTTATTAGCCTACAGGATCGATGAACACTTGATTGACAGGTTTCTTAGCCTACAGGATCTATGAACACTTCATTGACAGGTTTATTAGCCTACAGGATCGATGAACACTTGATTGACAGGTTTCTTAGCCTACAGGATCTATGAACACTTCATTGACAGGTTTATTAGCCTACAGGATCGATGAACACTTGATTGACAGGTTTCTTAGCCTACAGGATCTAGGAACACTTGATTGACAGGTTTCTTAGCCTACAGGATCTATGAGATTGCAGCAATCTCACAGTTTCACTAGTTCTCAGTCACCTTTATGTTTGGTTTCGGGAAGAAGACGTATTGACGGAATCTCGCGGATGTTCATTTAGTTGGTGTATAATTCACAGCTGCCGCGCGATGTCAAAGCCTTCTCCGCTGCAGGCACCTCTCGGACGTCCCTTTCCTTTTTTCGGTTAGTCGGTATCCCGACTTTTTGCGCCTTAGCGGCGGCTGTTTGTTTGCCGCTTTCGTCTTCTCGAGTTCGGACTTGACAGAATGCACCAGTCTTGTTCACCCGCACGTGTGGTGGTCGTTGGATGCTGGTTGATGGGACCCTGATACTAAAAGTACGGAAATGTATCCGGGAAATCGCTTAGTCTATACGGTCTCCTCGACTACTATACCTCGGCAAATTTCACAAAGATTGCAATACATATTAGTAGAATTATAATTATGCCCATATTGTCAAATAAACATTGTGTGTGTTTGCGACAGCGTGCGTGCGTGCGTGCGTGCGTGCGTGCGTGCGTGCGTGCGTGCGTGCGTGCGTGCGTGCGTGCGTGCGTGCGTGCGTGCGTGCGTGCGTGCGTGGTTAATTGACCAGTGAGCGGCCGCTGTAGGAGACCTCATAGACCACTGTAGCCTCCCGGGTCGGGTCGGGTCGTTACCAGTGCCTCCACTCGAAGAACGTGCGGGCAAGACAAGGCTTCGACTATTTGCAGTGGTGTTTACAACGTCCAATTCTTGTTAACAATCTCGAGTGGTGAGTCGCAAGCCGCAGTATGAGGATGTTGTTAGTTCAATGTGTTGGTTGATGGTGCTCTTCAGCCAGCGGGCGGCGGCATCCCGCCATGCGAGTGAATTATGGTCTATCAGTAAGGATAGCGGCAGGAGTGATTGGTCTTGTTGAAATGATCTGTTTTAATGCTTAGTCTTATTATTTATGTATCACGTCTGTCGTTTGCCGTCTGTCGTCTGCCGTCACCATTGGTCGGGCGGAGCCGGAACATTCACATTTCATACAAGTCGGTTGTTTTCCGCGCCATGAGTGTGTCAACTTTCGGCCGGTGCTCACCAAGTCCTAGTCCATTTACTTGTTATAATATTCTCACTCACCAATCCGCAATAGGTAACAAAGCGCGGGCGTTACGAATTAAACTAATATGCAGTTTGTATTTTACATATATTAAAGTTGATGTCTGCGGTCAAACATCCAAGCTAAATGACATCAACAAACATCAGAAGAACATCAGTCCATTGTCAGTTTAGATGTTATGAGGTATTAAAATACCCACAATTTAATATTCGTTCTTTCACATCCAACATTAATTTTCCACGCGGTGACAGAATACTTACTTATCCTCTGCACACCCTGGCATAGTTACAGAACACTAACTTACCCTCTCCACACCCTAGCCTAGTTACAGAACACTTATTTATCCTTTCCACACCCTGGCCTAGTCACAGAACACTAACTTACCCTCTCCACACCCTGGCCTAGTCACAGAACACTAACTTACCCTCTCCACACCCTGGCCTAGTTACAGAACACTAACTTACCCTCTCCACACCCTGGCCTAGTTACAGAACACTTATTTATCCTATCCACACCCTGGCCTAGTTACAGAACACTTACCCTCTCCACACCCTGGCCTAGTCACAGAACACTAACTTACCCTCTCCACACCCTGGCCTAGTTACAGAACACTTACTTACCCTCTCCACACCTTGGCCTAGTCACAGAACACTAACTTACCCTCTCCACACCCTGGCCTAGTTACAGAACACTTACCCTCTCCACACCCTGGCATAGTTACAGAACACTAACTTACCCTCTCCACACCCTGGCCTAGTTACAGAACACTTATTTATCCTATCCACACCCTGGCCTAGTTACAGAACACTTACTTATCCTATCCACACCCTGGCCTAGTTACAGAACACTTACGTATCCTCTTCTCCATCGTTTCTACTAAGTGGGTGGCCAGTCCGTCTCCATTGTCTCTCCTAAGTGTGTAGCCAGTCCATCTCCATTGTCTCTTCTAAGTGGGTGGCCAGTCTGTCTCCATCGTCTCTCCTAAGTGTGTGGCCAGTCCATCTCCATTGTCTCTTCTGAGTGTGTGGCCAGTCCATCTCCATCGTCTCTTCTAAGTGGGTGGCCAGTCCGTCTCCATTGTCTCTCCTAAGTGTGTGGCCAGTCCATCTCCATCGTCTCTTCTAAGTGGGTGGCCAGTCCGTCTCCATCGTCTCTCCTAAGTGTGTGACCAGTCCGTCTCTATTGTCTCTTCTAAGTGGGTGGCCAGTCCGTCTCCATCGTCTCTCCTAAGTGTGTGGCCAGTCCGTCTCCATCGTCTCTCCTAAGTGTGTGGCCAGTCCGTCTCCATCGTCTCTCCTAAGTGTGTGGCCAGTCCGTCTCCATCATCTCTCCTAAGTGTGTGGCCAGTCCGTCTCCATCGTCTCGTCTTCTGACATTGGTGACATCCAAGCGTGGTCGTATAGGTTATGACAGAACAATCTCCCCTCTTGATACCCCCAGGCAGCATCCACCAGGGTCCAAACTCACAATATTCTCGAGACGATATCGTAGACACGGGAGCGGGGAGACAAGGGAGAGAGGCAACACGGGAGCGGGGAGACAAGGGAGAGGGGCGACACGGGGGCAGGGAGACAAGGGAGAGGGGCGACACGGGAGCGGGGAGACAAGGGAGCGGGGCGACACGGGAGCGGGGAGACAAGGGAGCGGGGCGACACGGGAGCGGGGAGACAAGGGAGAGGGGCGACACGGGAGCGGGGAGACAAGGGAGCGGGGAGACAAGGGAGCGGGGAGACACGGGAGCGGGGAGACAAGGGAGCAGGGCGACACGGGAGCGGGGAGACAAGGGAGAGGGGTGACACGGGAGCGGGGAGACAAGGGAGCGGGGCGACATGGGAGCGGGGAGAAAAGGGAGCAGGGCGACACAGGAGCCGGGAGAAAAGGGAGCGGGGTGACACGGGAGTGGGGAGACAAGGGAAAGGGGCGACACGGGAGCGATGAGACAAGGGAGCGGGGCGACACGGGAGCGGGGAGACAAGGGAGCGGGGAGACAACGGAGCAGGGCGACACGGGAGCCGGGAGACAAGGGAGAGGGGCGACACGGGAGCGGGGAGACAAGAGAGCGGGGCGACACGGGAGCGGGGAGACACGGGAGAGGGGCGACACGGGAGCGGGGAGACAAGGGAGCGGGGCGACACGGGAGCGGGCAGACACGGGAGAGGGGCGACACGGGAGCGGGGAGACAAGGGATCGGGGAGACAAGGGAGCAGGGCGACACGGGAGCAGGGAGACACGGGAGCGGGGAGACAAGGGAGCAGGGCGACACGGGAGCCGGGAGACAAGGGAGAGGGGCGACACGGGAGCGGGGAGACGAGGGAGCGGGGAGACACGGGAGCGGGGAGACAAGGGAGCAGGGCGACACGGGAGCCGGGAGACAAAGGAGAGGGGCGACACGGGAGCGGGGAGACAAGGGAGCGGGGAGAAAAGGGAGCGGGGCGACACGGGAGCGGGCAGACACGGGAGAGGGGCGACACGGGAGCGGGGAGACAAGGGAGCGGGGAGACAAGGGAGCAGGGTGACACGGGAGCAGGGAGACACGGGAGCGGGGAGACAAGGGAGCAGGGCGACACGGGAGCGGGGAGACAAGGGAGAGGGGTGACACGGGAGCGGGGAGACAAGGGAGCGGGGCGACACGGGAGCGGGGAGACAAGGGAGAGGGGCGACACGGGAGCGGGGAGACAAGGGAGCGGGGAGACAAGGAAGAGGGGCGACACGGGAGCGGGGAGACAAGGGAGCGGGGCGACATGGGAGCGGGGAGAAAAGGGAGCAGGGCGACACAGGAGCCGGGAGAAAAGGGAGCGGGGTGACACGGGAGTGGGGAGACAAGGGAAAGGGGCGACACGGGAGCGAGGAGACAAGGGAGCGGGGCGACACGGGAGCGGGGAGACAAGGGAGCGGGGAGACAACGGAGCAGGGCGACACGGGAGCCGGGAGACAAGGGAGAGGGGCGACACGGGAGCGGGGAGACAAGAGAGCGGGGCGACACGGGAGCGGGGAGACACGGGAGAGGGGCGACACGGGAGCGGGGAGAAAAGGGAGCGGGGCGACACGGGAGCGGGCAGACACGGGAGAGGGGCGACACGGGAGCGGGGAGACAAGGGATCGGGGAGACAAGGGAGCAGGGCGACACGGGAGCAGGGAGACACGGGAGCGGGGAGACAAGGGAGCAGGGCGACACGGGAGCCGGGAGACAAGGGAGAGGGTCGACACGGGAGCGGGGAGACAAGGGAGCGGGGAGACACGGGAGCGGAGAGACAAGGGAGCAGGGCGACACGGGAGCCGGGAGACAAAGGAGAGGGGCGACACGGGAGCGGGGAGACAAGGGAGCGGGGAGAAAAGGGAGCGGGCAGACACGGGAGAGGGGCGACACGGGAGCGGGGAGACAAGGGAGCGGGGAGACAAGGGAGCCGGGCGACGGGAGCAGGGAGACACGGGAGCGGGGAGACAAGGGAGCAGGGCGACACGGGAGCCGGGAGACAAGGGAGAGGGGCGACACGGGAGCGGGGAGACAAGGGAGCGGGGAGACACGGGAGCGGGGAGACAAGGGAGCAGGGCGACACGGGAGCCGGGAGACAAGGGAGAGGGGCGACACGGGAGCGGGGAGACAAGGGAGCGGGGAGACAACGGAGCAGGGCGACACGGGAGAGGGGCGACACGGGAGCGGGGAGACAAGAGAGCGGGGCGACACGGGAGCGGGGAGACAAGGGAGCGGGGAGACAAGGGAGCGGGGAGACAAGGGAGAGGGGCGACACGAGAGCGGGAACACAAGGGAGCAGGGCGACACGGGAGCGGGGAGAAAAGGGAGCGGGGCGACACGGGAGCGAGGAGACACGGGAGAGGGGCGACACGGGAGCGGGGAGACAAGGGAGCGGGGAGACAAGGGAGCAGGGCGACACGGGAGCGGGGAGACACGAGAGCAGGGAGACAAGGGAGCAGGGCGACACGGGGCCGGGAGACAAGGAAGAGGGGCGACACGGGAGCGGGGAGACAAGGGAGCAGGACGACACGGGAGCAGGGCGACACGGGAGCGGGGCGACACGGGAGCGGGGAGACAAGGGAGAGGGGCGACACGAGAGCGGGAACACAAGGGAGCAGGGCGACACGGGAGCGGGGAGAAAAGGGAGCGGGGAGACACGGGAGAGGGGCGACACGGGAGCGGGGAGACAAAGGAGCGGGGAGACAAGGGAGCAGGGCGACACGGGAGCAGGGAGACACGGGAGCGGGGAGACAAGGGAGCAGGGCGACACGGGAGCGGGGAGACAAGGGAGCGGGGCGACACGGGAGCGGGGAGACAAGGGTGCGGGGCGACACGGGAGCTGGGAGACAAGGGAGAGGGGCGACACGAGAGCGGGGAGACAAGGGAGCAGGGCGACACGGGAGCGGGGAGAAAAGGGAGCGGGGAGACAAGGGAGAGTGGCGACACCGGAGCGGGGAGACAAGGGAGCTGGGCGACACGGGAGCGGGGAGACACGGGAGCGGGGAGACAAGGGAGCAGGGCGACACGGGAGCCCGGAGACAAGGAAGAGGGGCGACACGGGAGCGGGGAGACAAGGGAGCGGGGAGACAAGGGAGCGGGGAGACAAGGTAGAACTTTTGGCCATTTCAACGAACATCGGTTTTTGGCTACTTTGCTATGCAGTAAAAGTAACTTATACGCAGAGGCCGAAACGCACACGCATGCATGCCCGCACGATGCCATACACGCATGCGTGCCCGCACGATGCCATACACGCATGCATGCCCGCACGATGCCACACACGCATGCATGCCCGCACGATGCCACACACGCATGCATGCCCGCACGGTGCCACACACGCATGCATGCCCGCACGATGCCACGCACGCCTGCATGCCTGCACGATGCCACGCACGCATGAGTGCCCGCACGGTGCCACGCACGCATGCGTGCCCGCACGGTGCCACGCACGCATGCGTGCCCGCACGGTGCCACGCACGCATGCATGCCCGCACAATGCCACACACGCATGCATGCCCGCACGATGCCACACACGCATGCATGCCCGCACAATGGCACACACGCATGCATGCCCGCACTGTGCCACACACGCATGCATGCCCGCACGATGCCACACACGCATGCATGCCCGCACGGTGCCACACACGCATGCATGCCCGCACGGTACCACACACGCATGCATGCCCGCACGGTGCCACACACGCATGCATGCCCGCACGGTGCCACACACGCATGCATGCCCGCACGGTGCCACACACGCATGCATGCCCGCACGGTGCCACACACGCATGCATGCCCGCACGGTGCCACACACGCATGCATGCCCGCACGGTGCCACACACGCATGCATGCCCGCACGGTGCCACACACGCATGCATGCCCGCACAGGTAATATGTCGGATATACAATTAGTAGACATATTTCTATATTACAGCACGATGCAGTTATGGACTAAACGACTGTATAACGCCAGGTTATTTATCGTGAATCTTCTAAGCGTGTAGTTATGACACACACTAATATTGAACAGTTGATGCAACTAAGTAGACGGCATAGTGATCTTTACGATTCTGAAATCAGAATTGAGCGTTGATTTTGTGCCATTATTTATTATTCAGTCACTGTATTATTCATTAATGATATCATTCATTAATGATATCATTCATTCAGGTCACCGCATGTATTATTCTTCAGTACTAGGAATATACGTGTGTTTCCGGTGCACATAAATGATGACCGGAAGTAGCCTACATTGACCACATACATTCCCTCAAGTCGCTTGTGGACAAACATGCTTTGTCGACAATTGCTTCCTGCGTCATTGGTGCTGATGGTTTATCAATAATGGTGCCAGAGCTTGGCTTTACTCGTAGCTTCAGATACATGTCAGATAAGAGCGAGTCAGCGTAGACTGTCTGGCGTCTGTTCACCGTGGCGTCGGGCCACTCTTACACAGTCAGCAGACCGTGAACGCCATGCTGGATATCACATAACCTCCAAGACGTATTTGTGTCGTGTTCCGTTGTTTTAGGCCTAGTCAATGTTTCAGGTATTTGATGAATCGAACTTGTCCTGTTATACGAGTTTTTATAATGAATTATGTCTGCCTTTAAGCACTGACGTACGTATGAGAAGGTGTCCGAAGCGCATCCATTTCTAAACAAATATCGCCATATATCTTTACTCCTAGCATAATAAATGCATTAAATTATAATAGTTGCTCTAATAATGTTTATGTTATGTTCGAAAGAAACATTAAGTTTGAAAAGTACACAATTTCGTGTAATAAAATAGTTTTATATTGATGACAACTATTTATTTCTCTCTTCGTAACTGCGGAATAGTGTGAAACGCTGGAGAATAAGCTATGCATGTGTTTTATTTTATATAACCGGCATTTTATTTGATCGCTTCCGTGTGTGCTTACAACTTACGCTCAGGTAAAACGCCTGTCTTGTTTACGCCCCCCCTCTCCCCTCCCCCCATCTGTCGTGTGAACTCTATTAGGTGGTTAATTACGCGCTAATTAAGCGACATTGGTCGCGTCTTTGTCCCACCTGAGACGGCTTGAGATTGCGCGAACTCACGAAGCTGTTACTGCCACGGACTCCCAGCCATATCTTGCAGTCAACGGTTGCTCGTGATGGTAAATGATTAGGGTATGTTTTATTCAACCCTGTCGTCTCATTCTGTGTTTGTAACTTGCGCACACATAAGTCTAGCTGTCGTGAACGTAACACTATTATATAGAAATAAGTGTTCCAAGCATGTCTTAGTCGTGGTAGTGTTGCAAGTCCTAGCTCTTCATAGACCCGCTCGATCACATTGCCTGCCCACACCGGGTGGTCGGTAGCTCGCCGGACACCGGTCAGCGCGTCGGGTCTGCAGCGACGGAGACCCGCTGCTGGTCAGTTGTCGAACGTGCTAACAACAGTGGACAGTCGGACTGTTGGTTAATTGGACGAGGAGCGGACCTTCTCCCAATCAACACGTGTAATTGCAGGCAGCGAGGCGTGAAAGTGACCAGTATATGAGGCCAGCCCGTTCGTGCGGCTACAACCTATAACTTCCATGCTCAGACCAGCGGCATCTTTAGAAAACCTTGTAAACTGCACTTTCATGCGATTAAGTTTTGTTTTCGTAAGAAATTCGTAATACCGCGTTGGATTTTCAATATTCTGGAATATGTATCCAAACTTTCAGTCATCATTTATAGTTGAATCTCTGCCTAACCTCCCTTCTTAATTATTACCATCCCTGCCAGCTTATGCGCCTTACAACCCTCTATTTACCCTTCAGTGGCCACCGCTACCTTTACATCTACACTTCCGCAACTCTCTCTCCCTCTGGTTGATTCCTCCTCTACCCCCTTCTCTTGTTACCCTCTCCACCCTCTGCACCAACCTTGCTCCCTCACCCGTCTCCCGGTTCGACGACCCGTAAGAGAGCCGAGGTGTTTTAGTGACCACCGTTACCCTCTCCACACGCTAAACACGCTTTAACACGGCACCCGTAGATCGACGTATGATGAGCAAACAAGGCTACATGTCTAAAACCCACTCTTCTTTCAACTCAATAGGGCCTAAACATTCTTACGTCAAAACCTGAATCCACCCCTGATTGGGCGATGAATAGTCTTAAATTGTTTTCCCTTTCTGAAAGATACATAGTCTGATCGTTGTTATTGTCAAGTCATGTTTTATAGAACACACTACATACGTTTACCTACATTTTAACACATTGGCCGCCCAAATGTGTTTGAACGAACCACAATTTTTAAATATAATTTGACCGTTATCTGTTTACGAATGTCGACCTTGCTGTTCAGCAGGCAACGTAAACATGATATTCAGGTCAAAACAAATTAATCAAATAACGGTAAAATTATATTAACACACGTTGGTTCATTAAAACACACTTGAGGGTCAAGATACTAGAACAGGCGTTGTTTATACTGTATAACACGACTTTACAATACAAACCATCAGATCCACAACGTCAAAAAGTGGGATACAGTGTTGTTGTTTTGTTGTTGTTGTTTTGTTGTTGTTGTTTTGTTGTTGTTGTTTTGTAGCCCAACCGAATCACACATTACTGCACCTCACCGGCGCAATTCTGCACACGCCACAACTTATAAAGCCATCATAATCAGAGAAATTATGACAATAGGCGGACTTAATTTGGCGAGCGGACTTGGGCGACTGACGCGACGTGAGAGGCCGCCACTCGTCGCCCCAGGACGTGAAACTGTTCGGTGCTATTGTTTCTCAGATTACTTTCGATATACTATGAATTATTTATCGTAATTGTCGGTCGTCAGCGCTGAAGACGAACGGAAGTAATGCACACATGAGGTATTAATGTGCACGGTGGAGTTGGCCGCTGCCGCTGGCTCGTATTCACCAAGTCTGGCGCAGTCAGACCGGGCTGTGCAGCTCGTGTGGACAATCATGAACATGGGCAATTATACACGGTCATAACTAATGCAGGGCCGCTCATCCAGGTCTAATGTGTTTGATTTCAATATTACCTTTGGAATGAATGTAGTCGTTGTTAGTGGCATTGTCATATACAAGAATACCGTCAATTAATCATTCCCCTGTTGTCCCTGCATTGACAATGTACACATGTACACATGTACACATGTACACATGTACACATACTCGTCTACGCTCGTTTCAAGCGAAGTGTACTCACATCCGGTTTGTGATGTTTCCTTTTTAATGACTTTCAAAAAAGTCCCACCGCTTATCAAAGTAGCGGAACGTACATTGTTGTAACAGTCTCGATGCTTTCTCTGTACTTGGGTTGACATAAACTATATGTCTACCTTCCACCTCCGTCCCTACATTCTTCTGCCCCCCCCCCACCACGAGAGCTGTTGGACATTTCGTCATAAAATTTCGTAACACTGGGAGATAACACACCACGTGTTTCATAACACACATATTCCATCGTGTTAATAATTTCTTTTTCTTTTTTACAAACAGTTCTAGTCACTTCTCAGCTGAAACTCAACATTATTCTCTCAGGAACTGTCAACACACACTTGTGTCGAGTCGTCTGTGACTATAATGTAAACATCGCTAGGCCACGCTTAGAAGCAATTTCGTTTTTCTGCACGAGGGCCGTACATATGACATCGAACTAAAATTATGATCAGCATACCTCAACCACATATTGAATGGGTATGAAAATATTTATAGAAATATGTTTTTCTCATTCAAGAAAGATAACAGAACTAGAGGACATAAGGTAACATTAGTAAAGGATCAGTGTAGATTGGATATCAGGAAGTACTCGTTCTCACAGAGGACAATACATGAATGGAACAAATTGTCTACGGATTGTGTAACTGCTAGTTGCGTGAATATGTTTAAAAACAAGGTTGACAAATATCTCATGAGGGCGGGTTACACGTAGATGAACATTGTTGGACTCTCGATACGCCAATGGCTTCCTTGTCCACTGGCCATCTGGGCCTTTGGCTTGGATGGCAAATCTTGTTAAACTAGAATCATGGTGTTGATGGGGCGCGGCAGTAGCTTGGGAACTATTTAATATATATTTGACTCAAACCTCCGCAGGTTACTACTAAGGACGTAGCAGAGGCAATGTTACCCGAAGTAATGTGATTCCTCTTCTAACAAACAAAAACATCGTCATTTCGTCACTGTGTACGATACTGCATAACAAACTGTGCGTCAGTTCAACGACACTTCCACCAGTGCAGCTTCGTCAGTCGACTATATCGCATCACTTGTCCTAATTATGTGTATTTATTTTAAATTCTAAAGGACTTTTGGGAGCTTGTTCCAAATATAAAAGAACAATGGTGTATTCACGTTGGATCGTGGGAAGGGACAGCTGCTTTCTGATACATTACATTAACAACGTGGGAAAGTTACATATATTTTTTATTTGTCAAAAATAAAACAGTTTGACTATGCCTTTCCAACCGGTCTTACTGTCATGATTATCACGTCATGTTGTATACCCCACCCCTCCCACCAACCCCATCGAACGGTGCAGTTAAGTAATCATCGCCTACCTAATAGCTATAACAGAAGTGATTGGTCGTGTCATCACTTCGACCCTGGCATTGTAACACTCTACGCACGACGCGTCCTGTGTGCGCGCTACTCTTGCAATGACAGGTGTATGACTATAAAAGATAATCTATAACTGCGTTCTTCTTTCACCACTTTCATTGCATTGGGCACGCGTTACCTAGATCTACTCTGTGTGTGACGGTCAACCGTGGTTATGCCGGCGACGATACGATAGCGACCAGGAGTTCATCATTATGCGTTTATCCTGCAAACTCCACAGCCAAGAAGGTTACGGCTACAGTTTCGTCAATCTTAATAATGTTCACGAGTCTTGCGACCGACGCATTAATTGCTTTTAATAAGATGTGCAGTGAACGAGAGCGATCTCGCTGGTTTTATCGCCGAGTTTAATCGGCACATTCGGCCGCGCCCCCGTCTAATTGTCCACAGGGAGTGCGCCAACCGCATTGTACCGTCTCCTAATGAAAATGTGGAGTCAGAAACGACGTGCAAATTGACTATTTTGCGTGTTCCCGCGTCCGTGTTAACGCGCCTGCTAGGCTAATGAAACTGCAGTCGAAGTCGTTTGGGCACAGCCCTGCACGATAATTAATTACATCGCCAACTATTAACGCGCGACAGTGCAGGTTGCCACTGCGCAGGCGCGACGTGCTGTGTGATGGTCATAATTTTTAGGCGAAGAACAACTCGCTGGTTCCCTACAATGTGTTAATGCAAAGTGTTGATTGTCCATTAATTATATTTGTTGAGTTTTACGCAATGTAATTCCGCGCGAGATAATATAGTACATCATGATAAATCTAGTAAACCTTCGGTAAAAAATTCCAGTAATGATGAGCCAAGTCATAATGGCATGGGTAGCAGTTACTGTTATCTATAGACATGTCAATACGGCATGTCATTTGTGCGTCTTCGTTTCGATGTCATCCGTTGACATGATACTATTAAAAACATTAAAGGGTCCTCCTCAGTAAGATTTTTAAGCTAGTCTCATTTCAAATGCATTTTGCGAAAAATTTTACCTATACAGATTCCACTGCAACTTGCAAGTTCGTTTGTGCAACCTGTGTATGTAGTTTTTGTGAAATCATTAGACAAACTAATAAGTTACTTAATGTTTGGTTAAACATTAATTGAAGTGATAATGGAAACGGTTAAAACTCAAGAATGTCACCCTGTAAGTCACACCCATGATTGGCATTGGCCCTCCATTTTGGATATCCGCTATTTTGAACCTTACCAGATTTAACGACTAAAGTAGATTGTCTCGATGATTCGATAAAATAGGCGTTCTATTATTAAACTGACTACGTATGTTACATAAACTATTAACACTTTGCACATTTGGACATCAACGAACCGGATGTGCGAGGACTGCGACCGAGAGATGTGGTTGAACATTAGTAAACGATCAGTGTAGATTGGATATCAGGAAGTACTCGTTCTCACAGTGGACAATCAATGGATGGAACTAATTATATACAGATTGTATAACTGCTAGCAGTGTGAATATGTTTAAAAAAACAAGGTTGACACATATCTCAGGAAGGCGGATTACTCACAGATTAAAAAATTTGGACTCTCGATAAGTCAATGGCTTCCTTGACCACTTGCCATCTGGGCCTTTGCCTTGGGTGGCAATCTTGCTAAATCTTGTTAAATCAGTCGAGGATAGAGGAGTGAGGCTCCTATACTAACAGACGTTGACGCGTGGTGACTACCCTAGGGATGCACCGATTCGATTTTGGTTGCAAAGAAATCCCTGGGCGATTCAAATTTGGAGGGGACAACATGTCATAAAAACGCAAAAACAATCATGGCCAATTCAAAATGTGGGTCGTGTCAACGATCTCCTGATCAACTCCTGTAAGCAATGTCAATGTCATCGTTTGTTTGGTACAACCCGCCACTTCCGCGAAACAGCACTTAAGGAGACAGGCCCGTCACGTAAAAAATGGCATGTGACTTATTGAATGGCTCACGTTACTCAATTAGACATCTTTCTGGCGGTGGATCAAATCACTGCATGTTAACGTCGATGTTTGCGTGTCACGGGGACCGTAGATTACTGTACAATACAGCCAGATAATTAAAACTCCAGCAGACCGTATCGGAAGCCCTGGCAACGCGTCTTCAAGATGCCCCTGGAAATAATTCGAGACATGCTACCTTGGCCGAAACTAAAAAGAGAACAGAAACAAATTAATTGGAAAATAAAAGGGTGGACTCCATGAACGGAACATCACACACAAAACACGAAGTCGTGCGTGCTCTGACAAACGTTTATGTAGGGTCATTTACAACACAAAGAGTTGTACTCCAAACTGTGCATGATGCGGTGTTGGATGAAGACCAGAAATCCACAATTAATAATCGTGACATATATTTATGTAGTGTTTTAAAGAGTTAATACCACACTAATAAATTTAGCTTCTTATCAATAAAAAAGTATGTGTAAATATAAACACTTCAACGTATTTGATTTATTTTCACAAGTGTCTCTCGGAAGTCTCCATTTGTCATATGTCACGTGTTGTTGACGCTATTATGACACATTAGGGGGAATGATAATAGTACAAATGTAATTTTCTGAACGTAGCACCGACACCAGTTCTTTAAGCATGCAATTAATGCTATAGGTGTATAAGTGAACATTAAAATTATATTGACATCTTGCCCATGCAGGTGCCACACACCTGTAAGATTGCTAACAGAAATCCGTAAGTTCGCAAACCAATTCCTATAATAAAAGATAAAGTTAAAGGTATGTTCTTATATAGCGCGGTATCCGGTCCATAGGACTGCTCAAAGCGCTTTACACTTCACCCCCTGGCAGACCTGTTCATTCCAAGGCAATCTCAACTTCTTTGGGAAGTATTCAGCCACGCTGCAATTGCTGCGCGAAGGCTATTCGTTCACATATCCACCACTGTCTGTATTGCCAGGTACTCATTTATACAGCTGACTGAACTGTGGCAACGTGGGGTGATCAAACTTGCCAAAGGTTCGAAGCGACCGCAGTGGGATTTGAAACCGGGTTCTCTCGATTGAGAGTCCGGCCTTCTAACCGGTATGCTATCGCGCCCCACAGATAATGATCTACGCCCGCTGGTTTGGCACACATGCTCAAAGGAGCTCGTCATGCAAGCTGGAATATATTGCTGGTCGGATCGCGCGATACTTAGGCTGAGCTGACTGCGTAGACATAAAATATTCGTGAGAGTCACTCTTCGGACGTCGTTTCAACTGATGATGATCTGTTATTTTCATGCCATTTAACAAACGAGGCCGTACCATGTATTATAAAAAAATAATTTACACGCACAAAGCCGTAAGGAATGTCTCCTACGCCCGTAAGACAACAGAACTTAAAATCCGTAAAACTTACGGGTAAACCGTAACGGTCCGATACACACACGACTTTTGTCTGATTATGTCGTCCGACACGGTGTCATGCGACCTAATCAGATAAAAAAAATCGCTCGTGTAAACACCATCGCGAGACCAATTTGCGAAGACACGTCGCTCGTGTAGACGCACACGTGTGTCATCGTGCGACACCGTGTCCGGCGACATAATCGGACACTCGTTTGTGTAAACGAGCCTAGAGTTGGCACCTACGGTAAATTGTTTTTAATGTACATTTTCTGCAGCTCAAACGTATACTGTTTCATCCCCTGCACGTTTACTAGTTCGTGTTGTCTTCTATCAATTAGTACGGAGTATACTCGACGTATAGTTAACGATACGTGGCTGAGACTGCGTGATGGTTGCAGGCCATGTCGAGCAGGTCTAGCACATGTACACTTATGCACGAATGGTCAAAGGCTTTACGATAGCACCTGACGAAGTCGACCCGGCGTAGATCTGTAGCGGACGGACTCGGCAGATGGCGATAGCTTTCAAAATTCTTCTTCAGCTTCCGTGAGCAGCCTAGCTACTCGACTTGAAACGCCGAGCATGCTCAACACGAACGCCGATTGAATTCAATAGAATTTCATCATAGAATTAAATTAGTATGGCAACGATTACTGGCTCGAGTCATCTGTCCGCGTTGATCGGCGCTCGCTACATTATTGATGGCGTAACGCCCGCGCCTAGCTCGTCCGTTCGCTCTCACGCAATCGCGTGCCGCCATGGCGACGCCCCCAGGGACCGTTCGTTGTCTGCAGCGAGGGCAACATGGCGGATGGGTGAAGAACCAGTCGTCCGTGGTATCTGTGTGTGCACGTGGGCGTCCTTAAACCTAGTGAGATCACATAGGCAAAATACAGTGCATACAGCGAATATTTCACTGATATCTATCAAAGTCATTCGACTTCCAAAAAGACGTTTATAATTTGTTCAAATTTCGTATCGATTAGTGTCTTCATACGTCATTGCAACGACAGTTGATTAAAGACTCGGTACGACGCTAATCAACTCGGCCTGTTAGTCGTCCTTGACATGGTGGAAGACAAAGCCTGTGTAAGGGTAGTCCCCTAAATATCATAAGTTTAAAACAAACTCAAAGTGAGAATGCATGTAAAGATGTGTCAAGACCAAAACAGAACAGAACTTTAATCATCTCCTCACTTGCATAACTGCTTTGACTGTGCATCACGACCGTGAAATTAGTGGCACTGGCGACCTGAGCGAGCGGCTTCGGTGCGCCGCCCAACTCCCAGTTTCCGTGGCGACATCGATCACCAATAAAAACATCACTTGCGTCTCTGCACTTGCCCTCTCTACCCTTGTCCTATCTGTCCTTAGCCTCTGTGTCCTTGTCCTTTCAAGTTGTGGTACAATTCAGCCATCATTAAAAAATGTTGATTAGTTTTTGCGAGTCTCCACCTCTACCGTGGGCTTACTTTGTTACTTAGGCATAGAGACGTCTCACCGACACAGCAATTAGTTGTTGCGAGTCTCCACCTCTACCGTGGGCTT